>CP136880.1:21635000-22165000 GCA_033000465.1 Sciaenops ocellatus | reverse complement strand
AGTGTTACGCACTTCTTGCAGATCAAAAAGTTACATGGTGCAGAAACAGGCATACGGGTGCAGAGTGGGAATGACAGAGACACCGTTCACCTGATTACATGTCAGAATGATTTAATATCTGTAATTTGATGGTAGAAAAGTTACACGATTTTGCTTTAGTTGAGAGTTTTCTGGTAATTTTGTTTTTACAAAGTGATGGATTAAGGATATGCTGTATTACAAAATCGGGTTGTGTTTGACTGCATGGCAAGAGGGTGGTTGACTGTGAGGCATATGTGTGTCATTTTCAGAGTAGGTCTATTTTTATTTTCAATAGCCCCTTGTTGGCGGTAAGGCTGTTGCATGTCAGGGCTTTCCAGTGGCTGAGGGCTGCGCAGATTGACGGTGTACTGAGCCTCTTAACACAAGCCTCAGTTCGTGCTCACAGTCTGCTTACACAATCACCAGATATCACTGTATCACCCTCTGTGATGATGTTCAGAAGCTGCTGTGGCATACTCTGCCTTTTCAAGCTCCCCATGTGAGCAGTCAGGTCATGGGGGAATGCTATGGTATGGCATCTTATTGCTTTGACTTGACTGAGTATCAATCCAATTCCACTGCTCTCTTTCCCCAAATTTAAAACCTGTAGGCTATACTGCACTGATTGAATAGGATCATTTTAATGTAAGGTAACATGCCAGGAAACACACTAAATGCTCATTCACTGGGGCCAAATGAAACTGACAAAGAAGCTGTAGGTAATGTTGACTAGTTATGTTGTAGCCAATACCTGATATGCCTTTTAAGGTCAGTATCGTTACAGATATGACTGTATGATTGACTGTGAACAGAAAATATGCAATATCACAGTATTTGGCATCATATTGCCACCAGTCAACACATTTATTTGAGTTGCAATGCCAATCAAAAGACATTGAAGACTATAAACATGATACTTGATGGTAAGCAGTACTTTGTAGTTCACATCTCTTTATCACAGTCCATGTGTTGGCAAATAACAAGCGCCACTGATGTTTCCTTTAGGGCTACTTCTAACGATGATTTTAAATCATAATCGTGTACTGGAAAAAAATATGGTAAAAACATCACAATTTTCAATGTGACCAAAAGTCCAACACCCAAAGATAACAGAGAAAAACAGCAAATCCTCACATTTGAGAAGTTGCAAATGGTCAGTATTCGGGATTAATCAACTAATTATATTTAGTAAAAAAACTTGAATTTTCATATAATCCGCTAATGTGCATGTGTCCAGACAGAGCTTACCAGGACATTTTATATTATAGTTTTAAGATCTAACTAGTTGTCAAGTGTACTCCTTTGGACACATCTCATCATCCCAAATAAATGTTCTTTTATGTAAGATATGTAACTCTGACTCCTAATCTTGATCTCGACTCCTTGACCTTCTTGATTCTTAGCCATTGCTGATGCTCTGCTTCATTCTGCTATGAGCCGTCCTCTTGAAATGCCACCGTGGCACCATCTCCATGGCAACCCCTCTGCCTCTGACATCAGTACCACCACTCCACAGCCAATGGGAGAGGGAGGGAGAGAATGAGAGCCCTGACACTCTGAAATCCTGTTGTGCTATTCAAAAGGAGATGTAATTTATGTAATTTGGGTGATTACGCCTGCCAAGACGAGCGCAATGACTTCTGGTCCAACAAACAAGTCAAACATTCACACACACCGCTGCTTGTTGCGTTGAAGCTGATATTGATGTTCATCATCAGGGCCTGATGGATGCATTTTATTACTGCACTATTGTGGCATGTTGGCCTTTCAGCCTTTGGATATTAATAAATTGTGGCCTGTGAGAAGAAAAACAGTGATGGTGATATTGTGCACAGGGGTCAGACAACTCTGATTATATCTCTCTGTCTCAATTTTATATCACAGCAAGCTTCCAGAAGTCGAAGTGGTGCTCCTGTAAGCACAAAGTCAAGAATGTAACAAAATCAGGGAGGACATTCATCCATATTTCAACTTTCATGTACGTTTTTCTGCATCCTGCAGTGCAGACAAGACGAGCTACATATTTGAATGTGAAACAAATAGTTTTACACCATTTTTTGTAAACGTTGTCTTTGATGCACCATGTGTCTTACCACACTGTTGGTGTTCCAACATTCCAAATAACCAGTATTAGTTACAAAGCACCCCTGTTAATAAATAGCTTATTAATGGAGAATTAACTAGATGTGGTTGATTTTCCTTCAGGGCTATAAAGAAAGTTCATTAGTCGGAGCAGTTCTTTCTGGATCCTTTATAGAATTAAGACTGCAGACTAACAGTTACCAGAAGATCAATCAATAATTAAAGTAATTTATTTGTTTTATTCATTGTTTAGTCTATGAAATAGCAAATATAAGCTGCTTCAAATGTTTTTTTGGTCCTTACAACATGAATTAGGGAACATTTACAGTTTTGTTATGTAGGGCTGCAACACTCAGATTATTTTCATATTATTTTCTCTATTCATTGGTATATTAGAAAACATCACCTCCAACCTAAGGTCTTTCTTTGTCCAATCAGAAGCCTAAACCCAAAAGATATTCAGTTTAAATAAAATAAAATAAAACCAAGTGAATCTGGCTGAATGTCGAGGCTCGACTGGTGGTAAAATCTACGGCCTTACTGATAACAAGCTCAGATAGAGATACCAAGGTCCACGTGTTTGGCCAGCACCTGAAAGCTGGAGGTTATACAGCAGTTATATATGGGAGTGGCAGAGTGCTTATAGGCAGAGAAATAATAAAAAAAAAAGATAAGTGCTTTTTGTAGGAGGCCTGCTCTACTTCACATTAGACCATACAGTATTTACAGTGTTTTTACCCTGTGTGGGTTACACTGCTTTCACCACTGATGTGCCCTCCGTCTGCAAACCTGCATTTACTTTAAATGCTCACACTAAAGGAAATCTTTATTGACCAATGGATCAGATGGAGCTGACGTACCTTTTTAAGGTTGCACAAAGGGGCCATTTAGGCTCATCATACAAATGTTGTGCTGTTTGACTCCTCTCTAACAGTGGACACAGCTGTTATTTACACACCATGTCTCTTTTTAATGCCAGTGAGGTTCTCTGCATTCAACATGTAATTCATCTGGTGTGTAGCAGAGTTTACCTTTTGGTTTTAAAGTAAACAAACTACACATATTTAGTCTGATGTTGTGCCATTTTTTCTGATAAGTCATACCTATGAAATGTAGAAACAAGTAAAGATATGGACAGAATAAAAAATAATTTAATTTAATTTTAATTTAATATTGGAAGTCATCTTTCGCCTGATTATGTTTTAATGCATAGTAAAGAACAAACAACAAAATCAGTTTTGATTCACATTTTGCAGTGACATGTAAACAATTTTGGAAGGACGGAAGTCGATAAATGTTTTGTAGTTACTTAATGACATGGCTGTAACTTGAATATAGCTAATATCTAACCCTCATGTAAAGCTGGTGTGTAATGTAAGTTGCCAAAGCTATTAGTAAATACCAAAGCTCAATGCAAACTGCATGCACAGTACAAGGAGGGAAAAGTTGCTTCCTTAAAGTCACTTACTTAAAGTTTGCCTAATGTTGCTGATAATGTTTAGTGGCCTGTGTTGGGTATTTAGCATTGCTATGTAATATATGCCAGTGATGTTTCTTTTACTGAAACAAAACTAATCCACTAAAGTGGAAAAGAAATGTTTAGCGTATTCCAGGATTTCTGTAGTAGTGTATTTTACTTGTAAAGGCAGGAAAAGGCAGCACAAAACAGGGCCCAGTAAAGCCAGTTCAGGGGCCTTACCAGTAGTTCTTCACATGTTGGTTTCTCCCAAAAAGGCAAAATTTGTATCTTATCTCTATTGTATTTTACTTGGTGGTGGAGCTTGCATTTTGCAAAAGGCAGAGAAACACCAGGCTTACACACTATCACAGAGCTCATTTTATCATACAACTATGCAAGCTTGGGAGAGAAGCTCTCGTTTACACAAACATCTCACAGTCACTTGAAAATCTGGTTATTGTGGTCAGTATATTGAGAAAAACAGGATGTGTATTTTGTTTAGCAAAAAACAGATGCAGCCAAATCTGTAATGGTTCCCATGGATAAATGAAGTGACCATTCGTGCAAAGAAGAATTGCAAAAGTGACCAATTGTGCAAATTTTACTTGGCTAAAGACCCCCATGCTAAAAAATTTTTTTTCTACACATGGCTAAGAAGGCCATTGTGTGCGAACTGTTAGTCAGTGAAGCCTGAGGCTTTACTACTGAAACCAACAGACAGCAAATGATGTCAGTTCTAAGAAAAAGATTCATTCAACTCATACAGAAACAAAAATTTGATTTGTATTTGAATAACACATTGCTTCAGATCTCAGAAATTCATATTTTACTATCATTACTAACACACAATCTTCATATTGAAAGTGATAATACTGTGTCGTTGTAACACTTTGAATAATCAGTGATGTGATTGATAACCCACTGTGACTTGGTGTCACACTAGATTAGTAAATGTAAATGCCCAACAGTGCTGTAGAGTGTGCTGTAAATAGCATAATGCAAAGACGCTCTAATCCCGCAGTACCAATGCTTAATGCAACAAACCGCCTCACTGCACAGCAGCCTGTGAGTGTTGTTTGAAGCCCATCCCTCTAACCTGTTGCCTCAGCTCAGGTTGGAGCTGATGCCTGTTGCCTTTAAAGCCTCTGCAAAGCGTTGGACTCTGTGATGTGTTTGCGCATGGACGTTCATATCTGCTCTTTCCCTGTACATGTTGCCCTGAAGCATAGTGCACTTTTCCCCTTCTTCCTTCAACCCAGCCCCTTTAACATCGTCATGGTAACAGCCCTATTGCATAACACAGCAACTGCAGTGTAAAGCCTTGTATTCCCATCTCCTTGGAAACAGACCCCCCCACACCACCACCATTCTCACACACACACACACACACACACACACACACACACACACACACACACACACACACACACACACAGAGCCCCTCCCTCCCCTGTGCTCCTTCCTGAGCACTGAGCATGCTCAGAAAACAATACAGAAGAAAAGGAAACAGGAAAGGCAGCTCAGTGCAGATTCTCCTCACTCTTGCATACAAGAGCCTGCAGTGGTTATTGTCAGCAGAGCATCTTTATTAAGAGAAGCACATGGGTTAACCCTCTGGGGTCAGGGCAATTTCCCACGATTGCAAAAGCAATTGATAGAGCCATTGCTTGGACCCAGAGGGTTACATTACAGGACAATATGGCAGTTTGTCCATCTGACATGAGATGTAATGACATACCTGTATACAGGATATGTGAGTAAAAGTTCTTATCGCTACATTTGTCCAAGGTTACAAGGGGATTAGTAGATGGTACAATAGACCTATTTTTGTGTGACTGTTGATTTTTCAGCAGCTTTTGGTCTAACTTTCAGCTGAGGCTGAAAAAAAAAATAAAAAAAATCATCACAAATTTCAAAGCATCACAAAGCTCAAGTAAGAAAACCAGAAATTGAGAACCTGGTTACAGTACCATTAGAGTGTTTTTGCTTAGAAAAAGCTTAAAGGAACAGTGTCTAGGAGTTAGTGGCACCTAACAGTTGATGATTGCAACCCCCCCCTCCTCGTCTCTACGTCTCCTTCTCAGCATGAAAGATGGTGGTCGTCAAAGGCACAAAAATGCAAAAGACTAGAGTTAGTGTTTAGTTTGTCTAATCTGGACTACTGTAGAAACATGGTGGTTCAACATGGTGGACTCCATGGAAGAGGACCTGCAGTGTCTTTAGATATAAAAGACTTATTCTAAAACATAACGTAATGATTCTTTGATGCCATTTCCTTAAACCGGTCAGCAGCGTTGGATCGAGCTACATAACATAAGTGTGTTTTGCAGTTGTTTTTACAGCGAGGAATTACAGTCAGCTGTGTTTGGCAGGTGCCACCATCAGCTGGCTGCAAGCATTGAGCCAGGTGTGTTCTTCTCCCTGCCAGACAAATTCACATCAGTAAAAATCAAAACCATCAAAAAGCTTAATAGTTCTGAGTGAATGAATGAATTCTCAGACTTGGAAGTCCCACCCTGCAGTGATAAGGCTAAGCAGCTGTAAGAATCTCACAGCTCACTACAGAAAGCATGTTAATATTACATCATACTCAGTGTACTTTGTACTTCCTCAAAAAGTTCCTTCTGTTAGACGTGGAGGCACACCCACAAGGAGCTGATGGGCTTGCCTCAGCAAACATGGTGAAATGTAGAACTGTCACCACTTCTTTCTGCATTAGACACAGCCACGGATGTTCGTTTTGTATCATCCCGTGCAACTTATGTCAGAAAGTGGCATATTCATTTAAATAAAACAAGATGTTAGGTCCAATTTTATGATTTTTGTTAAAGTAAAGTGGGTTATGAAAAGGGCCTGCTGCACTATAGCAGTATTCCAACATTATCCATTACCCTGTCAGTTATTTTTTTTATCATTAAAGGATTATTAGTTTAATCTATAAAATATTAGAAATAGTAAAGATGTAAAAATAAAGTTTCCCTTGAGCACAGGGTTACATCTTCAGGTTGATTTTTGTCCCACCAAATATCATAAAATCAAAAGATATTTTTATTAACTGTGACATAAGTGGCTAAAGGAGGTCTGCAACAGCTATTTCTTTTATTGCAAATTAATCTTCACATCATTTTCTCAATTAATCGTTTGGTCTTTTAAAAACAGATTGACAGAAACTACTTATCAACTTTCCCCAAGCCCCAAAGAACCGTAACCCAAGACATCATCACGTCTTTAATTTGGGATGCAGCGATTAACCGATCTCACTATTAACCGTACTTTAAAACATCACAGTTACGTAACCATAAAGCCTCAGTTCAGTTGTTTCTGTCACTTACAGTCAACAAAAGGAACTAAGGAACATGCAAGCTTGTGGAGATTGACATGTTCTGTAGCCAGCCTCAAGAGGCCATTTGATGAACCGCAGTTTTTGGCACTTCACAGCCACGGAGGTTGCCGTTGCCAAAACAGCATGTAATCCCCTTAAGAGCATAACATCTGCATGAGAGGTGTTCTCAATTTCCTTCTTTCATTTTTACTAAAACGGCAAAACAGAAACAAAAAACTCATGACTTTATACATCTGTATCGTTGCGTTCCTAGTCTGACAAACAGTCCAACTCCAGAAGTATTCAATTTCGAGCATTGTAAAACAGAGAAAAGCAGCCAGTCCTCACTTTTGAGGAGCTGGATCCAGTGAATATTTGGCATTTTTGCCTGATAACTGAGAAATAAAAAGCCAAATAGCTTTTTTTCACACCGTTTGTATTATTGTTGTATTGTTAAGACTGTGTACTTGTGAGTTTACATAATGCATGAGAAAATATTGTGGCAAAATCCGTGGAGGCTGAACCATTGACTGTTCTAAAAACAATCTGAAGATATGTCTGTGCTAAACTGGCTCTGCTCTGGATCAGATGTTAGCTTTGATGAGTAAGTCTTGTCTTTCCTGCTTCTCTGTACATGAGGGTATCTTCTGGTGTAGAACAGTTACATGGAGAACTGTTTCCTCCCACACACATTTCTCTCACACAAGTGGAAAGGAAGGTCACTCATATTTCCCTTGCAGAAGGCTGGCACACTTGTGTTTACATTTCAGTCCCTACACCCCCATCACTATAGCAACTCGTTTTCTTATTTTGTCATATTATGTGGGTGTTTTTTAGTCTTTTCTGTTGTTTGTAATGTGTAGAAATAAAATCGTTGTTGGCTAGATGTAAATGATGAAGCTTAAGGACTTAAGGAAACTGTTAATATTGCAAGTTTTCTCACGTTGTTCCCCTGAAGTACAGCCTTATGGGATAGTTTCGGTTTTATGATGACACCAAATGGCTGCAAGTTGCAACAGTTTGAGACCAGATGACTTGGAAATCCAGAAATGTTGGAAGTTGGCAGCAGTAATTTGCATTTCTTGGCAGTAGGTGGTGAGTTGGACTAGGTTTTGATGTTCCTGTGCACTGAAGATGTCTGGCCAGTTTGAGCACCAAGCCACACTATAAATTGTCGTTCTTTGTGAGAGACTTCAAAATAGGTGGAGTGAATTTCTGTCATTACATTGAAACCTCAATGTGCTTTGATGACCAAGAAGCCAATAATTTCATGCAACCCTAAAAAGAACAAAAAATATGATATGAATGCATTAGTCACAGCACTTGAGGGCAACACCCAGACATATTTATGTTCATATTTTAAAACAATGCTGAGATGACAGTTTTGGGAGTTAAAGTTGGCTGGCAGGACGCAGGTTTAGTCCCCAGAGTTTGGTAATTTAAAATACCTCAGACTGAGTGAGAATGAGGAAGTTGAAACTACCATTAAACCAGTGAAAAGACTGGACATGTCTGTACCTGGTATGGTGTGGAGGAGGTGTCTCATCACAAGCAGATTTGAACAATTAGTCTGATGGGTGTAGGCACACTGAGACAGTCAGTCAGACGTTTTTTTACACGTGTGGAACAGTGACTCATTTAGTTAGTTTTCATTACTTTCTGCTTAATTTAGACAAAAGGGTTTTGTATTACAGTAACTTTAAATGATCATCCTAATACAGTTGCGCTGAATGAATCTATTTAATGATCGTGTCACACTTGAAGAGGCCAGCTGCTAGAAAACTGCTGTTTCATCACAGTAGCACAACGGGGGACCATGAAAAGCATACAGAGTAAACAAAAATCCAATGCTCTCAAAAGATCGTAGGGATCACTGAGCATGTTAATACTTGTTGGTGCGAATTATTAAATGGAGAGCATCATCCCTAGAAGAAAAGGCCTGCAGGCATAAATGTGAGCAGCCTGAGTTTTACACCACGTCTTTTCACTCTTTATCGCTTCTTGCCAAAGGGTGTGTGGCATATATTTACTGTTTGTATCTGATCATACACAGAGGTTTTATCTCTGTTCAAGTGCTGCGGTGCTCTTTTTCTTGATATTCTTTTAACAAACACGTCTTTCCATGAGAAGATTAGTGAGCAGTAACAGCAAATATGCGTTTTTCAAGTCTGGATATTGTTGGTAATTGATCCACATTTTTTCTTTTTATCAAACACTTTGCATCATGAGCAAATCATTTCCTTTTACTTCTTCAGCTGTAGGGATGTGATGCGATTAGTCAGCTAGTCGATTAAACATTTCCCTCTGTAATCAGCACCAGAAATACTTGAACTAATTATTAATATTTTATTAATGTTGTGTCTAAGATGTTATGCAGCCACCTCATGAACCATGCTGGTTGTAAGAGATGTCATCGTAGTCCCACTTTAGAAGTTAAATTAGTCATAATTTCGTTACTGTGATGTGTTTGAGATGGCGCTATGTAGATGAGAAAAGTAATGGAACTGGTGAAACTACTCAGAAAAGTGTACATTTCATTGGCATCAAGCAGTGAGAAACTAGCAGTCACATTATAAAATACCAAGCGGCAACCTCTGTGGCTGTGAAGTGAAGCCAATGCCAAGTGTCAAAGCTGCAGTTCCTCAAACGGCCACTTGAAGCTTGATACAGGAGGAGTCAGTCTCAGTAAGCCTCCATGTTAAAATGTCCAACTTCACAGTGGAAATAAACATGTTTACAGCCTGGTACAAAAAAACAAAAAAACGGTTTTGGCAAAGACTACCAGGATGGCGGCGGCCAGAGTCACCACATTCTGAGCTTTAAAACAGCTCTCTAGAAACCTGTGGGTGATGTCACAGATACAACCTCCATATTTTATACTGTCCATGTATACTGTCACTATATATGCTGACAGGTGATTTTTAGTGAGCTAACATAACGTTAGCTGACCTGCTATCTGTAAGCTCTAACACTACCCTCTGTAACTTCACATCTCTGTCATTTACATTTTGTTGTTCATGTCACAAAGTTTATCTACCCAACAGTGGAAAACAAATAATAAAAACTTAAAATGCATCCTATATGTTGTTGTCCAACAACAATCAAGCAGTTATCCCTCCTCATCTTCATAATCAGATGCTTGCTATATGTTTTCCATTTCAGCAGAATCCCAACACATGTTCTGACATTTACATGCTGATAATGTAACGGTCTTTAATTTTTGCTCAGTTTGACTGTTTTCTGAGTGTTTTCTTACTTTTGACTAGTCTGTCTAAATTTGAATTAAATTATTAAAAATTACAGTTACAAATTACAGCATTATTAAGCAATATATTTGACACCATTCTCAGCTTTGAAATGGGGAATTGAAACTAAATCACCACTGTGAAAGTATGTGTGATTTGAAGCTACATATCTCCTAAGCTTTGTACATGAACTTATTGCCCCCAGTATCTGTTAATATTTATTTAGTGTGCAAGAGAAAATGTGAGATGAGATGAGAACATTATAATTGCATCTTACTGTCTAAAAAATACTGTCCAGTCTTTTAGATGTACTGATTATATTATATTAAAAAACATTTTAGCACTAGAGCCTCAAGTTGAATCATGTCTTAGGCCCTACCATGGACAGATTCAGGATAAATGTAGGATTGTAGCTCAAAAGCACCACAGCTGCACAAAGATTGCAGAGAAAACACTGGTCCCTTCTCAGGGTCTGGCTCTTTAGTGTGAAGTGTGTGCTGACATTTATATTGACTCATAAGATCATTTTTTTCCCCCATCAGAGACAGGTTTTAGTGATAAAAGTCTAACGGCCGTGGCCATTCTGGTATTAGCACTTAAGTAGCTCTGTAGGTTGGGAGTTTTGTTCCACTCCTACATTACTGTTCTTACTTTTATCTAGCAGATATCGTAGCAGCCTCCCTGTTTTCCGCTCCACACTGTATCAGACCTGTGCAGTTTGCAGTGTTAAGATACTGCTAATGCAAACCGAATATTTCCTGCAGTTACTACTTCACATTAAAAGCTTTCCACTGGCAAACCACAGGAAGGAAGCAGTATTTGTCACTGAGGTTAGTGCCTGACTGCTGCTGTTTAGTAAAACTTGGTCTGCACAGCAAGATATGATCTAATTTTCCACTTCTTTCAGGTCAGTGGCTCATTTTAAAATTTCAATGGTAGAAGTGAACGAAGAAACAGCCACAATGAACTGCTGTAGGGGTAGATTTACAGGGGACAAGTACTTACTGCAGTTACTACTGCAAAGCAGAAAACCTCCAAAATGTAATCAAACGTAGGAACTTTTGCTGTACCTTTTTTGTTTTCTTATTGGTCAGAACTGAATCGCAGGCTTTGAGCAGCAAGCATGGTTGTTAACAGCACAGGTCGGTGTGATATCCTAACTGTATGGAAAGTGGTGTTATTGGCACCTATTGAGAAGGATTGTGGGTATCAATAAGACATTCTTCGGCTGCCACAAAAGTCTGAACAAAATATTTCAAACAGAAATTTAAAACTTAAGCAATACTATTTCAGATTTTTAATGTTTTATATGATTTATATATTTTTTAATTTTTTTTATTTATGGCTTTAAACATATGACAGTTTCTAAACAAATGCTCCTTCAACATTGGGTGTCTTATTGTTGGCTTTTGTGTCTTTTAAATAATCCAGCTCTGCCTATGACCGGGACAACAAGATACGTGTGGCCATTAAGAAGATCAGTCCATTTGAGCACCAGACGTACTGCCAACGCACCCTGAGAGAGATCAAAATCCTGCTGCGCTTCAAACATGAGAACATCATCGGAATCAACGACATCATTCGCACACCAACCATTGACCAGATGAAGGATGTGTATCCTCTAACATACACTTATTAGATTTGATGATGTCTGATATGTCATTATGTGTTTGCAGTTTAATTTGAGGGCTTCAGGTCTCTTTTTTTCTTGCATTTGAGGTTTGAATAGCGCAGTAAAATATTTCTATTTGATGGTTTTCAACAGATAATTGTGCTCCAGCATTTGTCAGTTGTGTTTCATTTCATAATGGCCATCTGTCACTGTATATTTGGCAGAGAGGCTCTTCATTGTAGCATAGCAGCAATAGTAGAAAACTGGTTTAGTCTAAAGTTACTGTCAGTTTGAATGCACTGTATGTATCTTTACACTTTGCCTTACCTAAAAGAAATGGCTGTAACTTAAACCCACCTGACCATGACGGTTTCCTGCTTGCCAGATGAGCATTCTCCCAAATGAAAACAATGAAAACCTTTACACATAAAATATTGTGTGGAAAGAAATTAGCTTAGTTTCACCAAGTTAGGTGAAGGCCTACATGGTTTAGTAGTGTTATAGCTCCAACTGTGACACCTCAGGGACTTTGAGATTTGACTAAATTGTGAGGTTGCCAGAAATACCAGTCAAGTCAGCAGTTTGGCTGTTGTTTCGTGGCTCTGCCAACCTGCTGTAACAGTCAAATCAAGATAATTGCCTCAGCTAAATGATGCAAGATTTTTCATTTTCTTTTCAATGCCAACCAAAGTTTGAGTGGGCCAGTAAAACCTAAATGCAGTTTGGATACTAGTGCTGGGCAGTAACAATACAGAAAATCAACGATTGTCTTTGTTGTATTTGAGGAGAAGGTGGCAGCAGTCCGTATGAAGGAATTCATTTATCACACACACTAATGGCTAAAATAACGCTGGCTAGAGAAAGAAGATGATGTTTTTTAATGTATAATTATTTACAATTATTAAATTCCCACTGAAGTTTACTGTTTCAGTGCACTGGTTGGACAAAAAAGTTTATTATTTAACTGCAAAACATCCTGCCTCCATTACATATCTATTATTTTTACAAGTGTTTTTTTTTTTTAAACCAGCAACAATTTAATCAGCGTTGCTCCCAAAAATCCATCATTGGTTGGGCACTATTGGACATCAAGAGATCTTTTAAAGGACATAAATATGTGGTTCAGATGTGAATCCTGATGTTACTCTACTGTAATTTAAAATTTGCTTTTATATTATAGGCATTCAAATATAAGGAGTGTTGTTTCCACCATATTGAAGCAGAGGTTTCTTTAACCTGGCACTTTGCAGATATATTGTCCAGGATCTCATGGAGACAGACCTGTACAAGCTCCTGAAGACTCAACACCTGAGCAATGATCACATCTGCTACTTCCTCTACCAGATCCTACGAGGGCTCAAGTACATCCATTCTGCCAACGTCCTGCACCGCGACCTGAAGCCTTCCAACCTCCTGCTCAACACCACCTGTGATCTCAAGGCAATGTCTCTAAGCAAAGTTAACACGATTCAAATAGATCGGGCTGATAATCCATATTTTGTTTCATATTAAATGATGGTTGATTATTTTATTGCCAAAAATTAGCAGCAGTCTGTCTTCTCCCAGATTTAATGTGTTAAAAGGCCTCTGCTGCCTAAATTTAATTGGTTTTTGGTTTATGAATTATTTAGGAGCAAAAATTGGTTAATCTACTAAATATGTAAACAAGCATTTTGATTCACGTTACTGGCCTTCATCGTGTTGGAGTCCGATCATTTTTTTCCAACCTGTTGATGGTTTTACGTTGTCAATGAAGTAACGTCCAGCTTCTTTTGATCTTGTATCCTCGAATGTTGCAGTCTTTGATTGTCCTGTTACTCATCTTTCTGCAGATCTGTGATTTTGGTTTGGCTCGTGTGGCTGATCCTGACCACGATCACACTGGTTTCCTGACAGAGTATGTAGCCACTCGTTGGTACCGAGCACCTGAGATCATGCTCAACTCTAAGGTGAGTGTCCTCACCTGATGAGTGAATGTGTGTGGGGTATTTTCTTTCTCTGCCACTCTTGTGACAAATGGCCAGGACACCTGTAAATATGAGTTGAATATTTTTGGGAAAACTTATGCTATGCTATACTATGCTATGCTGCAGTATGTGTTTTTGTTTTTTTACATTACATTAGCTGTGTTAAAATTTATTTCAGGTTACATCAGAGTTAAAGTTTCACTTTAAATCTTAAATTTTGCTTCATGAATCCTGCAGATAATCTAACATAGTTAAACAGTTGAATCAGGAAGAATGACGCACTACACTTACTCTGCCTTACCAGACTTAACTCTATTCTGTTTGCATTCATGCTGTGTTAATGTTATGTATGACATAATCCACCAATTGACATTATACTGACTTTACTGTAGTCATGACTATGTCTGTGCACCTCACTCTCAGGGCTATACCAAGTCCATAGACATCTGGTCAGTGGGTTGCATCCTGGCTGAGATGTTGTCCAACAGACCAATTTTTCCCGGGAAGCACTACTTGGATCAGCTTAACCACATTTTGGGTAATAATTCTCTTTTATATCCAGTGTTTTTAGGATTGGTGTGGCACTGTAGTGTTGTGGTTTGATCACAGCTTTAGCATTAATGTCTTTCTCTATGAGAAAAAATATGTGTAGAATTGATGGCAATTTCTTGGGAAGTAGGAAAATGTCCAATTCTGTATCATTTGTCCTAATTTGCAAATTAAAAAAGATTTAAGAGAATGCAAGCCATAGCAGGTTTGATAACCTTTTTTCACTGATGCTGTTCTCCAATAGCTTTGCACCTTAGTGATGTGCATATAAATACAGGTTAATAAACAGAAATACTGTATATAAAGGTTTAATGATCTGACCAGTGGTTTCAAGTAAATAAGGGTTCATTAACGCCAAGGACATGATTTTAAAGGTTTAAAGAGTAGAGGTTACTGATCATAATTACATTCTGAATCACCAATATTAGTTGGGTGTTTGCTGTAGTGTAAACTGTTAAGATATTTACCTCTTGAAATGTGTTTGTACATAAAAATAAAAACCTATAATAAAAATGTTGATAATGAAAATGAAGAATATATAATCTACTGTATATAGTCCCCATCTCTTTATCTTGATTCAAGATATTTACAATATAAAAAAGTGAATCTGTTGCACAATGCAGTGTCTGTGAAATTTTAAAAGTTGTCAAATCTTTTCTGCAGACTAAACTAAACTTACACTTTCAGTAGCAACAGCTTCCTGGTGCCAGCACATAGACACTGTATCAGTTAATATAAATGTATCAAGTTGTACTGTTTGTCTCTTGGTGCTAGACCACATATTGCTTCTCCCATCTGTCATTTTGTTGTGTGTTCAGACTGTTGTCATTTTGTCTCGAGGAAACTTCCCCGTGTAACTGAAAAGTTTAATCAGGGTCTGTGTGAATTAGTAGACAGTGTGTTTCATTTGGAGTTGTGCACTTGCTGTCTACGTCATATACAGATTCAGAAAGTAATTCTTCTTTAATAATGTTCTCCTCAGGGATCCTGGGTTCTCCCTCTCAGGAGGATCTCAACTGCATCATCAACATCAAGGCCAGGAACTATCTTTTGTCGCTGCCTTTGCGCTGCAAAGTGCCGTGGAATCGCCTCTTCCCCAATGCTGATCCCAAAGGTCAGAGCCAGGACTGTGTCCTCATCGGCAAACATCACTCCCCCTGGTCATGGTGTTTCTAGAATATTATGAATCTTTGGGAGGTTGTACTGCAGAGAAGGGAAAGTTATCGCTGCTGAACAATTTACTGAGAATTTAGAGAGTTTAGACAGAATATTATTTTATTTGAGGCACAGATGGTACAGTGACAAAACACACCACCGCAGTCGAGGAAAAAAAGAGGTCATGTTTGGGGGCGGGAAGCTGGTGGGGGGTGACCAAGTCAGTAGCTACTTCTAGCGTCTCACCGGCAGGTACCAACTAGAAACACTATTAAAGGAAACAAGTCTGTGACAACGACAGTTGTTTAAGTTTTAGTAAAGTCTATAGGCTCCTTAAATCAGGTACAGTAAATTCTAGTCATAGAGATGAGATGAACTTGGACAGGAATAAGGTGCAGCTGGAACTACATAGGTTTAATCCTAAATAGTAGGTAGCTTGCTGGATTATGATCAGTTTTAATGTTTGCAGAAGAGAAAAGATCATTTCTTGCCCCTTTTCATCGTGACTTCAGGGTGCAGAACTAGATTATAATGACGTTTTAAACATGCATTAGTCCAAACCGGCTCAGAATTTCTCTACATTGATATTGTCTTATGAAATGTATAAAATGAAAAAAAGTTGTCAGTTTTTCGCCTGTAAATTATCCAAACACCTAGAGTGTCATTGTGCCCTCTAGTGGGCAGGCAAGCTTACTGTTGTTTCACAATCACCCAAATGAAAGCCTTCTTTGCCCCGTTATATGTTCTCACCCTTGTGCTGCAGCGCTGGACCTGTTGGACAAGATGTTGACCTTTAACCCTCACAAGAGGATTGAGGTGGAGGAGGCCCTGGCGCATCCCTACCTGGAGCAATATTACGACCCCACAGATGAGGTGAGACGGTCGTTTTGGACTGTTAGTTGTCAGCTTGTGCTCTATGGACCTGTTTGGAATACATAATCTTTTTTCTTATCAAGATATTGTGTCCTGAGCTTTTTGGTATCTATCATGTTCCTCCACTTTTAACAAATCGGTAAATGATGGCACTACATTTAACTTCTCTGTCACATTCACAGCCTGTCGCTGAGGCCCCGTTCAAGTTTGACATGGAGCTGGATGACCTACCCAAAGAGACACTGAAGGAGCTCATCTTTCAAGAAACTGCACGTTTCCAGCCTGGCTTTAGGTCCTAACATCTCACACAGGTAAGTCCACATCATCACTGCAGTCCCACGTAGAACCTGAAAACGAACATAACCTCAGAGAGGGACCGAGCTACATATACAAACAATATCACCATCAGCTGCACTGAAGTCTTGAAATAACCAACTTTTCATGGTTTAAAAGATCAGGGTGACCCTCCATGTTCCCGCCTCCGCTGCTTTCAAGTTGAGTGTCCATTATGAGAACTACTTTAAGCAACTTCAAAACTACTGATTCATTTCTACTAAATTTAACAACTCACCACTCAAGAGCCGAAGTAAAGACCTCACACTACTTTACACTCGAATACAGATTAAAATTTAGCTTTTGTAGAGAGTGAAGTAGAGGTTCTTCATCAGGATAAAACTACTTTAAAAGCCATTTATTAGAACGGGCACTTCAAATGAACCACCGAGCATAACTCTGCTTTATTACTGTCAGTTTGCATCCAGAGAAAACCTTAAACACTCACTCTAGTTACAATTTGTAATTGTAGCTCAGCCTCTGGAGGCAGGACTGGCATCTAACTTTGAGTGAAACACATTCACACATCATTATCAAGTAACTAAGAACACACCCTTTTTAAGGGGATGTAATCTGATCTAAAAGTGGACGGAAATAGCTTTGATGGCGCTTAAAACATCCTGTATACATATTTAAGGAAGGCCAAAATATAAAAAAAGGAGATAACGTGATCATTTCCCACACTAATGACACTCCTCAGATGTGGTGTCTTTTTCCCCCTTTTCTCACCACCAGCTGCTCCCTGACAGGCTTCTCGCTGTGATAATAACTATCAGTGCTACATTTTATAGCCTATCATTCGCTTTGTGTCAGTATATGTAATTACTGTGTTTCCTCTCTGTTTTATTTCAGTATACTCATGTTATGCATCAAAATGCTGCAGTGTGACATCTCCTAAGTTAGAGCAGCAGAAGGCACATCACCACTCTCTGCAGTGGCAGCAGTTTGTTCTTGCAGCTTTAAAATGTCCTTTCACATCTTTACTCTTTGTTTCAATCCCTGTAACTTAACTTTATGAACCATTGACAGCTGATGTAATCAAAGAGCTGACACAGTATAGTTCTCATTAGTGGATAAAAGAAAGAAAAAAAATTATCACATCAGTCTAATATTTGTAAATGCCTTATTAAAAATAATGTTTGTAACTGCAACTTTTAAGTGTTAATTGGTCGTTTTTAAAATTTTAAATAAAAAAAGTCTTCTTTGCTGTGGCGTTTCTGCACTGTGCTCTCTGTAGGTGTCACACTTATTTTTGTCGAGCCGTGGTGGCTGTAAAGGCCCATGCCAAGTCCCAGCTCTTCTTTTTCTTATGTCAGATGATCCACAAATGTAAAACTCTTTAGCGAAGAGGATTTACTTCCAAGAAAGAGCAACTAGAAATAAATACACTGTTTACACTAAGCACCCATGTAGAGTGCTCTCCAACACAGGACAAATTAGCAGAATACCATATATGTATGTCTGTGCAATACATTATTAGTAAAGATAAAGGATAAAACAAACATGACAGCTCATCACACGGTCACTGTTTCTTCTCCCTCCAGATGATTCTGTGGACTGACTTCTGCGTTTGCCACTGCTCCTCCCCGCCTCCACACTGTTGCTGTGATAGGTTTTTTTTTTTTTTTTTTTTTGTGTGTGCGTGTGTGTTGATTTTCTTTTTCTTTTTTTCCTCTCCTGTTGTCCACATCACCTGGATTCCTTGGGTCTCACTCGTCAAGTCCACTTTGCTCAGGAATGGCGTCAGGAATCAATCAATCAATCTCATCTTCTGTCTCTCTCTCTCTCTCTCTCTCGCTCTGAGGTGAGGAGTCAGGGGAGGGGGGAGGTCATGTCACAGCTTACAGTTTGGGGGTGATTTTGTGTTTTAAGCCAAGATAAACAATTTTTTGTGTGTCTCAAAAGGCGTTTGGCTCTGGCTATTCCTATTCAAGACCTTTTCATGTCCAGTTGAATGACAGTGATAGACTAGCTGTTGTGGTTTTTGGTGCCGCTGTCGTGGTTATAACTCTGCCCACATTGCACAAACAATGGTAGATTACTTATAAAAATCATCCATCATAAAGAAGGTCTTTTGAATTTTCTAACCTTTGTCGCACTGTTACAAGGGATACCTTGAACTTTATCTTTTTTTTCTCTCTCTTTATGTCTTTGAAAAAAGAAAAACCTGAATTCAATCAACTGATTTATGCAATGAAATCACATAATCAGCCAGAGACTTTGCGGGCTACAAGCCATCACTTGGTGTTGATGAGGATCTATATTTTAACAAAGACCTTGTATTTTAATGCTCACACACACACACACACACACACACACACACACACACACACACGGCCCAAATGCAAATATATACATAAATATAAGTATATAAATATATATATGTATAGCCCAAAGAGTCTTAAGATATTTTAATTGCAAGGGTGATAGTGATGATAGAAGGTGAATCAGATGAATTTCTAATCCTTTCATTACAAACGAAAAGTTTTCATTCCTCATCGGCTTCAGTAAGATGTCAGGTTGTGTCTAAATGCACCAAATGACAGATGCATTGAAAGGTTTCATCAACTTCTGCCTTAGCCATGAGAAACTAAAGGAAACGTCTGTTTATTTCACACAAGTCTGTATGTACAGTACAATACTTTTCATATGGGTGAAAATTTACTGCGTCAGGACAAGAATTCAGTTACCACACAGAACTCATTTTCGTCTGGAGGATGTGTTGTCGTGCCTCCCTCTTTGTCCTGTTTCATGTTTTCCTTTCTCTTCTTCAGTCTCCGTTGATCTCCCTCTTTTGCCTTGTTAGAAGAATACTGTGCCCTTTGCATGACTGTTATAAGCTCTGTATACAAAGACAACGATGTTAAGTGCCACACAAGCCGGGCAGACCCACCGGGTGAGTGCCCAGGCTTTTTCTGTTCCACCTTTTTGTGGTATATCACACTTCCTAATCACATGGTGCTTTTCGTCCCGTTTCTTTATTTTGCTCCACCCTTCTTTTGTCTCTTTTTATTTGGTTTCCATCATTGCTGAAGTCTACAGATTTAAGTCTCCTCGTTTCCATCTGCATGCTAAGACGTCTTGTTGTGGTTGCAAATAGGAGAATAACCATATATCTGTATTTATATCACGAAAAACCACCAAGCATGTTCTTTCCTGAACCTTAGAAATGGGATCCAGGCGTGACACAGAAAAGAAAAAAATACTCAAATGTAAAAGATCATGTTTTACATTTCATCCTTTGGGAAACTTTTTCTTTTTTTGCTTTAAATTGCACATTTTCATGCTGATAACAATTGGCAGTGTCAGCACCAGCAGACATCTGCAGTAGAACTTTAAAAAAGTACCATACTTTCACGTCAGTAACTGCTGATTGAAGACTGTTGAATTTGAAGATTTTATGTCAAGTGAAAGGAATTTTGATTTTGAAGTTTATATGTGGAAACTATGTATGTGGGGAAAAACAAACAAGCCAGAAGCACTGAGGCTTCATCAACCAACTATATCATTTTATTATCACTGCGGCGCCTAATAGCTGTCAATTCAGTTTGTTTACAAGTGGTCCTCAAATCCAGTTTCATGGTACGCCTAGCCTTTTGCTAGGTTACAGTACTGCAACTTTTTAAAAAAAAGTTAATTTGGTAATGTGTGAGTGACCTAATGAATGAATAAAAGTAGTATTATTTACGACACTAAAGCATCTCCAAGTAGATTAAAGTCAAAATCTACCTGAATGGATTCTTCAGAATCTTTCTCTGCTGGCACTTAACATAAAAAAAGATTAGAGATTGTAAAATAAGACAGTTTCAGAGCTATTGAGCTGCTTCGACTGATTTTTTTTTTTTTTTTATTTGTTCCAATGATAAAAATGTATGTAAGTCTGTAACAAAAGTATTGGATGAGCCGTAAGCATGTATACATGTCAAAAAGAAAGCTTGACTTGTACAAACATTTCTCTGAGGGCGGAGCTGCTCTGGTCTAATTAAATCACAGTGTGGACACAGAGCCAAAGAACTGCAGTTTAACTTTGTCTTTTTCTTTTGTTCTGACTAAATAATGTCGACCTTAAACTGAGTGGAAAGGTCGGGCCTAAGAGAGGACGCTAAAGCTCTGCGGAAATGCACTCAAGCCATAATCAGTCTGTTGCACCTCTGACCACACCCAACAGTAATGTCATGGTGTACTAACACACCTTGTGGTACACGTCTTTGGTATCACTGCAGCCAGATTAGAAGTTAAACCACTGGAGGTCAGCAAAAACAAGATTTTCAGACGTTAAAATGCTCTTTAAGACTTCAGATTACTCTGTAATTATATAAGGAAGATAGCTAGCCTACTGACATGAGATGAAAAATGTGTTCATGATTTATTGAGAAAAATCAGAAGTTCTTGATATTCTTCAGATGTTTTCTTTAAAGAACTATGTAATTTGGTACTAACTGTAGGTAATTATAGAAAATGTTCAATATAGGGACAGCAAAATATTATTTGTCATCATATAATGTTTATTATTTTTATGATTAAATATTTGGTCGTTAACAATGAAGAAATGATGAAGAAAAACTGCAAATCCTCATATTTTTGTAGAAGCTGTAACAGTCAAATGTTTAGTATGTGGCCTTGATAAATTACTGAATAAAATGACTTCAGTTGATCGTTAATCGATTAATCATTTGACACACACCAATCATTGCATCCCTTGTGTTAAATGCATTCACTTCCAACTAATTATTCCAGTTAACTGCTAAGATAGCATAACTGAGAGAGTCTTGAAAGTAGTACAGAACAGGTCAGATGAACATACAAAAATGTCAGATTTGTCTCTATGTAAGCATAAAATACAGCATCAGTGAAAAAGTTTCCAATAATGAATGATGAAGTATAAGCGTCCTTTAAAACTACACACTTTTAACCGAAACATCTGTCTTTATTTTCAGTACAATTAGTGCAAAGTTATACAGCTCTTTACAGGAAACTTTTAAGTGGATATCAGGAGAGAACCGACCTGCAAAAATCAAACAAATTTACATTTGAGAAATGAAATTTTTGATCCGAGTTCTCACTGCTGCTCACACCCAAAGAACTGGTTTTGTTGGTTTTGTTGACAGAGATTTAACTCATCTGATGACGTTTGAAAAAAATAAAAAAAAAGTTTATAACCAAAACTCTGTTACAGAAATGACAGTTTTTGCGTTCATAAATTTCACCTGAGCAGACGTTGAACGTGAGGTAAAGACTCTGTCCCAGTACTCCTCACACTCGCTGTGTACACCTGTCTGTCAGGCGTTTTATCAAATGCACTTGCTTCTACAGTAGTTGGGGTGGGACTTGTAATCCGAGGTGCCTGCCGGGACTTGACTTACCTGTAGATAGTCTTTTTTTGGGGGGGGGGGTTAGATAGAATATTAAGGGCACTGGAAACCTTACTGGGATTAGTTGTATGAAAAAGCTTCTGCTGAGTTCTTTGTGCAACCTGTCTGTTTGTGCCTTTTTTGATAGTCTTGATATCCAAGATTTGATGTGCAGCTTTTGTTTAGTCGGGAATCCGTTGTAATCGCAGTATATGCTCTTAAAAATGAACACAATCAAGTCTGGTGATGGGAGGGATCACGGGTGGGTATCCTTATCCTTTCAGTTATGTAAATTTTAAAGACTTGTTGCCACAGCCGTGTGATTTGTGACTGTATTGAAAAGATGAAAAGCAAACATTTATATTTTTTGCGTTACCCTTTATCCTCATTTTTTTTCTTCTTTTTTGATGTTTTTGTGCAGATATTTTTATTGTATAATGAATGTTATGTTTCTATCAGACACTAATCTTGTTTGAGTTGTCTCCAGTGGAACTACTTCACTCTGTATGTTGCGATCAGTATAAACCTTTAATTGTGTAGTTAACATTTCTGAAAGATAAAAAAAAAAAATAAGATCCTTGGTTGTATTCTAAAGGTTCCTGTTCGACCTGCCATAGAAATTGTTTGAATTGATTGGTCAGTTTTATTTTGCTGTCGTGTGAAGGATTTGACTTGAACAAAGCATTTCTTTGCTATTAAAGACTGACTGCCACTTTGAAAAATCTGTTTTTTAATGTTTTTTTTTTTTCTTTTTGCAACTCTGCCATGACATTTAAATAGACGTTCATTAAAAACACTGTACCTTCATTAACATCTCTGAAGTCTTTTTGTAAGCCACAGATCAAGAAAACACGACCCAGAGATCATTCATTTCATTAGAGAGCATTAGAGATAACTTCTTATTATCTGTCATTACATACAGAATTGCAAAATATTTAAAAGATTTATTGGAGCAACACAGTATATAGTACATTCTTTAAAGAAAACAGTGTATTAATCTTGAAACATGAAATTTGGCTATCATTGTTTGCCACTTTTAATTTAAAGCATATTTGACATCTTGGGAAATAGACATTTCCTTTTTTGCCAAGAATTGCTTGAGATGATTGATACCACTTTCATACCGTACACCAAATATGAAGCAACAGTCAACAGCCTCTTAGCTAAGCTCAGCTTATTTTATTTAGCATAAAGACCCAAAGCTCGGGGAAACGGCTAGCGCGGCTCTGTCCGAAGTCTAAAAACGACATGGTTTTACAAGAGGGTATGTGCTGGACCGTTTCTCAGCCAGGAGCAGTGACTTCTTGGGGTGACAAGACTTCAGGAAGCTGCTTCCTGTCATTATGCTAAGCTAAGCGGCTTCTGGCTGAAACTTCATATTTACCAAAGACATACAAGTGTGGTATCGATCTTCTCGACCATTTGACGAGAAAGTGAATATGTGTATATCCCAAAATGTCAATATTCTTTAAAAGATCAGAAAGTAACCTCCAAAATCCTATTTATGGATTTTTTTTAAATTTTATAGATCTCATCCTTTTCCATGAGTATGTGATTTAATCGTGCAAAATTGTGCACTAATTTCAGAATAACCCATGCAAGACTCAAAAAGAAAAAAAATGTTCTTGTATATGTCAAAGAGGTTCAGAGGTGGATTAAATACTCAGACCTAGAGTAAAATTGCTGATACTACTTGCAAATTTCAGTATTTGCATCAAAATGATTAAATTACCAAAGGTAGTAGAACTCTTGATGCATAATTGCCAATTCTCAATTTCAAAATTATACATATGACTGAATAATTATTGATGCATAAATAAGTATAACTTTTGATGTTAAAGTTGTTAATGGTGGTTCTAATTTTAATTACTTAATATACTTTATCTGCTTGTAGTTTGAGTCACTTCCACCACTGCAGAGGTTTGCATTGTTTCCTTCTGTGACGACTTCTCACTATCCTCAAATGATGCGCTTCAATTCAAAAAAATTTAAAGTCTTTATTTGAAAAATAAATACAAAGTGATAATTTTATGTTTTAAAACTTAAGTTTAAATCTCGTCAATGATGCCAATTGATACACGCCATAATGTCCAACCAACAAAGTGATAAATCCTCAACGGATTGAATTATTTCACGCGCTCATACTGGATTGTAGACACTTTGTGCCACAGTGTCCTTTAGGGGGCGCTGTCGTATTGGCTAATAACATCTGCTGCAGTCTCTCCTTTGTCCAGCAGTCTGACTGATTCATAAATTTATGTCATTCACTTTTGTAACCTACAAACCACCACAAAATCAAAAATCTATTCACATCCTTTGATTTTAGGAAGTTTAAACAAATATGAACTTGATGCTGTATGAATAATGGACGTTACTACTACTGCTGCTGTGATCATAAACTTGTCCATAAATCAATTAATTAAATCAAAGAGCATAAAAATATATTGAATGTCTCACAAATCCAGCAAAATAAATCAAAACAAATACAATGGTGGACAAAAAAAGGATGTAATTAAACTAGTTTGAAATAAAATAATTTAAAAACAAACAAACATTACTTTAACTAAGACATGGATGCATAATATAAATACAGTAAGCGGGGTTGTTTACTTGCGCTTCTTGACCACGTGTTTGCAATGCGGCCACGCATGCGCACCATGCTATGTTAGCCTTTGGCACGCGTCTGTGTCGGTGGCGCGCGCAGCCAAAAACAACCCTCAGCCACGCGAGCGCGCTGTCCAGAGTCTGGCAACGTGTTGATTGGCTGTGGCGCTCTAACCCCGCCCTCAACCTCGGCGGACTGGCCAGCCGGGGATTCTTCTTCTCACTGATTGGACGCTATTTGTAGAACCGGCTGTGTAGCTAGGCTACTGATGCCTTCACGTTCGTCTCTGAAGATCAAATTTAAGAGTTTAAACGATGAAGACGTGCTTTCAGTTTTAGTCGGTATCCAGCCATGGACAATATGTATGCAGCAAACCTTTTAAAGGCTGTAAAAGCTAACAAGTGAACGTAACAAGTGAAACAGAAAATAAAAATATTAAGAAGTGCTGATTATTTACTTCATAAACAGTATTGGCAGGGGTTGACATGATTTTTTTTTTTTTTTTTTTACCTTCCAACAAAATAAATAAATAAATCCACATAAATCACTTCGTGACAAATTGTATTGTTTCCAAACTCACTTTAAACCCCAAAATACACGCGAAGAACTAAAGAAGATGCACTGTGTATGCTGCTTTAGCTGCTCTGGTCCTTGTTTTTATTGCATGAGGAATGTTTGGAACAGTTGCAACAGCAACTCCATCCACCGAGGAAGACATCCGATGCGGCCGAAAGCTTCAGAAACAAGTAAGTTTTGTCTTGTGTTTATATGTCATTTGATGTTTTCATATTATTTTAAGGTTGTAAATATATTTTGAATTGTTTTTTCCGACTATAGATTGTCCCACCAGTGTGTTCTCGTGATTTGTGTGGCTGTTTGACATCTACAGATAACGTTGTTCTCGTGCGCTCAATTCTTAACTCTCTCATTTCCATCGGCACCTAAAGGCAGCACCGGTAGACGAAATAAAACGCCGCTTTTTCTCCACTTTTTCTTCATGTTGTGCACTTCAAATCAGCACCCGCGCAGTTCATCCCACCGAGAACATAGAGACTTTGAAACAGATCGGAGAGTCTTGTGCGACAGATCCGGGGTCGTGAATGTTTTCGTGCATTATTCAGAGCGCGCTGCGCATCACACAGCTAATTAGGATTTCAGTATAAATAAGGCCGCAGTCGGGACAGCTCGGCCTGTCCTGCCGCTGATGTCGGAGAGCTACTAATGGTATAGAGGTTAAAACCCGTGTAAAGAGCTGCAAGCTGCCAACATGCACACACTCTGAGCCGCCCCACGGATGGGACTCTCCTCTAACCGGACCCACGGAGATATCCTGCGCGTTTCACGCCTTTGCTCCATGAACGCAGTGAAGATCCACCGTGGAGGTCTGATGCTTTTGGAGACTTTTTAATGGCACTCGGCCCGACCTAGACAAACTACCGCTACCTCTATGGGACGGTGGTGGTTTCTTTATTTTTGATTTTATATATATATTTTTTATACTAATAAGCCTCTCCAGACTCCTGCAGCTCCAGCGAAGACACAGATCTCTCTTCACCGCGTTGTTTTGGTTTCCGATGGGGGGCAGGCGAAGTGTTTTTGGGGTGAGTGGAGCGCCAGTGACCTGCTGGAGGACACGCATGTGTTTGTCAGAAAGAAATATCTCCTGGAGTGTGTGTCTGTGTGGAGAGTTTGTAGCTGTTGTTTTATGTGTTCTTCCTGTTGCATCAAGGGATTTATAGTTTTCTATATTCATCGTTTTCATCATAGGATTTGGCTTTTTTGTGTTTGGGATGGATGCGAAGAGATTAAAATATGCAATGCAATGCATGAAACAGTTTAATATTCCAGTAACAATCTACAAATATATACACACAATATTGTGTAATATTCCTGTAGAAACTTGGTGTGGTATTTCCTGTCCCTCTGGGTGGCACTTCTGTAGGATTTATATAATTGCAGACCTCTAATAACCCGCTCAGATTAATTAAAAGGTAACAATGTCTCCTTTCTTTAATGAGACACGTTTTGCAATTTGATTTTCGAGTGACATTCAAGAGCAAAAACACCCTGAAGTGCAACACCTTTCAGCTGATGATTTGTGCTCTCCCCGTTATGATCATCATCATCATCATCATCATCATCATCATCATCATGTGCGCTTGTTTGGCTGCAGATCTCGGTCAGTTTTTTGGGGGGGCTTATGATGCCACGTGAACAGGGAACAAAAACACAGTGACAGGATGGATTTCATAACGCTCACGCGCACACAGCCTGCACCTCGGAGGGGAAGCTGCAGTGTGCAATATTGTGTTTACATGCATCCTATGGTGAAGCAACATACTGAGGGTTTCACGGTGTTGCTGCAGCAGCCGGCTCACGCTGTTTATTGTCTTTACTGACAAACAGTAAACATGAAAAACTGTCCATGAATTGTTGTTGACGCGTGTCCTCGACGTCAGGACAGCGAGGGTAGGACGAGGGCAGGCTTTTGTTTGAGGGGTAGGTACCAGATTCATGTTTAATTTGACATATTTAATGTCATCATTCATGGTTTTCTATCTGAGATCTGTTCAATGTCCGGATGATGCAGCACTGACACATAAACAGTGCAGCAGCGAGGTGGTGGAGGAGGTGGTGGTGGTGGTGGGGGTGATCAGGCTGCTGTTTTGTTTTTAAAAATACATAAAATATGGCAGCTTTGTCTCACATGTCAAAGCCTGGAGAAATACTCGAGGAATCTATTGATCTGTTTCTAAAATTAACTAATGGGGGCAGGCTTGTTTTGGCGCAAAACCTCAGAGAGCTGTGTGTGGCTGTCTTTGAGGAAAAATCATCTTAGAATATTCTGTGTTCATTCTGGGTGACTTCTCCTGCTTTTTTTGGTGTTTTTACTCCCATATGTTGCTCGGATCATATCAGATTGTATGTTTTGTTGTGTTTGGCATCATTATAAAACACGTCAGGATCCTTTAAGGGATTTTTACACATAACGCCACTTTTAATCAGCCCACATTCTGATGATTAATTTATCATAAGACTTAAAAATGTGTAGAAAACAAAGAGACACCAAACGTGACTGTTTATTACATTAACACAGAGAGATACAGGTGGAAAAACAAGCATGACAAACAAGCAATCTTATTTTTCATATCAGGTAAAGAAGAGGAGTCAGATTCATATTCTCATCTTGTATTTATTTACACATCCGGGTATCTGCGTGCTCCCTCCTCCCCTCAATGGCGCGTTCACGCCGCATGGGAAATAATTTCTTCAACAATAACAAAACAATAACTACCCGAGCTTTATTTTTCGGATGTTGTTTCTAATAACAAATAATTCCTAACTTTGCCCCACTTCACATCTAAAATATCTTGACTTCTATAAGTTGGGTTGTCAACAACCTGGTGTGAAATACCAGGGAAAAGCAAATGTTCTTTGTGTTTCGAAAGCAAACAAAAGCAGCATGGATAAGGTGTTTTTAATCTAAAGAATACATGCATAGTGGAGAGAAGTAAAAACAAGAATTCAAAAACTAAAGAATTACTACATAAACAGGATAAATAGTGTATTGAGACAAAATAATAGAGATAATGAAATGGAAAAATGTGCATGTGAGGGGAAGGAGTCATGTAAGAACATATACTATAATAAATGAACTACAAATGAAACATGAAATTAATGAAATGCTAAATAAGTTTTTGAAACAGATAGAAATAACATTTTATTTCCACCTGAATACTTCTCTCTACCTGGTTTCCATCTTTCCCACGGGAACCCGAAGGCATCGCAGCCATCTATTAGCCAGCCTGTCTGTCAATCCCCGCTCCATCTCCCTCCCACGTGGTGACGTTTCCGTACCAAAGTAACCAGGCCAGTCCATTACGCACACAAAAGACACAACAAAAGCCCGTGTTGGGAAAAATGAGATCCGTCAGCACCCAAAGGACACAACAATAAGTTCCCATCTGGCAGCATCACCCATGGACCAGAGCCTGGGACGACGACAATCATTTATTTAACTCCAAAAAAAAAAAAAAAACAACATCTCTCAACAAAACATCTCTCTCTTTCTCCAGCAAGCAGTTTTCCACCAAGCTGCCTTTTGCTCAGATCTGATCCAGGTGGTGAGTACAGCAGCAGGGCTATGTTTACCTCAAAAAGAGAGAAAAAAAAGGAAAAGAACTAAAAAGCTGTAAACACGGTTCTGGTGTCGTGCTAGATTCACAGACTGCATCAGGCTCGGAAAAACAAACAACAAAATCCAGCCAGCACAGCGACACTGTTGCACTTGAGCTGGCGTCGTGCTCTTTGTTGGGGGAATAAACACATTTAGAAGAGGAGGTGGAGGAAAAAAAGAGGAAGGGAGGCAAGATTAACTTATTCAGATTATAAAGAATCATGTCAAAAGGCGTGTTGTGTCGTGAATGTGTTGCTTTTTTTTGGTTAGATTCAGTGGAGTCTTTTGTCTGGACACTCTTCTTCCTGTTAGTGGTTACCAGAGACTCAGGGTTGTCTCCTTTGTTATGTAGTTGTCCTTTTGTTTATCCTTCAAAACAACCACCTTTGGGTGATGAAGAAGGCTAAAACAAAAGAGGACACCAATTCTTCTGCCAGGAAATGATTTTATGGGATCCATGCCATCATTTTAAAGTATTTTTCATCGGTTTTAGTTGTTATAGTTGTAGAAAAGAAACCTAAAATGCTAAAGTAGCAGCATAAAAAGTGAACACAAATGAAACCATGTGCTGTCATATACATTGAAGTCAGCAAATGGGCTTCGCATGGGACCAAAACAAACAAACAAACACATCCAGACATGTTTACTTGTCCTTATTTGGCATTTCTGAAGAAAGAAGCTAGGTGTGCGTCATGTCATGCTGTCGATATGTGTGTGTGTGTGTGTGTGTATTGGAGAGGGGAGGGAGGAGGAGGGGGGCTATAAATGCAAAAAACAGCATGCTATTGTTTGTGTGTGTGTGTGTGTGTGTGTGTGTGTGTGTGTGTGAGTGTGAGAGAAAGAGAGAGAGAGACCTTCCTCTATAGGGATACACTGCACAAAGCTGATTTAATCACTGATGGCGATGATGCTGAAGTGTGACACACTTATAAAGCTCTTTTTTGACTATGTATGTGTGTGCGTTTACCTTTCGCCATGCACATGCCGTCCAGGTTAAACTGGGCTAATTCAGAAAGGGGATTTTGTCCTTTTCATGCAGGGATTATGCCTCAGGCTCCTTTGCAGATTATACAGTATGGATGTAAATATGGATTGTCTGGAGCCAGTGGGTTGGGCTGCCAGTCTTCACCTCTGTACCTTCTCAGACCTGTAAAGTGTGTGTGTTTTATTTGTGTGTGTGTGTGTGTTTGCAGAGCAGCCATGCTTCACGTCACGGCTGCTTCCTGTTGAGTTGCGGAAGCCTCTTTGTTTTCTCGTCTGGCTGCTGGCTTCTGTCTCGGCGCTGCTCTTCCTGTTGCAGCACATTGAGCTCAACTGGAAACTTCTGGACCTGCTGAAGCTCGTTTTCATTGTGTTTTCACTCTCAGGGATGCAGCAGGGTTATTAGTGCAACCTTTGTTTTGCTGTGTTGTTGGTTAAAGAGACTGTTGAGCATGTGGGCTTACACAATATAGTTTTAAGACAAAGACAGTTTTGTAAAAGGACAACAGGTTGTCCCTAAATGTATCACCTACGTAATCAACCAAAAGATGAAAGTAAAACTGTGACACTTTGTCAGTGTCTGTCCTCTGTTATAAATGACAGATACTCTTTCACAAAAAGTATCATGTCACAAAATATGACTCATAGAAAGCATCATTTTGTTCAGAATCATACAGCAGCATAAATACAGTATAAACAGTAACCTGTTATATATGTATTTGCTCTCTCATTACTGTCATCAGTGTCTGATTGCCTGAGGAAAATCCATCTTTTATTTATATATATATAAAAAGACGGATTTTCCTCAGGCTATATATATATATGTGTATGTGTGTGTGTATATATATATATATAAATATATAAAATAATAAAGTGAAAGCCACTGTAGTTGAGCTGCTGAACAGCACCACCTATAGGCAGTCTGATTTGAATCAACAACAAAAGACTGGTCTAAACGTGTCGTGTATTAGCCCCGCCTCTGCCATTTGACTGACAGCTGATCCATGAGAACAGTGCGGCCATTCACTTGCATTCAGTGGTGGGGAAAGTACCACATCATCATAAAAGTAGTAATAAAGCAATGTAAGCAAACTAGTTCTTATGTAGAGATGACTTGTTATTAAAGATTTATACCCACTAACTGCTTAACTGAAGGAACTGACAAAGCTTACGTTAGCCGGGATATATTAGCTTTTGATTGAAGAGTGAAAGAGATATTGTCAACATATCTGACCTGAAACTTAATACATGCTCTTTGATAAAGATATAAATCTTGAAGATTGTGAATTACATTTCACAAAAATAACACAACATGCCTCAAATTATGAAACATGGTGATAATGTTTGGCCTAGATAACGTAAGTTGGGTTAAATTTCCCTCTCAGTCTAAACTGTATGAAGCACATATTTCTCCACGTATGCACACAAAGTAATATCAACATTCACAAAAGATCTTTGGTGCCTCTAAAGGTGTAATTTCTGAAAGTTTTGCTGTCTTGTGATGCAACAGTGATTTTATGTTTACTTAGTCAGTTGCTCTTGATTGGAAAACACTGCAGATGTTTCTACTGACTAAGACATTAGATCGATAGATTGAAACTAACTAGTCGTTAACTTAGGACGAACTTTGTGTGAATTTAATAGTGGATTTACGAATAGCTGGTGCATTGCAAACGGCCAAAGGAAAAAAAAACTTACCGTAGTTACTTTCCATCACTATCTGCGGTGCTGATGATCTGTGAATGGAGCTGAATGGGTTTAAATCACACCAGATCAAATCCATTTTATTTCCACAGCTTCTTTTGAAGCAAGATTGCGGTACAAAGTGCTACACACAGAAATGGGAAAAAAAGAATCAATAGTAGCAGTAACAAACCGCAGGGGGAAGAAATAGTAAGAGGTCTAATCTATGAACAAACCTCTGTAACCTCAAACCTCAGAGTCCATTTAAAGACACCAAACGGCCATCACCTCTGAACACAGAAAGCAATGTTCACAGGAACAACACTTGTTGTGTAAAATATTTCCTTTGACAGCTGAGCCTTTTAGTTTCCACTCGCTGTAAACCACAGGCACAAACACACAAACAAAACGATTAATAATGATAATTCAGTAGACAAGATAAATGAAAGGGTCATAAAAGGCAGTGGGCAGCATTGAGACCAAGGCAGCAGTGCACAGAGGAGAGGAGGCATGTAGATTTCTTTTCCTTTGAGACATTTTGAGGAAATATATAAGCTTTTGAGACTGCAGGTTTAAAAAAAAGACCCTTTAAAAATATCAAATATCCATATTTTTGGTGTTGGTGTGGGCATGAATATCATTTTTGGTCAGCTAGAATCCAAATTCTTGCCAAACCAAAGTCTAGACAGTATAACAGTAGGAGGTGGAGCAGGTTCTCGTGAATATTTGGCATTGTTGTACACCTGCAGGGATGTTTTTTATCAATCTAACTCCCTTTTTTAAAAGGTCACACATTCATTGTGTCTTGGCTGCACTGTCTCATCGGCTATTCTAGTCTGTCCTGTGTATGGACTGGACTGGTGTGCATTTGTTTCTGCAGAGAGAATCTCTTGCAGGCATGCTGAATTAATCTTGCTCGTGAAAACACAACAAAGCTTCTGTTGTAGAGAGATGTTTTGTTTGTTTTTAGTTTTTAAAGTATAATTTTAGATTATTATGACTGACGTGCTTGTTCATTACAACTTGGGATAGTTCTGTATTTTCGGCCATGGTTTGTGTTGTTTGTTTGTACTCACCAAAGTAATGGCTGAGATTTGGGGAACGAATCGGCATAACTAAAAAACAATTCCAACAGGGTAAGAAATGAAATGATCCGAGATATTGTAAAGAAACCCAGAGGTTAGCTGAACTGTTTTTGTAAAGGAAATAAAGGCAAACAGTTGAATTATTAGTCAAACTCACTATTGCAAAATCAGTTACAGTTCACAGAACTTTGACCTTACTGCAGTTGATTGCACACAGTTATTTTTTTATTTATTATTATTATTATTATTATTATTATTATTATTATTATTATTATTATTATTATTATTTTAAATAGGGATTTCAGATGCTCTCACTTTCAGCTGTACCTCCAAACAATGTGGTTTGCATAATCCGGCTCACCTGTTGGCTTGTTTACAACCTGTCTGACTGTCTAAACAATCATGTTTCTTACCCCATCTTACTTTGTTGTAGCGATGTTACTGTATTTGTATTATACTGTATTTCCAGATTGCAATCTCTTAATCGATAGAAATGATACTCAAGACCCATCAAGACCCATCGTGTTAATGTTAAAATAAACCAGAATTATCCTTTAACATCAACCTGCCAACAGTCTACAGATGATATTTAGCCATTTGGCTAAAGGTGGTATATGTCAATTAATAGCCTAATTGTATCAAAACTGATCATGGAGAGTTTCCTATATTTCCTCTTTATTTTGACTGACATGATGTGTCCACAATCTACATTTATATTACATTTTTTTATATATCTAATGAAATAATTGTGAATAAACATTCACTAGACTACTTTTGATAGATATATATAATTAAAATAATATATAACTAAAAACAAAGATACTGGACATTAATATAAACTGTCAACACAAACTCTTTTTGCAGTCTGTCAGACAAATTCAAAGATACACATATTGTCCTTTGAGGGATTTTGTGACTAATTGCATGATTTTACTGAGAGGCAAACAAACAAACAAACCTCTCTCACTCTGCATCTGTCTGTCCAGCGGGACAGAACAAACAATGAATAACCATGAATGATAAACTAGTTTGTGACTAAGTGAAACATGTCATGTTGTTTCACATTAACAAGGGTGTGTTTGATGTGTCACAGTATTTAGTTAGTATGGAGTTATATCACTGTGCAGCCATGTTGGTAGTCAACAACCTGCAATTGTAATCACATAATAGATTGTTGTAATCAAATGATTGCTTGAGCAAATAAGCTGTGCTTCTATTGGAAATGCAATCAAGATCATGAGCTCTAAAAATAGGAAGTATGGAACATGTTTCTCACCACAATCTCTTCTTTTCCTTTTGCCACTGCAGGTTTGATTTTCTCCTGTGGTGTCTGTGTGGAGCGTGCCACACACCCACTCCACAACAACGACGGCTTTTGCTTGCATCTTCCAGTGTTTCTTCTGTCAGCAAGTCCAGCAGAGCTGCAACTCTTCCAGTGCCAGCCCTGACACCACCGAGGAGCCCTGCCCCACTGACATGGTGAAGATGACCAAGTCTAAGACCTTCCAGGCTTACCTGCCATCCTGCCACCGCACCTACAGCTGCATCCACTGCCGGGCACACCTGGCCAACCACGACGAGCTCATCTCAAAGGTACAACAGCTCCACATGTCTTCACTACTCATCCAGTCCTTCACTTAAGCCACCCTGCAGCTTTTCACATGACACTCATTTTTGATAACTTGATAACTGACACTTGAACAGCAGGCTTTTAACTAACTGCTAACTTGTCAGTTGTGACTGGGACTAGCACAGTTCGAACTAACTAGCATATTAGCAGTTATCTCACCAACTACAGTGCAGTAGTTTGCACACTAGTCCTGTGAGTCACTAATCCAACGTCTACCAACTGATTCGCAAGAATGCATGCATGCATGCAACTTCAATTAGCTGATTTCTGGAGTGACTCAGGCTTTACAAAGCCTTATTTTAGCTCTGGTTTGGTCTCCACCATCTCCATCTCCATCTGGATCTTTAGCTGCTAAATGCTCAACTAAGTTCACCAGCTAGTCGCTAGCTTTGTGTTTTTGCCATCGGTGATGGGTTGAGAGTGTACAAGGAAGCTACCTGGTGCTGTTGAAAACAAGTTTAATGAGGCTGAGACTAAACCTTACGGTAAATGCACTGTAAAAACAAAACAATAAGCTAAAAGGGGCTAAAAAGCTAAAGAGCCCAAAATTGGCTGATAATTTTTTTTTCAAATTTTTTGTTTCAGCAACTACATTACATATGAATGTTTAATTTCTGTACAGAAAAAGTATTGATCAGTGCACCTTTTAAATGGAGTGGTATGAGCAATATTTTAAGGTTAATACAAAGTTTTATGGGATTTTGTCCTTTTTTATTCAGTTTTTAATTATTCAAATCACTATCAACATAAATTTGCAGACTGGATATTAAAGTGTCTATCTTCGTCTCCTCAATCATCTTTTGGAAGATGTTATGAGCCATGATGATACATTTTGACAGTGTCCTTGTAATATTTGGTAATGAATGAATCTGCGCTCAGCTAAACTGTGAATTCTTACTCAGCTGGGACTTGGTAGTGATTGAGTGTTGTCCTCTGGTATTAGTTGTGGCAAATGGCACTTGGGTTTGACAGCAATGTCATTTTATTTGATGCCACCTGCCTTATTGGATTTCCAAAGCTCGTGTACCTGTCTGCTCTTGCATCTGTATTTTATTTCAGGCAACAAATTCTCAGAGGCTTAGATGACAGCCACTGCTCGTATTATCACTGAAGTTGTTTCTGTGATGCACAAAAGAGCTGGTCAGTCTTTTTAAGTGTCACTGTCTTGGCTATTTTTGTTTCCGTTGCTGTGTTTGAGTAAAAAAAGACAAAACTGAAAGTTCTGCTGTGGCTCACTGAGACCTCAGAGACTTACTTTTAAAATCTGAAATGGACTGCACTGACCTTTTTTTGCGTTCTCACTACTGCTGAATATTGAGGTCAAAGCTGTCATCAGGGCCACAACCAAAGATCTCTTTCATTATTTATTCATCTAAAAGTTATTTTTTTCAATAGTTGATCATTTCTTTTAGTCTGAAAATATCAGAAAATAAGGACAAATGACTTTTCCTGGTTCATGTGTTGTCTTTATCTTGAATTAAAGTCATAAAACAAAAGCAAGCTGTCGCATAAAAGAGGCTGAAAGTTAGTTAAAAATGTTTTTGGTAAATCACTGAAAATGATAATTTTTCTACGAATTGACTAACCAAGTAATTGACTCGTAGTTGTAGTTTTGTAGTGTTTAACCTTTTAACCTTTGAGTAACTGTTTCTATCCTCCAAACACATGTCATCATCATTTGCACAGATAATCCACTCGTGCCGAGCATGAACAGTTTAACCAATTTGATTTCATAGAAATAAGACATGCCTCTTGTTTAACGCAGAATTTCTGTTCTGAGAAACTTATTTCTGTGAGACTGTAACCAGAAGTAAATACAAATGATTATTATAAATGTCAGGCAGTGCTGATCTGAATTTTCTCCTCAAGCTAATATTCCAGGAAAATGTCTTCAAGATGTACTAGAAAACATTTTCTGGCAAAGTTAAAATACTATTGTGAACAAACACCTTGACATTCAGCTCTGAGTTAAAAAGTCTGTTCAACTTACATTTTCTAGACATCAATAAGGGCTGCAGTTACATTAGCATTTATGAGTCACAAAAGTTCAGTTGTTTTGAATGGAGTCCTTGCTACTAAGCAGACTTTTTCATACTGAACTTGTAACGTAAATCCAAGTGAAGCTTTAGAGCTGAGTAATTCCCATGAAAGTTGCTCACTCAGGGCATAAGCCAAAAAAACCTCTGCAGGCTTCCTCACGCTTATTTATTTTAGGCCCACAGAGCATGCTCAGAGTCCTTCTCCAGCTGAGCATGTTGAGAGCATCCGATACTGACTTCCTGTTGGCTCCCTACACACATGAATGGGAAAATAAAATTCACTAATAATGCTTTTCTAGCCTCTCCATATATAATTGGACCAAACAGCAAAATCACCTCAAGCACAAGCGCCATTCCTAGGGGCACGCTGGTCACATTTTCAGGTCCTACATGGAGGAAGCTGTTGTTTTAGCCAATACTGTTTCAAACAGTATTTCTCATAGATGCCTTTGATGAAACTGAGTTTTGGATGCAGCCCCTGTGGAGCCCCTATCAGCCCATTTTCCCAAAATGAAATTGTCCTGTCAGGTCTGGTCATTTTTCTGCTGTGAGAGAGTGACAAATCTGAACTTGAGTGATGAGCCGGAGCCATCACATCCTCTGGTGTCTTGCTATGAAACATAACAGTCTCAGGATGTCTGGGTATTCAAGTCCACATTGTTCAAATAGTTGCTGACATTTGGATTCACAAAACATGCAAAGCTGCCGAAGTGCTGCTTTAATGCGACTGTAAATCGACAGCTGGTGAGCAAAGAGTGAGTAAACTTCATAAAGTATCAGATGAACTAAAGTTGCAGCAACTGAAGAAATGACCTTTATGTGTTTTATAATAAGACGCTGACAGTGTGCTCCCTGTGCGTTGCACTCTCACCACGCACTAAGCTGATTATTCAAATGGCAAAGATGATCAATCTGCGTGCTCGCCATCTCCATGTCAAAATCCATTTGCCTCCTGCGGCTTGGAGACTTGGAAGCTCACAGCTTGTTACTGCAAGCAGGAAGATGAGCGCGGTAAACAGCTCTACCACCAGACTGTGTTGTTCCTTTCAGCAGGATCAGACACCTCAAGATGGTAATTCTGGAGTTGTGAAGTCTGCACAACAAGAACTTCACAGGGTTTTAACTGTTAAAGACCATCGTAAATCACACTCATGTGCCTTTGGTTCAGGAGAGGGTCTATTCTCATTTATCTGCACCTCACTTAACCTGTCTAGAGCTATGTCAGAGACTTGGATTTATTGTCACACAGCAAAGACTGTGACAAGGCAGAATGAGGTGTTTTTGGGATTAAGATTTCAGATGCATTGAGGTTTTAATGCTTCCTGTGCAGGAAATAAAGCAAGAAAAAGAAACGCAGAAAAGAAAACTAGAAAATGAATAATAAGTTTAGAAAATGAGGGTTATGCAAATATCCTTCAGTTGTAAGAATAGTGCAGAGAAAAAATAAATAACTTGCCATTGTATTAAGCTGTGAGATACAGGAGAATCAGGACATTAAAGTCTTGGACACATGATGACACATAAGGACACAGTTCATACAGTTACAAAAAGGAGAATTTCCAACTTAAAATCAAAGCATTATTGAAAAACTTTTGTTTTTATTTTGATTATAATATGACAATAAGGAGAAACAAGAAGAAGACAAGTAATGATACACAAAATAAAAACATAATTTCCATTCAGAGAATCCCGAGTGCCATACTTTGCTCCTCTTTCAATGAAATACTCACAGTTCTGATATAATTCATGCTAGCAGCATCTGTGCTAACTTCTTTAGTGGCCACCATTGTTGTATTCGAGCAAACCGTCACTTCTCACACAACCACGCATGTAGCTGCTAGCAGTTCCTCATTAGATGCTGATTGGTCAAGCCACTGTGTTCGGACACAAGTGCATAGTTTAAAGGCTGGCAACTTAGCTTAAAAATCATATGGTTTACTATCATCTGGAACTAGCCAAACATGACTAAACTTACTTACTAAAATAGTTTTTCGTGAATCCACTGCCATTTATGATTCACAAACAATTTCTGCTCTACAGTCAAGTAGAATGACATTACAACTTTAAAGACTTAAGTTAAAGGACGTATTTCAAATTTCTGGTTCCCACATTAATATCCTTGATAATGGTATTTCACAGTTCAATAGAAATGCATGAAATACTCTGTATATCATAGCATTATATCAATGGCTACTAGTTTATTGGAGCAGGAACATATTTTCAGTACCCAATCTTGGTTTGAAAAACATGTTTTTTTAATCTCTAAATGTAATAGAGATACTGAAATGATGAAGGGAGGCTGAGACTGAGACACCATTTCCACTTTCTTGCAATTTCACGTGGCCTGAATAAATAGAAATGCATGTCTTGGGGAATAGAGGAGTTGCTTTTACTAATTGTTGTCTGTGCTGCATTGGAGTTCATCCATCGTCTACAGTTAATCCTGTTCCAAAGCAACAACTACAGGTCAGCTGTTAAAGTGTCGGCTTGTAAATGAGTTTCTTCTGGAGTCAGCTGGGATATATTTGGGAATGCTCACAGTATTGATGACCTGTGTGCCACAGATGCACTCTAAGATGCTCTATTTGAAGTGTAGAAAAGATGGTGGTGCTTTTGCACAGAAATGTCATCCAAAATATGATGGTGTACGTTTCATCTGCTGCTCAGTTTACCTACTCAGATGTAACTCGACTTTATTTTACAGTCAATAGATTTAAATTATTTAGCACATTTTGCTTCACATGCATAAAAAAAATCACAACTTTTACAACATATAAGTAAATCTAAAACCCAGCTTTCCTTCCCCAATGACTCAAACAGTTCTTCTTCACCTGCATGTTTGACCTCTGCAGTCTGCCGTTGACTCATTATTAGTGCTGACTGTCAATTTCTAAGCAATTGACAGTCTAGATGAGAGCAAGATATGTATGAGCTCAGGCGTCTGTGGTCCTGAGGTCACCATGGGAGAGGCTGAAAATATTAAAGTGTGTTATGTTTGTGTTGTTAATGTCAAACCGCATTGTTTAGAGAGGTTCCTCAGAACTGACGCTGGAACAGAAATGCTGGAGAACCAGTAGCACCAGAGTGTTTCAAACTGGGAAATGCAAATGAATTGGATTTCGTGCATTACAGTAGCCATGTTTCAGGGAGCTCCCTAAGTGCTGAAATAGTATCCTCTGTAGGAAAAGTGGCCCAGTTTGGATTGTGGTTTCTATTTACACACACGCTTATGTATATATATCAGCATAAATTAAACTCCTCTTGTATTGTGGTGCATTATTAAGACAATGCTGTATATTTTTTTTCTTTTTTTGGTCCCATGATTTGTCTTGATAGAAATACTGTAACTCAACTGTAGGCTGGTTAAAGCCATACCATACTCCAAAATATGGTCATGTTGATTAGCATCATGGCTATGTTTGGGTTTGTCGTGGTTAAGCCCAGGTGGAAAATTTGATGTTTGCATGCAGACAACATCCAAAAACCATTTATTGAGTCAGACAATTGTTTATGGCATTATCTCATCACTAAATTAATCACAAGATGAGATGCATTAAATTGTGATTCAGCTGAGCAAGTTCTTCTCTATTCTTTGCTGTGTTTTCATGAAATCATTGTGCTCAATAGTTTGGAAACCACTGCTGGAGTGAAACTGTCTGTTTACCTGAGGATTCAATGTATGTCATCTGCTCTCTTGGCCTTCAAGGAAGTTTTGGCGAATGTCTCACCTCCGTGCAATGTCAGTTGTGCAGATGTCTGGCCTTTAAAATGCTGACTTTTTAAAAGTCATCAGACAAAAACATACATCAGTTTGGGTGCTTTGGACAGGTTTTTCTTTAGATATTGATGGAACACACACTGGACAGGTTTTGGACTCTCTGATCCACTTTTTTAGATTCTTAATAAGTGTATCAATATATCCTTAAATTGATGTCCATGTTTCTTCTCTCTCATCTCTAACCTCTGACCTCAGCATTAAAAGCTCAAAAACCACTGTAGGGAGTGAAGTGATCACTGGGTTGTGTTTCCTAGTTTATTAGGCCAATGCCATAAGGCGACTCTTGACAAATGACCTAATTAGACTAAACAATCCACTTTAATAATAATTGGATCTAATGAAGGGATCTTCCTCGGACAGTCTGTCTTTCTCCTGGAGGTTGGACATGGTAAACATGTTGCAGAGATGTATATCGTCTGACAACATCTGACGAGCTTTTTGTTTAATGGACTAATGGACAGATAAAACTCAATGTGATGTGCACTTTATATTCATTTTAAACTCACACATTATTATTTTCATGCAAGTACACATGGACAATGCAGTTCTCAGTTGTTGTACCCAATGTACTAAACCATGGGAAGTGTCACAGATGCAACATATCACAAAAACTAAAGATAATACAGGCTGCAATCAGGAAATCAAAATAAATATCTGGGGAACCACAAGTACTTATAGTAAAAATACATAAGTAAATTTCATTTATGGCATAATATTACTAAAAGTCAATTTTGAAACTGGCGGGATGTACAGTAGACAGCCTAATCTGAATATTCAGAACTTCAAAAACATTTCAAAACTTCCCTTTTTAGACCTGTGACTTCCTACAAATTCAGCTGCTTTTAGTGTTCTAGCATTGTCAGTTTTTTGGCAGTCGTATGCAAATTAATAATTGCAAAAAATTATAATTAAAGAATAATTTGAAGATATTATTCAAGTTTTTTAGTTTAGTTTGTTTAGAGTTTGGTATAATTTAACATTTTAGTTTTACTACTTTTACGGCTGCAACTAATGATCATTTTCACTATTGATTATTGTTTTTGATTATTTAATTCAATATTCAATGTTCTAAAAATGTGAAAAGTTTCCAGATAGAAAATATCAAGTCTTAAACTTGTTTATTTTGTAGAGATATCAAAGTAATGATGTTTACTTTTGCTTGATGTATATGGAAATAACTATCAATCTTATCTTAATCTTATTTTATCTATCTTAAAATCTAATTAATGTCTTGATTTGGATCACACTGCTCACATACCTAATAATAAGTTGTCTATGCTTTGCCACACCTCATTAGTATTTGTGTGTTCAGTAGTCCAGGGCAGCATCACCAGTCCTCAGCATCAACCCTTCTAAGCCGATTATATTACTTAGGAGAAGATGACACCATAGTCTGGTGTTTTCCACTACACACTGCCAAGGGCCACTCGCCCGTCCATGTTTGATTTTAATCCCATATGAAATTTGTAAAGTGTCACACTCCAGTACCATGTTTTCTTTTTTCACTGTGCACAAAGTAGGAAAATCAGAAGCTTGTTACCCAGCTATGCTTAACAACAATGGGAGGTGTTGGAAGAGCTCTGCAGGATCTGGCAGATTTCTCCCCACAGTTGCAGTTTGAGTGCTGGAAATCTCCTGAGCCAGGTATAAAAAACTGTTTCCCCCTCCCTGAGCTTATGCGCCGAGTCTTCGAGGCATGCCAGCCGGCGAGCAGAGATGCAGATGGAGCAGCTCGAAAGAGAGGATTAACCTGAGCACACGGGCCAGAAGGAAGTATGGCAGGCACTGTGTCTCCCTCCCCCTTCCTTCCCTCCTGCCCTCAACCACTAAACTAAATATGGGAAGCTCCTGAAAAAAAGCCAGTTTATTGCTGCACACATGAATGGACACAGTTAAGTTTTCTTTTTGGAATAAATCTCCCTGACAAATTAAAATTAATAGTGGATGTTATTGAGGTTATGCAGTCTTAATCTATGCAAGCAATGATTCTCATACTTATGGCCGCAACTTTTATTATCAATTAACCTGAAAACTGTCTCAAGTGGACTTGTATGAAGGCCAGAACCTCGCAAGAGATAAAAGGATTTGAGAAAGTGGAATAACCGATGAATTTAGTAAAAGTGGCATTATCTTATGTAACGGAGGACAGGACTGATCCGCTAACGTTAGCCTCAACGCTAAATAGTAGCATCTTGGCTCTCGTTCCGGTTCTGATGAAGATTTTTTTTTAACTCAAACAAACAGAAAATAATCAGTAAGCCATTTGTCATACTTTTTGTAAACAGTATCTGCCTCAGCACGTTCAAATCCAAAGCTTGACAGGCCTGCTGGGCCTAGTTAAAGCTCCAAAGCTATGATCATGCAATTACTGTTAGCCAATGGTCAATTGAATGTGGCGTTGTTAGCATGACGGCCAACAAGACGCCACAGTGACAACAAAAGCTAATCACTGACGTGGCTTTACTTCAGTCAACACCTTCACCCAAAACATGCTGGAAACAAGAAGTGTCGGCACAAAATCTGATCTGACATCTGTTGTTATTGTCATCCTGAGCATGCTGAATCTTTTCAACATTGCTGTCAGTTCATATTTTTATCAGATATGGGATACATCCTACAGCAGATAGGAGCACCATCCTGAAATCAGATAGCAGTGCAAGCAGCAGAGCAGAGTGTGAAGGCCTGCAGTGTGAACGTGGTCCTGGAGCGGGACCATGCTGCCTGAATACTGCCGAGGAGGCTGAGTGTTTTATTCAGCACCTTGGCTTCAGCCCACCCATCAGCCTGATGGGTGGGCCGACGACACGCCTCTAATGGATTGATCGCACTTTTCTCTCCTCGCCATTAACAAACGTAGTTTCTTTTGGTCTTCTTTTTTTTTTTCTTCCAGTTGGAAGCTTGCCAAGATGTTGATGGTTCACATGTATCTGGGGGTAACTATGACAGAAGAGTCCATTTGTTTTCCCCATCTCTTTTTTAATATCATAATTAAGCTAAGTGTATTCTAGGTCAAGAAGGATTTATGAAACTGTATAATAGTATAAAGTATACAGTTAGCCGTGGGGCTCTAGGGATGGTCGGTCCAACACTTACATCTAGAGTAAAATATCTAAATATGAAGTATTAGATTGAATTAGATTTTGGTACAAACATCAGTCATTTACTGGCAGGTTAAAATAACTGTCCATTATTTTGGTACATGGCTAAATAGCCTCAACTACACTTTGTGTTTAGTGCTAATTAGTCAATGTTAGCGTGCAAATATTCTACATTAAAGGACCAGTGTAGGATTTTGTGGCATCTAGTAATCTTGCAACACAGATGCCTCACCCTCTTTTTCCTAGTGTGAAGGAGAAACTAGTGGTTCAAGATGGCGGACTCCGTGGAAGAGGACCCACGGCGTCTCTAGATATATAAAGTTCATTCTAAGGTAACAAAAACATAACACTTCTTATTTTCAGGTTATTATACACTAATAAAAATAAAGTTTTCCTTCCTGCCATATTAATATATATGAGATGTACTAGCAGTATTTTGAAATTAACATAAGAATGTAAATATCAATGTTTAACCTGACCTTAAATGGAGTAGAAAGAGAGCTTTGGGGTTTAACAAGTTGAACCCTCACCTACCACACTCGGCATCTGTTGAGACAGATGGTAAAAGTCGACCTCAGCAGGTTCGTTAATAGCGTCAAGTTAATCTGTATTTCACAACTTGTCTTTAATTATTGTGTCACACATTTTAAGACGTGTAATAAAACCCTTCTTGTGAATTTTCTGTGAAATCAGTTGCAGGTTGTCTTCCCGTGAAACCGTCAGAGAACTCGCTGCTCTCTCGCAGTTGACGCATTTCACTTCTCGGGGTGGATTTGTATTTTGTGTGTTTGGCTGAAGGAGCTGATTTCTCTGTGTGGGGTATTGTTCCCTTCAGTCCCATGTGGTCAAGAGGATTCAGGGATTTTGAGATTTGCGTCGTAAAATTCATTTCTTAAGAGCAAGCGCTTTAAAGCGAGTGCAATTGCAGCAGCTTAAGAAAATGAGCTCGGTAACCACACTCCTGTCTGCTCATGTTTATTAAGCAGCAAAAAAACAAAACAAAACTGTGGGAGTGCTTCCAGCTTGCGTCTGATTCTCACTGCACTCATACATTTTGGGAAACAATCTGGAAGGTTTTAGTGCAGCCCCAAAAGCTGCTGGGCTGCTGTCTGCATTCAAAAAATATGATCCAAATGTTGCTGTTAGATTCTTAACGGCTATGTGACAAGCATCCTCCTGCTCCTGATGTTTTTGTTGCCGAGTGATCTACATTGAAGCAGCTCTGGTAGAGAGAAAAGCGCAGCCAAAGTAAAAATAGACTGTGTGAAACAGATAAGGGCAGCGAGTGATGGAGCCGTCCCTTTTTTGCCAGTGGTTAAGTTGATGTCTGAGCCACAGTGAAGCGCAGATATGACACCCAGCTCTTGCACATGGGGAGTAACCCCTCCCCTCCCTGGACTAAACACTGCGGAGAGGTCTTGTTGTTGACTCCACGGGGACCGACCTAGTTCCCTCTCACAGCTAAAGGTCACATGTCTTGTTGCTCGGAACTGATTCTGTGTGCAGACTTCACTTCAAACACAAACAATGAAGATGTAACAGTAAGACATCAACACCTACAGTGACCAGAGGAAGGAGCAGAGAAAAGTATAATAATCCTCTTTTTTTGTCTTAAATGAGTTCCAGTCCAAATTCCCATTATCTGAAATAAAACTTTTCCAGATTTGACAAATGCTGACAGCACTCAGGCAGGGCCGGGCAGTTGAAACCCGTCCCCTGAGCCTCAGCGGTGGTGGTGGCTGTGGTCAGTGGAGGAGGCAGCTGGCGCTCTTATTAGGCAGTATTAGCTCAGCGCCCTCAACCGCAGCCACAAACTTATCTCCCGTACTCATTTGCAATGGAAAAAGCAAAGCCGATTGGGGCCTGTTTGCCGGTGGAGGAGGACAGGGCCGGAGGGGAGAAGCCTGGAAGGCTGTCGTCACCCACTGTGACAGCTTTACTGCTCTGTGTTTACATTAATATACAGTACCGTCATGTAGCCACTCAGTGGCAGGCAGGCGGTAGGATATTTATAAAACTTTATCCGGACTACATGTTTGCTTTTATGCTTGTGTATGAACTTATTTGGATTTATTATCACTGAGGTTCATATAAAATTGACTTGAGTATATTTATTAATTCTTCAGGTTTAGTTTGGAAAAGCAGGAAAGGATAAAGGGGATACATCAGTTTTTGAGATTTTGAGATTCACTGATGACAGTGTTTCATCATGTTGTCTCATGTAGAGCAACAAACATTTTTTCAAATTGTGGGAATCTGTCTTATTTTGAAATAAAACATTTCAATGAAACACATTGTCCTGTCTGTTAAGGTTAGGTTTGATATTTTGGATAGATTTTTTCTTTTCTGTTGAACCTGTCCATTTTTCACCGTGTTCATACGTGTCGGCCTCTGAATTGTCGCCGTTTGCCATAAAATGATTGGTTCACATTGACTATTTAATTTGTCAATGGGAGCAGCATGGAGACGTCACATAAATGCCAGTAGTTGAGAACAAGTTTCTCTACAAATGGTTGTGCCATATTGTTGTGCAGCTTTGTTTAGCAGTCTGCTGCAGACCTGTTCTATAACATCCTGCCATACTGTTCCCACTGGTCATGTGTTTAATTATGCAGAAACATAGCATTCATTTCTGAGAACGTACACAACAAAAAGACTGCGAGCTAGCAAATATGGATATAAACCATGCAGGTTTCTGTGTTCAATGTGTTTTTGTTTTTAACGCTTTAAGGTTGTTTGAAGACGTTCATGTGGCTGTTTCTTTGATACTTCTCATATTGTTTTGGACCGTCCTCCCATCAGGATGTGCAGGACGAGATGTTGAGATTTGGCCTGTAACAACTTTATCTGTAAAGATCTGCAAATACATTTATGAGTATCTTAATTCCAACCTCATGAGGAATGAAATGCATTAAATATGTTTGTTAAGCCTCAAGGACACACACACTACATCTTGGTGAGAAACACTGAGTGTAAACATAACAGTATTTGTTTAGAAGAAAACCCCACAGGGTAGCTTTAACATAATTTATTTCTCCGTGCATTCAGGTCACCATTTACTCATTTGGGGTTGACTGGGATGTTTTGAATAATTACATATTGTAATCACTATTATATCAGTATTTAGTATCAGTAACGTGTTTGTTATTGTATCTTGGCTGTGGTTTTTATTGATACTTCATGCAGATAGCACAGCTTCCCATCATTGTTCAGGCATTAAAGTCTCGTCTTCTATCAGCTGTTAGAGGCTGTTGTAAAAACTGCTTTGTTGTTCTGCAAATACACTGAATATCTGTAAACTGCATGCCAACAAAGAAGCTTGAAATCTTGAGTTTGCAGCAGGGGAAACTATGGGGTTAGGATGTGACTCTAATTTTTATCCAGATTTGATGTAACCTCATTGATTTTGGCAAGTAACTTTATTTAAAACGCACCTTCATCAATATTCTACTTTTAGAAGTACCAGCTGCTTTTTACATGATTTTCTGAGAAATATTGGTAGACGTATTGGTAAGACATTTTCTAAGACATTGTCTAAGTCAATAAGTTCTGCTTTGATGAAACAATTAGTATGAAGGAAATGAAAGGTGTCTCAACAAACACAAGCACGGTCTCTCTCGTCATTAAAGTTGACGTGCCGATGATAGACTTTCTCCTTGATGTTTATGTGCTCAGACTTCAGCACCTCTCTGAGCCTCGTTTCATTTCTTACCTCCAGCCAAACTTGTGTGTGGGAACTTTGACAAGGTGGAAGAACAAGTATGCACAGCAGTTACTGGGAGAAAAGCACCCCAGGGCGTCAGTCGCTGACATTCTTGTACTCGGTGGTGTGGAGCAGCTCTGTATTGTCTTCTTACATGTTATTTCTCTCTTTTGTTTCAGTCATTTCAAGGCAGTCAAGGAAGAGCCTATCTGTTTAATTCAGTGTAAGTATGAGACCCACACCTACAATTCACCTCATTTGTTTTGACCACAGTGAAAAACTTTGCTTTGTTGCTTTTTTTATGCATTCGGTTTATTCAGGCTCACACAGTGTAATTCCCAAGTGATCTGGAGCTTGTAAACAAAAGTTACATGGACTCACAAGAAACTCAATTGTTGCACAGAGTTATAGAACGTGTTCTCACTGGGCGAACTGAGTTCATTTATCTCCCTTTCACCTAAGCCTACTGCTTTGCTGTCACACTTGTTAAGTCTTGTTGTCTGAACACAGTCCGCTGGTCCTTCTACTAACACAGTGCAGCTGTTTAGCATTGCTGCCAGTATGATTTTAACATTTAGAACAATGTACTGGAAGGAGGAGGCGACAAAAGTACGACAGAAAGGGGAACGACTACCTTTGAACTGAAAAACAAGGGGTACATGGGTTACCATACAACTTTCTGCTGATTTTATTCCAAGTATTGCACTGCATTAGATTCACTCAGCAGATGCCTTAATTCCCACTACACCCGTATGAACACCCATGTTGGGAGCAGTTTGAGGTTTAGTGTCTTGTTCAAGGACATTTCATCGTGTGGACAGGAAGCAGTGAGAATCGAATTCCCGATTCTTCAATTAATAATCAACCTTCTCCATCACCTATTCTACACCCACCCCAAAACTGTTGCTACGTTAGCGGTGGGAAGCAGTTGAGGGATCATGTCTTTATAGCTGCGTTAGTGACTGCTACTGGTTAGTCAGGGTGCCTCCACACTTCCTCCCAGTTCACCAATAGCTAGCAGTGACAAGAAATGCAGTGCACTGGGAATGGACCATTCTGAATTTGGTTCAGTCTGATTCCAGTCTTTGCCAACTACACCCAGTAAGCACTGGTTTACAGGTGAAAATAGGTGTAGACATCTAGATTAAAACTGGACTGAATTCTGCTGAAATGTCCATTTTTAAGGTTACATATAAATGTTTCAACTGCGAGTAAATTACCATATTTTTGTGAATTAACTAACTTCATGTTGAAATATAGTCACTTACATTTTGTTAAAGGTTGCGTGTAACCTTCAGGTGTCACGGTGCAGCTGCTATGTGCTACCTGTCTGGGTTACACTGACTGAACTGAATGAAAGAAACACTCTTGGGAAGTCATTCCAAAAATGTCCAGTGTGAAAGCACTCAAAATCCAGTGAACAATGCCTATCATGGTTTGCAGGTGAAAATACATGTAGCCCAAAAACAGCCCAAGTTCTGAAGACGTCTGCATGTGTCCCGGTTACATATAATAGCGCCTCAATGAGTTTATTTGTCCATGGCATGTTCTTGAATCAAATCCACTCAGAAGCACACAGGAAGGAGTGGGGTAATTTTCATTAAGAAAGTATTGGTGATGTAATATTTAAAGTTTGGGAGACTTTATACTTCCCTCTAATACAGATGCAGATTACCAAAAATTGAGAGATGTAATAATCAATACATCAACATGTAATAATACACTTTGACTGTTCTTCACAATGAGTATTTGTACTTTCAATACCTGAGGATATTTTACTGATTTTATTTTAAATAAAAGATTTCAGCTCTTCTTCCACGGCTCATCCTGACCTCTGTGACCTTTTCGCTACTTCCTGTCTTCCCTACAGGGTGAATGTCGGCTGCGGGCCAGCAGAGGAGCGGGTCCTCCTCACAGGTTTACATGCTGTGGCTGATATCTACTGTGAAAACTGTAAAACCACCCTGGGTTGGAAATATGTAAGTCTGTCGTTCCTTAAACTTTAACCTGAGCCCTTTTACTTTCCTGTTTTAACGTTTCTTGATGCAACACCTACGCCTACTGCTTTGTTGTTGCACAACTATGTGGTTTCTTGGCTTCCAAGGGGACATATTATGTTATTACAGGTCAAAAGAACAAGGTTGCTCTCATTAAAGCATTGCTTGTTAAAGCCATGGTGACAGTTTTTTTTCTTTTGCTCACGGTTGTATTTAGGCTCAAAGATTGAGCACTCTGTGGTCTCCTAGCGCTCAAGATAATTACAGTGCCGAAAGGTTGGCTGCAGACAGCCAGACTGGTACCTCTGAGAGTCTACGGTGATTAAATGTCAGGCCATTTTGAAGAGGCTTGTCCCAGTAATTGTCTGAAAAGAGTATAGAAGGGTGTGAAATAACTGAACAAAGTATAAGACAGGGACTCACTTAAAGCCGCTCCTTCAGTGACAAAAACAATTAGAGATTCTCGGGAAGGCCCCACAAGCAAAGCAAAGCAGAGCAGAGCTCGTTTACAAGGCAAAACAGGCTGAGCAAATAATCAAAGACACAGACGCACATCAGCATCCTGATTGTCCTGAAGCTCAGCAGGACTGGGACATACGGCGGAAATCATACAGCACTTCAAGAGATGTATTTCCATACAGGAAGTTAAAAGAGGTGATTTGGTCGCTGAAAGGAAAGTTCTTAATAAGCACTGTGTTTTTCTCTGCATCTGCAAAGAACTGCTTATCTCAGATAATAATGAGGCCAGATGAATAAATGTTTGCATATTTGTCTTACTGCCTATTTGTATTTGTTTTGAGTAGAGTTAACTGCTAAGTTATTATATCATTTACTATATGATGAATGCCTCCTCTGCTGTAAATTAAAAATAAATAAACAAAATTTTAAGTTTTTTCCTAAATGTTTTTTAAAACACCTTACAGTAACATTTCACAGTGGAGGTCACAGTGAGACAGAATTTCTTCATGTGGGGCAAATTATACAAAAGTGATGAAATGTCATGGTTGGATGAAAGTGGATTTACTCCTCTATCTTTATGTAAACCCTTTTAAACATTTTAGACTTTTCTTATTCTTGACCTTGATCACATAAAAATAAGTCCATCTGACCACACTCCTTTACTATGTGACCTTTTGTTAATGTCTAGCAGAAAGACAAGGAGGAGGACATGGAATATAAAGCAGGTTTCAAAGTTCATTTTTGACTTTGGAAACAGCAGTTTGGCAAAAACAATCTTAATCTCAACATTCATGGTATCTTTGAAAGCGTCACCACCGGAATTTTAAAGGAAAGTTCTTTGAGTTTGAACCAAGTTAGGGACAGTGGGATTAAATAATTAAAATGATAATAAATAATTTACAATTCAATTACATCTCTTGTTCAACTTGTGTATTCAGACATATCTTTACCACATTTATTTGTGTTTGAGTGATTAAAAAAATATTGGACTAAATTTTCTTCTGCCTCTAGTGTGGACATGGTCAAAAGTTGCTCTTGTAAATCAAGTTTTCTCTCTTTCTTTCTGTGTGTGTGTGTTTTCCAGGAGCACGCGTTTGAGAGCAGTCAAAAGTACAAAGAGGGAAAGTTCATCATCGAGCTGGCTCACATGATCAAGGACAACGGATGGGAGTGACACTCCGGCCGCGCTGTCTTTTTCTGACCTTGGAATGCTCTTTATTGAACTGCGTGGAGTCCCCCCCTCCCCACATCTCCCTTACAAAAACCCTCCACGAACCTCCACCCCTCGCCTCCTCCACATGCACACACCCACCTGCTCATTGTGAAACTGAACAGAACAAATGACATTATAAAAAATGGCGGCGAGGAAGTGGAGCAGCTGTTGAAAAACCACGTCACAGGAGTCCTGTCGTTACTTTAAAGATTGTGTGTTCCTCCTTCGGCTTTTGGGTTTGACCCCAACCTACTCACTCCCCCCCCCTCATCCCCCCACCGAACCACGCTTACAAGTGATTGTGGTGTTATGGCGACCACTATGCGAAAGGAAATAGACTTCACTGAGAGGACATTTCTTTGTTTTCTTTATTTCGCCCATCCAGCGAGACGAATGACTTTGACGACTTTCGTTATTTTAATGTTATTTGCTTTAGTTTTAACTTCTGGGTTTGGTAAGGTTTTGGTTTGATGGCAGATGGATGTTACTGGTTAGCATTTTATTTCCCTGTCAAGTCCGTCATGTTCTGTTTATTTGTTGTTGTTTTTTTTGGCTTGTTGTATTTCTGCCCATAGCTGAGCATGTTTTTCTTTGCTAATTTCCAAATGAGCAATCAGGGACGGGTGAGGAGCGGAGGGGAAAGGGAGTTTATCATAGTTACAAATATGTAGCAGCATCTTGCTTTTTTTTTTTAAATCAGTGGCAATGGATGGGATTGCAGTAGTGTGGGATTTTAATTCCTGGTTATTTTCTGTTTTTATCCTTTTCCTTTTCATGTGTATTTTCTTTATTTCCTCCCCTTCTGGTACTTTTCAGCACCCAAAAAGCATTGAAAGCAGCACCTAGTATTTGTTTGACATAAATGAATTTATATACATATACGTATATATACATACACATATAAATATATAAATATATAAATATTTGTAGTGTTTGGCTAAATGCGATTGTGGCTGGTCCCATTTTGCAGCAGTACCATAAGTGAAAAAGACATGAAAGGAGCAGAAATAGTTTCTAGACTGGGGAACTGAAATCAGTGTCCACATGTCATAAAACATTAGGGCAGACTGTATTATTCCATTGTCTAGTAATGAAACAATAAGAGACACAAACTACACATGAATATATATACACATAGTATGATTACATATCCATAAATACTATGAAAATGTTCGTAGTACGTAGATATTGGAACATGGATTCTATATATTTGCTGTCATGCACATATGTATATATGCATATGACTGTGTGTATATATGCATTGTGTGTGTGTGGTCACGCATTACACAGTGGCATACTTGAACAATGCTACTTCGTTTGCACTTTGCAGAGGCCTTTGGTTCATCAGTTTAGAGGCAAAAAGCTTGTTCGCTCTCATCTGGATTTTAATGGCCTTTTCACAGATGAACGACAGATTATTGGAGACGGAAAGAAAGTTTGAACTGGACGGTTTGAGGGTTTTATCGTCTCTGTGAAGACTGTAGTGTGTTTAGCAGCTGTCTGTTAGATACTTCTAGATAATTTGGTTTGATTTTATTGGAATTATATATACCGACAAATTCAGCTTTTCCTCTTCAGTTTTTGCTCGATTTTGAACCCCCTTTGGAGAGAAAGTGTAGCTTCTGATTCTTTGCTGCTATCCGAGAAATCCTGTCATTTCTTCACGCTCTTGTAGGTCTTTTGCACTTTATTGCTTATCCGTCTCTCTTTCTCTCTTAGACGTTTGAATTGTCTCTTTGTGGACGGCGTCTGTAATTTGCCTCTAAGCTGTATGAATCTTGTGCCTCTTCAAAACATGAACGGCCTCCCCTTTTTTTTTTTCTGTTGTGCAGTGCATAACTCTGAAAACCGTCATGTGAACCAATGTGTCTTCCCCCCCTTCTGGTTCAAAGTGGCCCTCAATTCTTCACCAAAATCCTCAGAGCTCTTCCCTGTTTTGTTTTTGGGACAACAGAGACTTGGTATAAATACACGCATATATTTTCTATGTTAAGATTTAGAGGTGCAAAATCAGATGGATATTCAGTATATTATTTCTCAGAGTAAAGCAGAGAGGACGAGGTTTGGAATATGCAGGATGCCCAGGGCTTGTTGTTTGACTTTTTTATTGAAAGGATAAAAAAGATGGCAGCAGGTGCAGGTGGGGCAGGGTGGGATGAGAAAGATTTAAAAATCAGCAGTGATTGATTACTTTGCCGGCAAGGTCAGTCAGATCACACGACCTTTTATCCTAAAAACGATGACAATGCAAACCCTTAATAGTTAGCAGTGATACCTACTTGAAAATATAAAGACATAAACAGCTGAGATATTGGCCCGTGTTACAGTTTTTGTACATAAAGTAACATATTTAAGGTTTTATACGTATTTCTACTGGGTTAGTTGTTTTACTTCCCCAACTTGAAGCACTTTTGTTCACTGTACCTCTGGCTGTGTGTGTCTGTATGTGTGCGTGTGTGTGCATGCATGTGTATCAGCCCACATGCATGCACGCACACAAAAGTGAATGTTTAGTATATTTTCCTCAGACAGTTTTATTTCTCTTTTTTCTCTCTTTTTTTTTTGGTTTGGAAGTGTTTTTATTTGTCCTGTTTTTTTTTTTTTTTTCTTTCTTTCACACCTGTTTGGTTCCACTGTCTCTCCCAGTGATCTGTGAGGTCGAGAGCCAGGTTAATTTGTTTGAAAGTGATTTACCCCCTGTTTTTTTTTTTTTTTTTCCCGTTAGCTTGTTTATTTAGCTTGTGTGGTGAGAGCCCGTTAGAGGGCCGGTGTTTAGGTCTCTGCTGAGCCATGTAGACGTTGAGGGCGAGCTGGAATCTCCCACCATGTCGCAGGGAGAGCCTTTACCAAGACCCTTTCTCCACCACAGTCAGTGTCTCCTCCTGTATAGAGGGATTTCAGGTGATGAAACACACCCAATGGCAGCCATATTGGAGGTCCTTAACTGTGCTGTGAATATCTGATTGTATTTCTTGAGATTTTTTGTGAGAAAATTAACTGTTACTTCCCTGATCTGTTTGATTTGAGTTATTGTTTTGATAATATTAGCTTGTCAGCTACCTGAGCTTAGTTGCTACATCCCAATTCTGAGGCTGCATCCTCTGAGGTTTACATTCAAAGACTCCAAACAGGTCAAACAAGACCTGCTGTAATTTAAAGACTCCTTCAAATGCAGCCATCTTTTGCTTGAATTTGTAGCGCTCAAGGGAGGCCATAATCTTCTGTACACCTGTTGTGTTAACGGCACAACTTTTTTCTGACATGGTTGTTAAGCTACTCACCTGGCTGCAGTGATGTTGAAATGTACTACAGGGTGTCTCATCACGCTGCAACATCACAGTTGAGGTGCAACTGACTTGAAACCAGAGACGGCTATGAAACAAACCTCTTCAGCCTGATGTTCTGTTAGTGGTGCATTCAAGCGGTCATCAGTCTGTAGAGTTGATAAATATTTGTGTTCCTGTGGTAATCAGTGCTGTTAAGCTACATTTCATGAACTTATCACACAACTTGTCTGACTTTACTACTTGGTGTTCACCACTTTGTCAGCCATTTCCTGATGACAAACTTGAAAACTACTGAGACTGAAAGTTCGATCACATCACATGAGCTATCTCAGCTAATCAGTTGCCCAGTGACAGAACTGTAGGTGATCAAATTTCAGTTATTTTCTGAGCACTGAGCACAGGAATAGAAATGTGACCATCTACAACATCTACAATGACAACTGAGTAACTCTGTCTGCTGAGGAAGATTGTGTGAAGATTGAAAGGTCCAGAACAGCTACCAAATGGACTTTGTGGTGTGATTATTTTGTTAATTTCCAACTGACTTTAGGAGTAGTCAAGAAGCACCTGAATGCACCGTTAGTTTTATGTCCATGAGGACACACTGTCTCATTTCGAGAGGGCATGCAGTATCTGTCCTGCATCCTTCAAAGTTTGCAGCTCCTGAATTGGGATGCAGCTTTCATCTGCTCAGCCAGTCTTCACTGTCCGATATGACAAATAAGAAGTTTTTCCAAACTCATAGAGCAATGGGAATGGCACTGGTAGCTAATATTAGGAAAAAAAAAAAATCTTACCAGACTATTCATGGCTGCTTAAATTGTTACTGAATGGGCCCACAGACGTCTGACCTCCCTTATTAACTGTTGAATGCGCACAACCAGTTTCTCCAAAGGACCTCCAGGATGGCACCAGCAGTGGTTGCTGGGAGCGGAGCACCTATACTCTCCCTTCAATCAGTCTAAGTTAAAACAACAAAAAGCAGTTGCCAGTGTCACCGCCGGTGTGTACCAAATAAGAACCAGGTTCTATCGAATGCATCAGTGTCATGTGTCAGTGGGCAGGAAAGAAGCCAGGGATCATGTTGGAGTGTACCCTGGAGATTCAACTGCTATACCAAAATTAAAGAGAAGATATTCTGTCACTTATGACATTGTCTTTCTGTAGAATGTTAACAGCGTCAAAGCAGCCTGGATGAAAAATGTAGATATTTGCTGCTGAAATCTGTTTACTTTTTATTGTTGTTTTGTTTTATTGTGACACTGGCTACCGTCTTTTTGAGCTCTGTTACTGTCTAAATGTACCTGAAAGGATGTTGATCAAAGGCAAGATGGGTATACAGGGGAAAAGACTGTACAAGTTCTTTTCTTAGGCCTGTTAAACTACAGTTTAAGGTCTAAAGCATGTTGTATTTATAATGGCTGTATGTTGTGCCTGTTTTATTATTATTTTTTCCCTAAATTTAAAAACAAAAATATTATGCTTTTTATTTGACTTCATTGCTTTGCATTCTGTCTTAGTAAAGCCATGTCACATGTCTGTTTTCACTCTAATGTAAACTATCAGATATCACAATAAATTTTCAATGGCATTAAGTTGTGGAATGTGTCAAGTTGTCATTACTTTTGAGTTACGATTAATATTTGGAATTGTTTTATTTAGGGACTTATTAAGGCATTAGGAAGTCTAAATCTGTATCTAAAGACATATTCTACTCATATTTCAAGTTCGGAAGAATCTGATTTTGAAATATATAAACATACATGATCAAACATCTGCATGTGACACAGATAAAGAGAAACAGAACAGACCTCTGAACAGGTGTACAGTACAGTTTGTCTACTATTTTTGTCCTTTCACCTGTTCACATTATTTGGTCAAGCTAGCAGTATCATCAGATAGCTAATAAATACAAAATATTTGATGCTAAATGTATACAAGCAAACATAGGTTCTCGTAATGTAAAAACATATATAACCAGTGTTCATTCAGCTTGGCAACCACTGCAATATATTAACCTTTGCAAATTATAATCCTCTGTATATACTCAATGCACAAGTTACTAACAAAAACCAGATAAAAGTCAAACTGTATAATAGCTATTTAAATGCATATTAACATTGTCAATTAAACAATTATCTGAGATGATTTAAAACACAAAATGAAAATCCCTACTATCAGATGTTGCATATGTTTGCATAATCTTCAGAATAATAGTAAATACAACAACATCAATAACAATAACAATAATAATAATAGATTGATGAGATGAGATTCTTAGACTTTTAAACTTTTTTAAAATGTTGCAAAACCACAGGTTGTGCAAAGCTACAAGAACAGTAAATGATGAAAATTAAACAAGAACATCAGCATGTTGCAGGACCACAGAGCTGAATAGTGGAAGTTGTCTATGGAGTTTGTTATACGTGTGAAAAGGTGATGAAATTCACTTTGACAGTTTACCACAGAGGCTGAACTTAAGATTAAATATTACAGGCCTGGCAGAAAATCTGTCAGCAAATGCCCTTTAAATGTAAAACAGTTACTGAAGCATGAAATTCATTGGTTGCCCTACCGATGTGTGAGTCTCAGACAGAAAGTGGACAGGCTGGCAGACTGTCAGTTAATTAGTTTATAACTGAGAGACCTGCAGTTTTCCACTAATGGTGTTTTTTTTTTAGACTGACCTAGAAGTCAGCTGTAGTGAAGTTTATTGACTTTCTGTTGACTTTTGGTTTGGATTAGTGCTTGGTGACAATACAATACCTGAGGTTTGTATCGATGCAAATTTCCCTCCCGATATCTTTATCTGGGAAATATGAACATGGCATTATATACAAAAGAGCATGTGCCAGAACTGCTCCTCATGGATCAGTGTTAAATAAAATCTGGTATGGTTCAAGACTTTTTCTCATTTAGATCAGGAAATATCTGATGAAAAGATTAGTATCCAAAACTCTGTTAAGAATTCATTGCCACATCAGTTAAGACTCAATGCCAAACCACTCAATATCTGCCCTTCTAGGATTTTCTTTATCATACTTTTTTCTTCAAGAAGTCACTGTAAACTGTAACTGTAAAGTTCCATCCCAACTAACTGAACAATGATGTGAATGAGGAGTTATTTATACTTATTATTTATACTTCTATGCCGATGACACAGCTGTTTATCTCACTTTAACTTTATGTTAGTGAAATACATCTCTGCCACAGTGATCAAATTGACTGGACATCCAATAACATATCCAACAAATTCAGACATCCTTATTTTTGCTCATTATCAAATTTATCATATTCTACATTCTCAGTCTTAGACAAGCAAGTGCCCAACAATATCAAGTAGTAAGCATCTACATATAACCTACAACTAGACAAAGCTGTTGAGTAAGAAAAGGGGATCTATTAGCTTTCACAGTAAGTTTCCAACTGTTTACAGATTCATATTTTTTCTGCTGTTTAAAATTAATAATCATCTTTGCTCTTTCTATAACAATGTTTTGAGGCCATTCTAATTGACACGATGTATTTGTTTATAAAGCTCCACAGTCAAACAAGTCTGTAGCCCATGCCCTTAAAATATTAACAACCCAGGAGAAGTTTACATTCTACAGTTAAAACACTTGAACAATTTGTACGGGGGCTCCAGTATATTTTTGACTTGACTTTTAAAATTGAATCACACAGGGCGGTGTTTAGCTCAGTTGGTAGAGCAGCCACCCCATGTGCGAAGGCTTAGTCCTTGCTGCGGGAGCCCAGGGTTCGAGTTCGGCCTGTGGCTCTTTCCCGCATGTCATTCCCCATCTCTCTCTCTCCCCACATTTCCTGTCACTCTTCAGCTGTCTCTATCACAATAAAGCTTGGAAAGGCCAAAAAAATAAACTTTAAAATAAATAAATAAATAAAATTAATAATAAAAAAAAAAAAAAAAATTGAATCACACTAATCCTGGTAGAACTGGATTTAGGTACTACAAACATTTTAAATGGAATGAACCTAAATTCAATTATTTCCCTTGGTGTTTTTAAGCTTTATTGTTCCATTAATATTAAATTATTGAAAAATAGTAAAATAAATAATTTGTTTTTTATGTACTGAAAAATAAGCATCGCTTTAGAGCAAATGGACACAACTAAAGAGACAGAAGTGCAGATCATGTGCAGTGTAATAAAGATAGAATAATCCATATATAGGGAAACAAATTGATTGTATTATAACATCTATAATCTATAAATCCATTTATAAATCTGTTTATAAATTAGTTTATTATGAGTTCAAAAAGACTTCTTGTCAGAAAGACGCCATATTTATTACACTTCCAGATTAATTCTTAAAGGACCAGTGTGTAGGATTTAGTGGCATCTAGCAGTATAATTGCTGATTGCGGCCTCTTCACTTCACTAGTTTGTCTGTTCTGGGCTACTGTAGAAACATGGTGGTTCATATATATATATATATATATTCTGTAAATAGAGCCCCGTAAATCTTTACACACTTTTAAATCTTCTTTTTTGTGTTTACTTGTTGGTTACATCATTTCCTTGAGTTTGTTTATCTTTCCATGTTCATCCTCCTAATAGTTCTTGCTTGCTTTCAAAGGTGACTAGCTTCATGCCTGCCTTTCTACCACCCTGAGGTCTGGATGAAACAGAACATACTGTACATTTGTTACATCAGACTGTCACCCTGAGACTGATCTGAGATGGGAGATGTGAAAAACATCACTACTTGATCATCAAGAGGCTGTATCTCAATTTAATTATTTCTGCTATATATCTGGGGTCTTTTTTCATCAACGATTTTTAGCATAAAGTATCTCCATTGGAAATTATTTTTAAATGAGGTCTGTGGATTATCCAAAAAAATTTCCAAACGCAAAACACAGTGAAGAATCTAATCCAAACAATATTGACACTCTTGACACACTCTTGAGCTAAATGCTAACATCAGCTTGTTAACATGCTTGTAGTGATAATATTAAAATATTGTACAGCTGAGGCGTTGGGAATGTCATCAGTTTTCCACAAATATCAACCTCAATGCTTGATAAAAAATCAATAATGATCAGATTTAATCTCTGGGGACCATGAATGTCTGTAAAAAATGTCATGGCAATCCGTTTGATAGTTTTTGAGATATATCAGTCTGAACCAAAGTGGTGGACCAACCAACTGACATTACCATCTATAGATGTCAGCATGGCTGAAAACTTTTCCAAGAGCTGGATCAAAACACAATCTCAAGGCACAAGTCAGACAAAAGATTGGCAGCTTGTACAGATAGCTCCCAATAAATCTTTAATAGTTCAATGCTTGTATCCAACAGAGATGTTTGTCTGATGTTTGACTTGACTTGATCTTCAAAAATAGCATTTTTCACTGCTGTGAGCACCACAAACAAAGTTGTGGAAGAAAAGTCAGCAGCAAATATCTCAAAATCTGAGAAAATAAAACTAAAATTATATCTGCACTGCCAATTACAGGTGACACAATATGTTCTGCACCTACCCTGTAATTAAACTCATTAGCTAACTGAAAATGAAGTAATTTTGCTGCACGATTATCAGACGTGCTGCAGCACAGTTAATTAGACATAAATCCTTTGATAAAGTACATTTGAAAAAGATGTTTGTTGTATGGCAGTGGCACTTATTGAGCACCTTTGATTACATGGACACTCAATGTGCTGTACAGTAAAACACGCAATAAAAAATAAAAGCAAAACAAACAACATTTACAAAACAATGAAAGTTGGTATGGATAGAATTGAGAGAGTACACGCTGTATGGACTGGAGTTGCTAAGGCAGTATATACTTAGAAGATTTTCCCCTGCACAGTGCTTTCTATCCATCTCCTTACATGTGATTCTGATGCCCACACAGCCTCGTGTTTTGATGTCCTTGAGGTGACTGGCTTGTCTTCAAGCACAAAGCAGCCTGTCAGCCTCTAATTTATCTCACACTCACTTGCCTTGTTCTTAAAGCATCAACATGCAACATTTTCACATGAATATAATAAATGAACAGCATATGTTCAGCACATACCACTGACAGAATAAAGAATGGACACCGTATGCGTGACATTACCCGCAGGTTTCTGAAAAGCCATTTTGACGCATGTTGGCAGTTTAATTGGTACATACCTGATCATATCATAAGTGGCAGTAAAAATAAAGAACAGTAAAGTTTAACAATAACACAATAACCCTTTTATTTTTTTGCATTAGAAACAGACTGACCTTTACAGGCATTACTTACTTAAGCTTTATGTTAAAATGATGCTGTTTCAAACTAGAAATCTACAAGGATAAAACCTCTTTCTTAATCCATAGTCATTGCTAATTAAAAGTAATTGGTTCATACAGTATGTTTGTTTGGTTGTTGCACAGCTTTGATTGAACACTTTAATTTGCTTCTTTGATACATAAATTAAAAACTGCCAATAGAAAATCATAGGATTTTTACAGAGTTGAACATCCTGGTAGATAGTTGCAAATGTACAATTTTGTGTGCAGAACTGTTGCAACTCTTGCATCTTTAACAAAATATTCTTTCCTGGTTGCAGGTCTTGATGCAGAGACGACTGAGATGACTGAGTGCAGACGTGAGAAACAGAGCATACTCCACTTAGTGGATGTGTTTATCCAGAGCACCTCGTGCTACTTTTAGTGCATGCATATTTCAGAGTGTCCGGCCCCGGTGTGAATCAAATCTAACCTTTACTTTGTAAAGAACATATCCTGTACACACAGACAGGGAGAGAATATGGGGGGTGTAGGAATGTTATTGTTGTGATGGCTGCAGACAGACAGGAGGTAGTGGTGTTAGCTGTTTGTGTCATCGCGTGTTATTCTCATGCTCACAGTCCTCACGTCTCCTGACCTACTTCACTGTGACACTTGGTCACACAGTTCAAGCTCTTCCATAGGAGGGTCTCTCTCTCTCTGTCTCTCTCTCTGTCTCTCTCTCTCTCTCTCTCTCTCTCTCTCTGTGTGTGTGTGTGTGTGTAGGGTTTTATTTGGACATAGGATTTTTTTTTCACACTCCATCATCAGCATAGACAGTTCCTGTGTATTTAGACAGATAAAAGAGGAAGGAGACAGATAAGGATAAACAGTAAGTGTCTGGGTGTGAGGGAAACAAGGAGGGTGAGAGGTAAACTGACAAAGGGAGGGAGGGTGAGCCTTCTTTAAAGTCATTTCTACATAAAATTATCTCTATTGCCAGATGATCTAAAACAGGAATGACTGGCTTCATCATTCATGGTGGATGCTGCTCTCACCTAAACATCCAAATAATGTTTCCATGCCTTTTAAGACAACTCCAAAAACAGTTCACATGAGCATTTTCTGATCTGATCTATGGTTAGATTAAAGATTTAACAAGTGGTCACTGATATCAAAATCACATTCTTTGTATGCTCAATAATCCAACCTGCCCTCCTTCATAAAGGTGTCTTCAGACTGATCACAGAGTGAACTTATCAAGCAACGCAACTCAGTATAAATCAATGCAAAGAAAAAATGTTTCAATTTAAGCAAAGATTTTGTACTTAGTGTTTGACTGCAATTTGTGTATTTACATATGCAGGAAAAGAAGAGAAAAATAACTTTACAGTGTTTCTTTCAGTTTTGAAATCAATGTCAGAAGCAAATACCTGAACTGCGCATATGTTGCTAACCATAGCTGACTAACACTAACACTCACAAACATCTGTCCAGAATGTAGGCTACATCCACTGTTTGACAAATTCACGTGAATAACTTTTATTTCATATTTGTCTGCATGGAGCATGGAAAGTTATCATAAGCAGTGAGTTTTTATATGCGTTTTTTTTTTTTAGCTTAAACTTTATTAACTGAAAATACAAATAAAAACACCTGCACTGTTTGATTAACAGGCGATGTCTGAAAGTTTTAGTGCAGAAATACTACGGCAAGGCGCTAAGCACTTACAGCTTTTAGGAACGTTTTTAAGAGAAAAAGAATCAGTATTATTCACTATAATAAGATTCACAACTTCATATATAAATATAATGTCTTCCAAAGTCAGTAAAAGTTGCTATGGTAGATATAAAATCCACAAAGCTCAGCCTTGAGGTTCAGTGAAGTTGCTGGTGCTTTGAGTATACAGTAAGGAAACAGGAGACAAAGAAAGTCGACCATGCAGTGAAAAATTATTCAGACACTTAATTTGACAGCTCATAATTGCTGCTCTTGCATTTTGCACCCCCTCTGCATTGATATTAGCTCTCAAAGGATGTTGAGCCGATGACCCCCTTTGACTTGTTGCTACTGCCACTTCATTGTCTCCTCTGTCACTTTGTTTTTTTTTTCAACCCTGTCTGTGCCTCCAGCACTCGCTCCCCCTCAACTGGAAGTGGCTGCCCTGGGCTGCAGGCCTCGCAGCAGGCTCCCATGACTGGAAGCTTTAATGCTGTTGCTATTTCAAGCCCTCTGATGTCATCTGAAGGAGGGGCCGGCCCTCATCCCCAGAGCGGTGAGTCAGAGAGAGAGAGAGAGAGAGAGAGAAAGAGAGAGAGAGAGAGAGAGAGAGAGAAAGAGGATGAGAGGAGATTCGGTGAGGAAGAGGTACACAGCATTCAAACAACATGGTGGTACAGTGTTCCCATGTTGTCATCTGGGAAATGGTAAAAGTGTACATGCCGGCAACTACATACTAGTGTAACTAGGCTGATATTGGCCTTATATGTACCAGTTAGTTTTGTTGATTGAGGTTCCTCCATGATCACAGCTATATAAAACAGTCAGTAAAGCTGAAATTTATTTATGATTCTAGTTTGTGATATACTTTATGTGACATATACTAATACATAGTTCAAAAATATGTATAGTTATAACACCATTCGAGTCTAATTTTGTAGTTTTTGTCTCACTTTTAAAAATATTTTTGGTATGTTTGTGATTTTCTATGTTTAAAATGTACCTTTTCTATCTGATGGTATATTATTCATGTACATAATTAAAGCTTTTCCACCCTATTTCATGTTCATGGTATTAATTCTATAATTCTACACAATCAAAGCTTTTTAATCTGTGACACTGGGGCAAAATCACACTCAAGCATCAGCAAATTCCTGGCATACATGCTGGATTTTGGTTGCTACAGTACACAAAACATCAGTACTGGCTTTCATGAACAGTAAATTGTTAAATCTTTTCATTCACTAAATCATAAAGACATAAACAGTTTGTGTCTGCTTTGCAGGGAATCAAATTTAATTTCCAGGTATTTCTGTCCAAAGAATCAAACGTCATCGGTCTCCAAATAACATTTGGTGTTATCGTCATGGGCAGAAAAACAGACACAGGAACTGAAGGAGATGTTGTTTTTCTCCTGTCTCCCTGAGTGATGTCATCCCCATTCAGACTCTGCCTACACAAAGTCATGGCAGTGCTCAGCATCCACTGTCGCCATGGTTACAGCACTGCATCTGCCACACTCCCTTCCACCGAACCACCAGGTGCCACACCAGCCACCATTGGTCAGTGTGTAAGGCTGACAAGCACTTTGTCCAATGAGAGAAGAAATCAGTGATGTCATTGAAAGGATGGTACTGAAGCAGAGATTTGTACTAAACGCAGTGTGTCAGAGAGCTTCTGCTGACGCACCAACTTAACAAGGGAGACATTACACACATTAGCAGTTATCCCTTTGAAAGGAACAGGTGAGGGCGGACGTCAGGGTCTGCGATGTTTTACAGCTATCTGGAGGTGCTCCCTGTCCTTTTTTAGTACTAATATAACCAATTAACCCAAAGGCTCATCACGATGCCGATCATTTCTATGTGCAGTTTGGCACTTATACCTCTTTTACTTCCACAAACAAACACGCACAGCACTATATCAAATCAAGTAAAATGTGCCCGGTAGGACGAGCAGCTAAACAGCCAGATATTTTTCTCAGGAGCTGAAGAAATGAGCAGACATCAGAGTTATAAGTCAATTTACCACAATCTGTACACACGCATTTTTGTCATCCGTGCCTGGCGCCATTTTTGTGGCCACTTTTGTCACTATATTTCTTGATCTGGCACAAGCAGATGACGTCCCCATTCTTGACATCCTGACAACAGGAGCAACAAATGAAAACACCGGAAGGTGTGAGTGGTAAAAAGTTTTTTGGGGAAAACATTTCAGATGAACAGATCCTTTAAAAAAACTTCCATTTGCTGCTTTCTTGTTTCTAATGTTTTTTTCTCCTTTTCTCCTTACTGCTCTAAATGCCCAATCTTCTGGCAGTAATCATGACATTTCGTTTGATCTCATTGTGTGGAAAGGTCTGGTGAACTATGCTAGAAGCATTCAGAAGCCATTTTGATAATTCCTTGCAGCCCCCTTCACAAGGAAAAGCCAGTAAAATATCATATTTGGAAAAGCAGCGTTGTTGATTTCATGTCGTCCCTTGAAAGCCATCAAATTGCCTGGATCGTCCCTTTTCACACACAAAGGCAACAGCTGCTTTTGTCGCTTAGCAACACAGAAAAAGCATCAAGACTGTTTACCATTTCTGCTTTCTAGTAAAAGTAAAGTGGAATTCGCTTGAAAACACACTGGAATAAACAAGAACATAATCACAAATTCAAACTGCAGTTACAGTTCATTTAGGAGACGAGTCCCCAGTGAAGCTGCTTATGATTCAGTCCCACCTTTGAAAGTGCTTCTACCATCGGTGAATTGCGTTGTGAAGACGTGTTTTTTACTGGAGCAAAAAGCATAAAAAAAGATTTGGAGTCATCCTGTACTGCCTCATTACGGATGCTCAAGTTTAGAATAACTTCCAGAGGCACCGACTCAAACCTCAGACTTAACACAAATCCGAGCAAATTGTTATTGTTTTAAAAATTCACATTCAGATACATACATGCGTTTTTTCAAATGCACATAAAAGGTTATACATAACTGCAGGACATTTGTGGACAAAGTCGAAATATTATCTACCCATGTTTGCTTGCATATAAGTGACCTAGCTAACGTTCATAATAACGCTAACATTAAGTAGGTTAGTAATGTGTTTCTGGGTCGTCCACTAATCAGATGATCGGCGGTTTGATCCCCGGCTCCTCCAGTCTGCATGTTGAAGTGTCCATGGGCAAGATACTGAACCCCAAATTGCTCCCGAAGGCTGCACCATCGGCGTGTGAATGTGTATGAATGGTTAGCTCCTAAAACTGATGAGCAGTTGGCACCTTGCATGGCAGCTAATGCCATCAGTGTATGAATGTGTGTGAATGGGTGAATGAGATACGTACTGTAAAAGGGCTTTGAGTGGTCGGAAGATTAGAAAGGCGCTATATAAGTACAGTTTTTAATAGTTTATTGGAAGGCAATGAAAACAGTAAGAATAGATCCAGGTTAGTGCGCTAAAGGGCAGAATAGCAGCATCAGTCATATTCGTTAAAGTTTGTTTCACTCCTGATTCACTCCTGGTCATCCCTTAGGGTAGAGCATTTGAGAACCATTGTTGTAATCCTATTTCACACTCATTGTAACTCATTGTATTTCTCCGTGTATGATATACTTCAAATCAAGTTACATTTACATTTATAAAGAACTGGCACCTTCATGTCCATTTGACCTTTATGTTACAGAGACACTATACTATTCCCTTCCAAAAAAAACCCAGTTTTATAAATGTGTATTAGCAGAAATAATACAACTGTGGCATGTTGTCATGTATTACTAAATGCTATTCAGGAAATGTTGCTTTTAACTGCTTCTGCGTATGACTCAGTAGAGATTTGATATGTCACAAACACATAATTCACAAAAGTGTCTGTATAGGAGCTTCTCTGATAGTGGAGAGTTTCTGTGGTTCACTTCAACATCTCTCTCCGGACTGTGTAACATCATAAATGTTTTAGATTAAAATGCTACAGCTGGGAGCTCAAATAAACCCTTTGCCCTTGCTGTGGCGCAGAAAGGAAGGGAGTGTTGAGAGTCACGGATACCTCCTTTTCCAGGATGGGTGATTCATTTCCTTGTTTTAAAAAGTAACAAGTCATCTCTATTACTTTCAGAACAGTTTCAACAAAATGGTTGCTACATGTAAAATGGAGGTGCTGCTCTGTGAAATGAAAGCAGACAGACAGCTGATGGTTGTAATTTTGAAAAGGCAAGACACTGGTGTTGACAGCAGGTCCCTCAGGGGACGGTAAGACTGAAGGTTGGAGGTTTGTTTGGGCTCTGTAGGGAACATCTCTATGAAAGCCAGGCGTATTCGACCAAACACAGCCGAGAGAAATTATGTTATTCACTGTCAAAGCCACCGTTTAAAGCTGGCAGTACGTTCCAAATGAAAATGAATTTGGTGTCTCGTCACTTAAGGCAAGATATCGAACCTTGTGTGTGTACGTAACACTAACTGTTGTTTATATATATATAGATCTACATATTTCTATATATATTTATCTGTACATAGTAGATTAATGTTTCTGTATATCAGTGTATGTACACTGAGAGCAAAGAGAAACCAGAGTCAAATTCCTTGTATGTTTACAGATATCTGGCCAATGAAAGTGACTCTGATGATATGGAATCTTCAGATTAATGTTTACTTCATATTTCAGCATGTATTACTATAGATGCATCAACGTTTTACTTAACATAATGAGCATATTACAATAATACTACAATGATAACTTATGACACTGCATGGACTCTTGTAACAGACTGAGTTATGTGTTATAAGCCCCACAAGTCAACCTCTAGTTTATTACTAGTCAACAGTATCCATAAGACACTTGAAATAATAATTTATTGTAAGTCACATCTATAATATTTTACGATGCATTATGTACGTTTATGAGTATAGTCATAAAGAATTATGAATGCCCCTATGATGCACTTTTGATGCAGACTTCATATAAAGTCATACCTTATTATTGTTACCATATGTCAACTTCATAGTGGTGCTAGATGAAAGTCAGGGGGTCATCAATGCCACTGTAAATGTCTGTACCAGATTTCATGGTAATTCATGCGGTAGTTGCTGAGATATTTCAGTTTGAACCAAAGTGGTGTCATGCAGCTGGCATGACTAAAAACTCTAGTCCCAAAACACAGTATACACAGTCCTTCTATAAGAAAAAGAAATTTGAGAATGAAGATGATTTAAAAGACAGTATGATGGCTGAAATTTAAAAAAAGGTAATGATATTCCTAGAATGTCTGAAAGAATCTGGGATGCTGTTGAAATACATAGGGAGTAAGAAGCTGACTGTAACTATTAAACATATACCCACTGTCTTCCCCTACAGTATCTCTGCTGATGTCTATTCTCAGTGGTCGACTTCAAAAGGAGGCCTGGAAATAAAAAGTAAGAATGAGAGACGAGAGATGATGGTGTGCACAGACTTGTATTACAATTTTATGCTCATACGCTGAGAGATTTCTGGTCAGTTTTTATTACAGTATGCGAGAGGTAGGGTGAGGACTTATGAAGACTCTACCTGGCCTTTTCTAAGAGATAAAACTAAAATCCAAACAGGACTAATGATTCTAAGTATTCCATATAACAACTCTGCACATGATACCTTATGAAACTAGAAATTATCTGAAAGCAAATGCTTTTGCAATTTTCTTCTCTTCATGTTATGGTCAAAAACAGGATCTCTCTCAACACAGATTTTTAAAAGAGTAGCTCATACTTCTGGGTTAAAAACACTTATTCTCTTTCTGACAGAGCTAGATGAGAAGATCAATACCAATGTCATGTTTGTCAGTTAAGATTACAGTCAATAGCCACTTAGTTTAGCTTAGCAAAAGAAAAAATAAATAACTGGAAAATTTGCACACCAGCTCCTCTGAAGCTCACTGACTGACATGACAAAAACAAAGTGTGAAAACGACAAGATATAGTGTTATGCACAGGTTTATTTCTTGGATATGAGAGCCATATCGATCTATTCACATAAGAAAGTAGAAAAGGTCAAACTATTCCTTTTTTTCTCTTTACCTTCCAAACATGACTATTAGTCTTGGTTTGGCCAAAAACAATAACTTTCAGAAATCACAAATCCAGTTCACCACATAATCAGTTGTTACTGGGCTCAGAGCTGATATATCCAACAGATATAAAGCAAATGTTCATTAAATGAGATGTCTCACTGACAGATACACAGGAAACAGATTAATAGACTTTTTTAGAAGGGAGAATAAATGGACACCATAACAAGGGCAAACTCTTTTTTAACAACATCATCAGGATGACAACAACATCTATCTGTGAAAATAGTCTAAAATCTGGTACTTGAAATGGTAATCCAAACAAACAGCACTGCCTTCTGTATATAAGAGGACAGAAAGAGTCCAGCCGTCAAATTATAGCTGCACAGAGCAGGACAGGAAGAACAAAAGGCTGCTCAAATGCCATATATGCAAATTAGGCCTTAATCAATGTATTGATTAGAAATATTTTCTGGCATTTGGTTTTGGTTTTAGATGCACATTTTCTACTCTAAACAATGAATCTGTTCAAATCTAACCGTGTTTAGGTGAAATGTTTCATTTAAGCTATTTACAGTAGGCCTTCTCTCACATTATCAACATAAATTTGGCTCATTATGTTTTCTTTAATCACATTTGGTACAATTTCACAACTGAGTCTGCGTGTGGGGTAAGATGTAAGACTAAGCATTAAAAGCGTCACAAAGACAGTATATATTACATGGCAGCTGTATAGGATTGCACTAGATTCCACACAACAAGTGTACCTAATAAAATAGTAACTGTAATAGTAACTGTGAGCAACTTAGTTTCTAAAGTTACAGTTTGCTTGTCACTCAGTCTGTAAGAACCGCAGACCTCAATTATTCATTCAATTAGTGACTTGGAACCTGCTGAAAGTCATTTTCTGCCGCTGCACTGACAGGGCAGTTGGTAAAACGAATGACTTTCCCATCGCACTGTGGCTCTGTTTTAGCACACCATGTGTGAGAAGGATATTTGTGTAGGTCTGCAACTTGAGTTTTGGAGGGCATCAACTTCATTTTCCACCTCCTGTATTTACAAAGCTTCAGCTCGCTCAGGCAGGGAAGACACTGAGGACACTCGAGGGTGTATTCATTCAGGTAAAAGCCCAAAGCTTGGCAGCTGCTGCCAAGAGCACAGCTAAATAATGAGGCTCGAGTGGAGCAGCATTAGGGCGATAACCAAGCATCCAATAAATTATGTGTTATGTGACACAAGGGTGCCATCACCAATACCACTGTTTCACCAGCGCAATCAGGATCTTAGAGGGAATGATCCCACAATTTCATGCTACTACATGCCTGTGTTTGCAGATTTAAGTCCTCTGACCATTCAAGTGTTTACATTTGCTGTGTGAACACCTGCTATTTTAGGCGTTTCTAAGAAACATTTCTTTTATATAAAAAAATGTGTTTTCCAGGAACAACAGGTTGTTTGTTCAAAATTGTACTATGATGGCCACATAATTACACATACAGTCCAGTGTGCACATCCAAAAAACTCTGACACGGACCAATCAAATAAACATACACTCCTGTAGTGTGTGGTAAAACATGAACACGTCAAATCTGGAAGCACTCAGCAAACATGGGTCTAATCCCAGATGTTCAGCAGATACACCTGAATCATGTTCAGGTCGCACCATGTCTCTGTCAGGTCTCCATTCCCATTCCCATTTTTTGTTGCTGTATGCAAAGACAAAATATTATTTATAAGCTAGTGGGTAAAAAGAGAGGGAAGAGACGTGACTCTCTCTGTATGTCCACACTAAGCCTGCTAAACTTGAAACTGCATTTTTTTTCATCCCTCTTTTGGTCTTCCATCAATAGTTTGCCATTTTTCACTCAGATAAAACTAAATATCAAAATAAACTGTCTCTAAAGCGGATAAATCTGGAAACAGCTGTGCATTTTAGTGTAGATTGAGAACTGAATCTTTCGAAAACGCAGTTGAGGCTGTGTGGTTGCCAAGCTTCAATATGCCCTTTCAGAGCTCCACAGATGTCATCACAGATAAATTCATGTTCTTCTACAGTCTTTGATTTACTCAGTTTTCTGGATAATACAGTAGCTTTGTGTGAATGCCTCTAAGTTTTACACTTTAAAATCCTTGTATGTTGGAAGTCGTATAATACTTTCAAATGATCTTCTGCCAAAAAAAAATGGGCTGACAGGAATGAAAACTGTCATCAGTGGACAGTGAATCAGATTACATTTTATAAAAAGGCATGACGCCAATTCAGTAGAGACTATAAATCTAAAAATGGCTGTTGAAAATAGGAGAACAATCCAATGCAACAAAAAACACCCACAACTGCACGCCACAGTAGCAGGAACAACAACAGTGTAATTTCTTCCATTGTTGGTCACTGAAACTGGAGAATTGAACGGACTTTCAGGCAAATTTGTCACACTTTTTCAAGCACACTGATGTTAAATGAGCAAACCCAAACAATCATTGAAGAATACGTCTTTGTACTTGGTGAAACAATCAAACCCTGAAGCTACCCACGGAAAGATGTGTTTTTAGGTCAATTTAGACTTGGTTTGAAGACAGTACAACAGTGAGAATGAAAAAAACATACTACATCTAACTGTTCATGGGTTTATGTCAGGTGAGAAGAATCAGAGTGTCCTACAATAACCAGTCAACCACTTTAGACATAGGATTAATTTTCTGTGTGGGCCACCTTGACTTTGACGCAATCTATAACTCAAGCTTTGTGTGGAGTGCAGCTCTAAATGGAAACATGACAAGCAAATCCATTAAAAACACTTTGGAGTCGAGCCAAAGCAGCCAGCTCAGCATGTCGTCATTCTTTACTAGAAAATGAACCACGATATCCTAAAACCTCTTCACAGCCACCGCAGCCTGGTACTGGGAGTTAATCATGTTCACAAATAATGATTAGACAGTCCTCGACCAAATATTGATTAAACTATACAGGACTAAAAGCATCAATCATGGTGTTAAGCCTCGTCCTGACTGTCTTGGATGATGAATATAAGATTACTTTTTACACTGACTAGTGTATCCTCTTAATAATAGCTGATATATTTATATTGCTGCTTCATCACACCAAATCTCTGTCAATACATCTTCTTTAATCAACAGTCAGTGTTTCAGAGGAAGATGTATAAAATGAGACTGACACTATCTTTGAAAAAAGTAACTTTAATTTTTGTTTCACATGACTACAACACTACTAGAGATAACAGACAATTAAATGAGTATCTGAATGTGAAAATAATTTTGCTCATGCTTAACCTGTAAAAATACAGACTGGTTGATGCTGAATGTGTCGATGCTACCAGGAGCTGAAGTCTCCAAAGGTGCTCCTGCCTTTGGACTTCTTGGCTGCTGTGCCGCTAGTGGATGGTCCGCTTTCATCATCAACAGCCGGACGTTTTCTAAGGGAGAAAAATATAATATCATGATCAGCTTTTTTTTGTTACAAATGTGTGCCTCTAGTTTCTTGTAGATTATGGGTCTCTCTGATCTGCCCTTTCTTTTGCCTGAGTGTCTGCTCATACTTTGTCTCTTTTTGTAGATGATGTTGTTTGTGCCTTTGTACAATACAGGCCTTTCAGGTTTCTTCTTCTCTTACTGGAAGTGGATACATTTGCATTAGACAGATGCTATTTCAGACAGGCTGTATGACAACAATCTTTTTCTGCCATCAGACATCAACATAAATCTGGACGAATACATGGCTTCTTATGGATCAGACCTCCTCCAACTATTTCACTGATTTTGGTGAAACTGGATCATATTTTTAGGAAAACTTGCTTTTCTTCTGATGTCCTCCGGCTACTCTCCATCAACTCTCTGATTTATAGATTTTCCTGATGGACCGTGAACTATAGCTGATGTTAGCTAACGTTAGCTCAGTTTGTTAGCTGAGCAGCCCAGACTTTAAACTTAAGGCGAAGAGACCAAAGATGACGTCAGAGGAAGCCAAGAAGAGAAAAGGAGAGAGTGACTAAGCAAGAAGCTGCCTGACCAGAGTAAATCTGGGACTGACTTTTAGTCGTTGGCGAGAGCTCGGCGAAATAAAAGACTGAAAGACAGACGCCGAGCTGGACTTCTTGCTATTGGACTAGTAAGTAATATTAGCTGGCTGCTCTGTCTTGTGTTGTTGCACTTGCTTGATGTTTGGCTGTTGCTAGTTTTTGATCATAACAACTGTCCATATTTATGACAGTGGTATTACACTCTGAAACTGGGGGCGCTAAATGTGATGTGGCTTTAAAAAAGGACTAGAACAGTTATTCATTGTCAAAACAGTCTGATAGATTGACTAGTCAGGTAATAATCCAGTACCAACCTTCTTTCCCTAACATTAACTCCATCAAACCTTTATTCAAATGCTCTTTACTCCCTATAAAAACATAGCAACAAGATTACATGATTTCTCTGTCACTGCTGCTCTCTTCCTAGTCAAGAACGTATGAAGAGTTGCAGGACTGTGTCTGCTTGACCAGGCTGAGACACACACAAAAGAGCAAAGACAAAGTGGACATGAAGCATGCAGCTTCATCTGCATTCACACAAAATCCGGCAATCTGGCTCCTTCCTGCAGGTTGTGCGGACAGGTGTGGCAGGTGTTTATTTGTGCTTTAGAACAGAACTGCTGTGAAACAATCAAAAAAATTATATTTCATTTCTCTGATTAACTGCTTTGTTCTCGCCAACACTAACATTTTTGCTCGCTGAGCCGAGGAGGGGCCTCCTCATTCTGCAACACAAATGACAAAACTAACATAAATTCACCCTGCTGGACATGAATCTTGATTTCCAAACTCTGTGTCTAAAATATATCTGCATGTATCCATCAAAATCAGCTTCTAATAATGTGTCTTTAACTGCCAAATGTTTCCTCACCAGCCACTTACTTATTTCTGCTCTCTGCTGTTTGGTGCTAAGCAAGTGGCAACACTCGGCTTGTTTGAGCTTGTTTGGTGTCAACAGCTGCCTACGGTTTTATTTGGGGGGTTGGGGTGAGTAGTGATGCAATCATAGAGTCAATGTGCAGTTGGAAAACTAAAACAATTAGCTAAAAGTGGCTAAAAGATGTGCAAATAGTTTTTTTTTCCTTGATTAAATGTCACACACCAAAACATCAGTTGATGCTGAGTTTTTCTAACATTTATAAAATGACAATTTAACGCAGAATCAAGGGTCCAAAGTACTGTAATTACAGAGCCTGGCATGTGATTTTCAACTTTATAATTTCAATTAATAGATCATCTTTAGTCATGCACAAAATATCTTAAAGCACAATAACAATTTCAGCTAAACTCTGTGTGTTACATTCGTATCCTGTATTTCTCTACTGATCAGAATCATCCTGGAAAGGCACAAATGAACAAGCATTTTGCACACTGACAAACCTCTAAAAAGACCATTAATGACTGCCGAAAAACATCCCGCGTCACTTTCACATTTAACTGTCTGGGAAAATGGGCCGACTGTTATTAGGGAGCATTAGTGCTGACATGCTCTGCATAAATCTAAATATGTGAATGTGATGTGATGTCAAGAGTGGGGTAAGATGGGCAAATTCGGAAGATAAAATGTCATCAAATAGAGAAAAATCATGAGCCTCATTATGTCTTGTATGTATGTACAACATTTTCCGTTCAGTTAATGCACCTTCATTTTGGTCATTTCAGTATTCTTATAACTGCTTCATGGTTATACATTGTTTAAAGTGTCTCAGATGTACCCTATATGTTTTTCTCTTCACTGAACAGATTCCACTTCAATCGATAAATGGATAAAAGAAATAGCGGGACACAATCGGGATTTGTAAAACGGCACAAACAAATTTGACAAAAACCCCCACAAACAAACAAACAAAAAAAAAGGCTTTTAGGAATGTAATTGGGCAAAGGGACAACAATTGAATATACCTAAACTCAGCAAACATATGGTTTAGATAATAAACCTGAAGTATCCCCATGGGGAAAAAGCGTTTCCATAATTGACTATTTTGCAAGTTATATGTGTGTGTGTGTGTGTGTGTGTGTGTGTGGAGGCCAAGGTTAACTTTTTATTCTTTAACTTCGGTTCTGTGCATATAACCAGCTTTTATATACATCACAGTGATGCTTATGGATGAGTCACTACTAAAACAGAAGCAGAGGGAAGAGTGTAGTTTGTTGAATAGTAAATCAGTATGCATGTGTGTGTGTCCTTACTTTGTGGCAGGGTTGATGTATTTCCCTACACCTGCTTTGAAGGTCTTTGGCGCCTGCTCCTCCTTGGCTTTCTTCAGGGCGATGCTGCTCTGCTGCTTCTCCTCCTCCAGCTTCTGAAGCTCCTTTTCTCGCTCGGCTGCAATCTGAAAAACACAAATCATGTTCATCTCTGCAACTACTACACATAACCAGATCTGACGATACAGAGGATGCTCTCACATCACAGGACAGGCTCAGTAGTTGTTATTCCCATGTTGACACTTTCATTGTGCAATCCATGTTTCAAATGATCCAGGTGGATTGTCTTTGTATGCCTATAAAGGTACGCTGTTCACTACAACTGGGTGACATGATTTGACATTAGTTAAACAGCTAATTTTTCTATATGATCTCTACCCAGGTACCTGTGCATGTTTTTAATATCCCTTGGTGTATTTTACACCATTGTGGACAATGTTGGAAAATCAATCAACAACATCTTTAAGGCAATTTTGGATTTATATGATTTATGCATCATTGTGATGAAGTTTCTTTGATTTAACAAGTTGGGTTTTTTTTTAAATGTATTTAAGGCCCACTTCCATTTAAAAATGTATGTTGCATTTTGTTACTTCACTTGAATGTTTGAGCTTCACTGTGCAGAATGATGTATGTGCAGAATTTGACATCAGAAGGCTGTTTTCTCATTCAAGGGTGAAGGTCTCTCTGCGCTCACCTTAAATCTCAGCTTAAGATGTGTGCATGTAAAACAAAAAACGCTTACATATTCATAGATTCTCGTTGTTTTAATAAGTGGGAAAGGTTTTGATATAACATTTTAAAAATTAACAAGAAAATTGAACCTTTTTATAAAAAAAAAAAAAAAAAAAAAATCTGACAAATTATTATACAAATTTTTATGTCTTAAAACAACAGACTGGATCTTTGAATTATTTTTTAACTTGCATTACCAATGCAGTTGTTTTATCTGTAAATGTTTTCTCAACTGAATTCTATTCTATTCTATATTCTATATATAATTAGGGCTGTCAATCGATTAAAAAAAATTAACTAATTAATCACACAAATTTCTGTAATTAATCACGATTCATTTATCAATAAATCAATTGCATTTTTCCTACTTAAGACTGAAGCTTATAATGAATATTTAGACGTCCAGTGGTCACCTGTGAGAGCGATGTGCTTTGCTTGCTCAAGCATGTTCGTCCGCTGTGCCCTCTCATCCTCATACAATATGTGTATTCTTGACACGATGGTTCCTCTCGAGGGTAAATTATAAGAGGTATCTCCCGATGCAACACGAATTACTTCCCTCAGTCCATCATCCTCTACTGTGCTAACTGGGCGGCAGTTTTTAACTATCCAAGTAGCCAAGGAATTGGTTAACTTTTTACTTATAGGTTTCGTTATTCGCCCACGAGTGCCACACTCCTGTAGTGTAGACTGGCGAGGTCCCGTGGAGGTAATTTCAGCAGGGTGTTTGCTTTGAGGTGATACGTTAAAGACGTGTTACTTCTGTGGTAATTAAATTTGGCTTTGCAAACTGTGCAAATTGCCTTGGTTTTGTCCAACGAGCCGTCGGGCAACTTTTTAAAATGAAACTTTCCCCCTAAAAGTCCGTCCTTATCCATCTTTCCGCAATAGACTCTCCTTTAGTTAGGATAGATGTTTGCCCGGTTTGCCCGCGCACGTGACCAAAGGTTATGGGTCATCCGCCACCGGAAGTAAACAAAACCACGTTAATTGCGTTAAATTTTTTTAATGCATTAAATGTTTAAAATTAATCGCCAAAATTAACGCGTTAACTTTGACAGCACTAATTATAATATATATTGTTCACCCAATACTGACAACCCCCGTTTAACCTCACTTTCTGTGTCCATTCAATATGCTGTGTGCAGAACCACAACAACAAAAAAAAAAAAATGTACAACTGTCCAAATACACACCCATTATTTGGAGAAATCTTACACTCAGCAGATAGGGCTCCTAGTCTGGATAACTAAAACCAAAAGTTATATTGATCATGTATGCAAACAGACAGAGATACAAACCTGAGCATCAGCCTCTTCGTATGGGTCCACAAACACACTCGCACTTATGATCTTGATCTCTGACTGTAAAACAAGTCAAGCAGAAAAATTAGAATCCAGAAAACAAGCTTTTAGAGCACTGCAGCTTTTTTTTCTTAGGAGAAAATGAGACACTGACATAAATCTAAACTTTAAATATTGTAGCTGCATGTCTTGTGTTTGTTTTTGGTACCGCTTATTTAATTTAGAATAGTATAATGGCAACACTTCTGCTTTGCAAAGACTGAATTCAGCTCCCAGCTGTCACTACTATGTCATCTCTCACTGGCCCCTGCTTCATTTCTTTTCTTGGCGCCTGACCTTTACATGATCCATGTCACATTAATGCTAGTGATCTAGGAACTAAAACTGATTCTGCAGTTGCACTCCTAATTTGCACTGACACCCCTGTGTCAGCTACATTTCAAGATTACAAAATTAAGCAAAATGTAAGGGATACAGTGCATAAGGAAAGTATTCACAGCACTTTTTCCACATTTTGTTATGTTACAGCCTTATTCCAAAATGGATTAAATTTATTTTCTTCCTCAAAATTCTACACATAATACCCCATAATGACAACTTAAAAAAAGTTTGTTTGAGATTTTTGCAAATTTATTAAAAATAAAAAACAAAGAAATCACTTGTACATAAGTATTCACAGCCTTTGCGATCAAGCTTAAAATTGAGCTCAGGTGCATTATGTTTCCACTGATCATCCTTGAGCTGTTTCTACAGTTTAATTGGAGCAAAATTCTCTGGTCTGATGAGACAAAGATCGAACTCTTTGGCATGAATGTCAAGCGTTATGTTTGGAGGAAACCAGGCACCACTCACCAGCTGGCCAATACCATCCCTACAGTGAAGCATGGTGGTGGCAGCATCATGCTGTGGGGATGTTTTTCAGCGTCAGGAACTGGGAGACTAGTCAGGATTGAGGGAAAGATGACATCCTGGAAGAAAACCTGCTCAAGAGCGCTCTTGACCTCAGACTGGGGCGACGGTTCATCTTTCAACAGGACAACGACCCTAAGCACACAGCCAAGATATCAAAGGAGTGGCTTCAGGACAACTCTGTGAATGTCCTAGAGTGGCCCAGCCAGAGCCCAGACTTGAATCCCATTGAACATCTCTGGAGAGATCTGAAAATGGCTGTGCACTGACGCTCCCCATCCAACCTGATGGAGCTCAAGAGGTTCTGTAAAGAGGAATGGGCGAAACTGGCCAAAGATAGGTGTGCCAAGCTTGTGGCTTCATATTCCAAAAGACTTGAGGCTGTAATTGCTGCCAAAGGTGCAACAACAAAGTATCGAGCAAAGGCTGTGAATACTTATGTACATATTATATTTTCATTCTTTATTTCTAATAAATATTTAAAAAAAACTTTTTTCATGTTGTAATTATGGGGTATTTAGGAAAAAAAATAATTGAATCCATTTTGGAATAAGGCTGTAACAACGAAATGTGGAAAAAGTGAAGCGCTGTGAGTACTTTCCGCATGCACTGTGACACTTCTAGTGAGAACACCAAGCCAATCCGGATCCATCACCAATTCTTACCTTTGGTTTGTCCGTTTTAGGATCACTCTCCACATTCTCCATAGCCGTGAGTGCCTCAAATCCTCCAACAATCCTGCAAAAGAGATCAAACATAACACATCATTCATTTCTTACAATGACTGACTAGTCATTGTAAGAAAGGCAAGAAAAAACAAGGGCAGCGCATCCTTCACACACAATATATGTAAAGACTGTTGTGCTCAATCATGACAAGAGGGCTATGGTGGTTTTGAGGAGTAGGGTGAGACTAAGTTCAAATCCCTGTGACACCATCCTTCCTGCTGACATGTCCTTGAGCCATATCAACCTCTAATGTTTTAGTATATCATTTTGAGTCTGAGGTAGCTGTGCAGGCCTCATTATATTCCTTATACAACACGAACATGAACATGAGTTTCTGCTAAAAAAGTCTTTGATATCAGCACATTAGCCTCATGGTGCAACTGACTACTGGTGCAGAGTACTTTAAGAAGTTGTTCTCACGTTGCTCTCTAAACTGCAAAGTCTTCATCCTGCTGTTCCTGTGGGGGCTTTTCCCGTTACCATGTGTAGAGTAAGAAGACATGCACAAGAGTACACCCAATAACTACTAGGGGGTTCTTCTCAGGCCACATGTGCCCTGCTTCCACATGTTCAGATGAACAAAGGAACAGACACACAATGAGCTTGTGATCTTGTATCAAAAATATCAGGTCATCTATTGGTGCAAAACTATTACGGATCCTATTTTATTTTCATGACAAGGATCCCACCATAAATTTTCTTCATACATCTCAACAACACCCATCTCATAAATTGTCTGGCAAGCAGTTTCAAGATCAGGGAATAGTAGAGTTTTCTTTCATCACAGCTCTATTTTGAACAAAAGCAGCAATATTCCCACATAAAACACACAACAGATGGCAAAACTGTAACCTATGATATTTCAACTAACTACTTATCAAGACAGCTGTTTCTTTGGTGATGAAGATCTTTTGTGATAATGTTCATTTTCAGGAAAATAGTTTAAGAAATTGATGCTGGATAAAATAATAGGGTAGATCTGTTTTGGCTAATCCAGTAAACTTTATGTTTGATACTGATAGGTTGAGCAATGATGAAAATGATATAGCCTGAAAATCTGGAAGACCCTGTGTATTTCCCCTAGTCCCAAGAGAGTATTTATACTTATCGAGCCACAGTCACACTACATGTTTGTGGCCACACCTCATCAACCACACAAACACACAAAGAGTCCAGTTTGATTTGCATTTTTAAGGAAAACTTTCCTCTAAATTCAAATAATGCAGAGATCAGGTTAAGTGGACTGACACTGCCAGTTCTATAAAATGTGCAAAGACAGCAGTCTGTAAAGGATAAAAACATGGATGCTTGGTTAAAGCAAAAGCTTTTTCAGTGTGTTGACAATGTGAAGAATCAGTCAGTTGAAAGCAGTCTGAATATTTTTAGACAACAGCCAGGGCTTTCTCCAAAAGGACACTCATTTAAAATCATGCTCAGCTCAGCAGAGAGAGCGAGAGCCATCAGTTTAAATTCAGCACCTACTAAATTTTTGCTGCTTTTGGCCAGGAGTCAGACTGGAAGTCACAATCCTGTTTGTACTGTCTGAAGCTCCGAAGGCACCAAATATGTATGAAATGAAAATATGAGAGTTGGAGAGATGGAGAGTGAGGAGACGACTAAGAGGCAAAGGACCAGAAAGACAGAGAACACAAACAGAGCTAAAAATAAGAGGTAGTGCTAATATAGCATTTGTGTAAATGGCTCACAGCATTAAGCAAGTGTGTGTCAAGATTGTCACCTTTCAAAGCTATCTGCCACAGCTACTAAATCACACATAACGCTGCCACTAAGGCACAGTGGAGTCAGTCTAAAACATTTTAAAAACCTGTAATAAAGTGTACACAGACTTATAACAAAAGATGGAAAATATAAATTTTACCTTCCAAATACTGTGTGCTTTCTGTCAAGGTAGGTGCATGACCGGAATGTGATGAAGCTGAGAGAACAAAAACAACAAAACATTTGTGTGAAACACTCAAAAGATTTAAGGTTTAGTAAACGAATATGTGGAAAGTATTAGAAACAAACATGAAAATCTAAAAGACAGCTTTACCTTTATAGTAGCTGCAGAGGCCATGTGTGTTTACATCAAATAAATAATGAAAAATAAAAGTACTTACGAGGTTTAATTATAATTAAAACACTTCTCCTTCTGGGGAAGATTTTTGCCAAAATGACTATGTTAATTACTGAGTAGGTGAATGCTTTAATACATAAAATGTTGCGTTTGCATGAATATGACATTTTATTCTGGCAGCATTGCATTTTTCTTGTCTTTTTCACCTGTGGGGCCTCAGCAAAGAAATCAAAAGGAGGAGGAAATGGAAAAAAACAGAACAGAATTCTCTATTCACTGACTTTCTAGCACAGAGCGACTGTTCAAAGTTGAGGAAAGATTGATTTTAAGAAACAGTTCTTACAACTGGGACTTGTTGGTGTTTGGACCAGAATTTGCCATGCTGAGAACCCCCCGGCCAGTATGGGATAGGTTGGGCCGAAATTCATCCTTGAAAGGTTTTCCCCAGAAGGATTCCCCTCCTGGGAGTGGAGGAAATGGGTGAGGGAGGAAGAAAAGACACAAAGAGAGAGCACTTACAACAACTTATGCATTACTTTAAGCCTTAATATAATTTGAACGGGTGAGTTATATAAATGACCCCCAGTACAGTAGTCATGAACCGAAACGAAACATGTCATGAACAAAATGAGCTATAGAGACCAAAACTGAGGCTGTAAACATGCTTATTTCTGCTGCAAAGTTAGGCATTTTAATATGGGGGCTTAATGAGATTGACTTGTTTTGTAGCCAACCTCAAGTGATCATTCGAGGAACTGTTTTTTTTTTTTTTGTTGTTGTTGTTTTTCCCCCAAATGAAGGCATTTATGTGTAAAAATAACAGTGTGTTCTTAACTCTTCTTTCTCGTTCAAACAACTTAGGAGAGATAGATTTGGAATTGAATGTATGTAAACACAAATGAATTAAGTAAAACTGACATTGGTGTCATAAAGTGTTTAACTCTCAGCTTACATATTACATTGTGAAACATGAGTAAACCTATCAATGTATTTAACCTAAAAACCCAACCTTAACCTAAAACTGTATTTAGCTTGTAGGACACTGGCTCTGTTGCTACAATATATTTAAATTACTGCACCACTAGAGAAACAGAAATAAAACACTGTATTTTCATAAGACCTGTTTGCCCTTGAACATGGAGCCACGTTGAGAGCCTTCAGCTGTGAATCATTATTCAGACTGACTTCATCATTAAGAATCATCATGATGAGCATACAGGAATACACACTGCAGGAGCTTATTGGTTCCCAACAGGGGGAGAGGATCTGTCGCCCTGAGGTGTGTTTCACTATCCTGCATCCCTGCCAGCTGGTGTACGTGCATGAAACAGCGTGTACATATATAGGTACAGTGAGCACCGTATGTGTGTGTTGATGCTGGAGTTTAAATGCATACTACTAACCAATCCGCTCTTTAGAGGATTGATGCAGCTGTCGACTTCCCCCAGTGACATTTGTGCATAATTTATTAACTAGCTGACATTTTTTTACCTCAGTGCAACTGCATCATAAATGAAGAGAAAGCGAGGAAAGAAATTCACGCTCATCAAAGAGTTAACAAGTAAGTCAAACTGCATTCCCTGTGGTCTTAAATTGAAACTTCCCCTGAACTGCGTCAAAAAAACAACCTCAAACGTACTAAACAGGTTTAACAGGAAAGAAAGCAGGAATATAAAAATACCCACTGACTAGCAGCTGTAAGGCGTCCCCACTAATGAAAGTATTATTTGGACATTTCAAAATAAGCATGTTCTTGTTTCAAATTTTAGGACGTGTCTGGGATTTCATTTACAAGTTGAAGTCGTTTAAAACATTTCTTTCTCCAAAGCATCTGGTTCTGAAGGCTTTTAGATAAATGAGGCACTTCTGAACTTGTGGAAAGTGTTCACGCTACAGTGAGCAGTTTGCCGGATGTGTCCCTTTCCAATTTATGTACGGGCAATGAAAGAGAGGGATTCACTCAAAATGGATGGGCAATTTTTGGAGGATTTCAAAACCCAAGTGTCAAGAAAGTATCATATCATGGTTCAATATCTTATTTTGTCATCACTACTGTGGCCACTAAAACCAGAAACAAGTGAGCATGTTGCAGTGTTCCTGTATCTTCTTTTTTATCTTTGTTACTAAATGTGAGCAGATTAAAAGTTTTATATATCAAATAATATTATATATATATATATATATATATATATATATATATATATATATATATATATATATATATATATTATTATATCAAACAAAAGATGAAAATGAATGAAAAGAGAGAGAAAAGAGATTATAAAGAAACAAACAAGTGACATTAATCCAAAGCTTCACAGCAGCAGCAGCCTGTGTAGAGTTACAGGGCCATTAAACACTTTGGACAAATTCACCTTTAAAAGCCAGTTTGAGGTCTGTTCATAGGTTGTGGGCACACGTTGTTCAACCCAGGTGATGAGGAGAATTTTATCCACAGGAAAGGAATTTTGCACCCTCATAAATCTGTCACGGTGGACGCATTTTACGTAGTGTTCAAAGACGCCCACAGACACAAAGCGAACTTTGTGCTGCAAACTCTCAGAGCAGCACAGACGACACGAAGGCAGGATATTAACTGTATGAGGCCTAGCAGTAAATTTCACTGTGCTGCCTTTTAAAAACAGGAAAATTACACCAAACGCTGCTTGACTGTTCACCACACCCCCTGTTCTGTACCCCACACTCAGCTCTCTTCTACCTACATAAACATCTCCTTTTTTGTGTGTGTGTGTGTGTGCACACAAAGAAGGAGAAAGGGTCTTCTGTGCTCCCATGTGCCTTCACAGAGTATTTTTAGTAACACTCTTGACTTGCATCTTGAGTTGTAAGCTGTATTTACGCAGAGCTTCCAAAAAGGAACTATTAATAATTCAACAGAGAGATGTTATGCAATTCAAAATTTGGTTTAAGTGCAGTGCTCATCTTACCTGTGCCGGTGCCAGTTGGGTCCCCTCCTTGAATCTAGAAAACAGAAAAAAATCTGTCAAGTTTGGCTGACCTTAACTGCTGCACACTCAAAGTCAAATACTTAGAAATGTCTGTGAAGTGGTCAAATGAAACTTTAAATTAACCTTTTGTCACTTATCCAACCTGGAGTCATGTTCCTTAGCACTAGTAGCCATTGTTAAGGCTCGACTTTGCTATTATTGCTTATTGTCTATTACAGAGTACAATACACTGTCTTCACGTCTTCACAGATCTACAAACAAGTCCAGTTGCTCCAGACTTAACCTCATTTGAAGAAAGAAATACACCTTGCATTTCTGTGGACTTCTTGTTTAAAGATACACAGGAGTTTTGACCTTTGTGCTGCTGTGAAGCAAAGTTGTGATGAGTGGGTCCCTGTACTGTTTGTGTGCAACAACACTGGATGGTTTGGTCTTCTGGGACCAGGCTGACATTGGAGAGGGGATATTGTGTGGTTGTGACGCTTTTACTGGACTACTTAAGACTTAATGTACTCATTTGTAAAACAAAGCCATAACAGCTCATTTGAATTGTTCCTAGTATACTGTACCTAGTTACAGTGAATGAAACATTTTGCAAGTAAAACCTGAGGCTGAAATAATGTCTAAATGATGATGTAAACACAGCAATGCCTCTTTCAAGTGATGCATAATAAGGTTTCGATAGGTGTGTGTGTGTTTGGTGAGGAATTTTAAATGTAAGCTAATCGTTTACTACAAAAACTCTACTGACTACTATTAAAGGGTATTCAAAATGATGCCACTTCTACATCCGTGTCTATAGTTTAGTTTCATGTTCTTAAAAGATTATTTCCAAAAATGTACATTTGATGATATTATTGTTTGTTTCAGCAAATACTAACCTAAGCGTGTCGGTCTTTTTGTCTTTACCTGAGACAGGGCAACTATGAGGTTGCAATGTAACATTTAAAAGCCCCAGGTATCTAGGCAGTCACGTGTAAAACACCTGCATCATATCAATGTTGAACAATTCTTCACACTTTGAGCCTGAGGGGTAGCAGCTTGTTGGGCCTCTCACGCGTCAAAGCAAAACTGTCAAATCATCTCAGGATGTTCAGAAGACTCACAAGGTCCTGATAAATTACTTTAAAGGAAGTGAGGAGCACAATTCTGTTCCTATTCACACGCTGCTTTAAAAGTGTTTGTTGCTAAAAACACTTATTATTATTATTCTCACTCAGGCCATCCTTCTCTTCTTTATAGCTGAAGTTGAAGGCCTGAGTGGCACAGTAATTATGGATAAACAATTCACAGCTTTCCACTGTGTATGTAAACCACGGGACAGAATGAAACAGGTAAGGGTCCTCTAGAGACCAGATGTCCACTCAGAGACACTTTAATTATGGGAGCGGCAGCTCTGAAATAAACAGACGAGCGGCTAATCAGACGTGTCATTTCAAATTCTCAGTCTGGGTTAAGGAGCTTTATTTGGAGTGCGAGTAGGTAGAAAAGGGTGCGCGTACTCATCTCTGAAGCTGTACTATAATAATATATAAACTATATTATTATTTTAACAACAGACAAGTAATCAAACAGTGAATGACAGCATGTTGTCTGATTATTACAGCCACTAAGGCGGTTATGTTTGTAGGGCAAGGAAGAACTCATTAAATTTTGGAGCAGACCTAAATCATGGAGCGAACACATGTATTATATTTCACTTTTGTTAACATTGCTAGGTCAACTGTATTATAGACAGATATAGTGGTTGCTTGCAAATTTGCATATCACAGAAGACTGGTCTACTGGACTTACTGGCGGTGGCAAGCAACCGTAGAAAAGCATTTTTATCTGGTCAAAGACTTACCATGAAATTCCTGATGGACCTGTGGAAGACTGTCCCATCATAGTATCCTTTTTTACACAGACGGATGAAATTCTCTCCAGCTTTGGGAACCTGGAGGTAAGATTATGCAGAGATTGTTTATTAATAAACACCCACAATAAAACCAAACTACTAAAAAAAAAAAACATTCATCCCAGTTTCTGGCATACTGAATGGGCTGATAATATCAGCAGCTTTATAAGCTTATTATTACTGAAATCCTTGGTGAGTTGTCGTATTAGTAGGTAGCACTGAGAACACAGGCCAGGCAAGTGCTGTGTTGTGCGCTAAAATCAATGAATTGTTAAATAAAAAATATTAAAATTAGACAGGAAACTACATCATATACGACACCATAAACATGTACCAGGAGGGATGACAAAGCCATTTGATTCCATCGTCTTTGGGCATAGCTGCCTTTAGTGAGCTATGAGTGAGCTATAGAGGCAGACTATATTTCAACTTCCAGGTAAAGCTGACCGACAGCATACAGCCGCTGCATTCACACAAACACTGTCACACATTTGCAACTCTGTCTGGCCTTCTCTAAAGCATAAGTCTGCAGTGAAGTAAAGTTTGACTGTTGCCTGAGGCGTATCTACACAGCCAGAAGCCAGACTTGGCACTCTTCTACAAAGCTGTATTTTGTTGGTGTAAAAGAACAGACATCTGGATTTTTCTACTTGCTGAAGGTAAATCCTAGGTCATTAAAACTTTTAGGTGTCTAGTAAATCATTACAAAAGAAAACACTCACTGACAGCACCTAATTTTGACTGACTGGCACTCTGTAAAATAGGCCTGTGTTTGTCCCCAAAGCAGGAGGCGGAGCTTTGAGTGTGACACTTGTCAGGTCTACTGTTATTAAAGTCAACAGCCTTGAGGAACACTTCTGCATTTGTGTTTAAGTGAGAAACAATGGTTGGTGGCAAGAATCACCAGATGCTTTCATAAAAATCTAATTTTATTCATTGGCCTTTCTCTGTGTGACAGGTCCTTCTAAGCTCTACTGGTCTTATTTCCCCCTACGTCTCAATTTTGCTGTTGGGGTTCAACACTCTGCCTCTTTTTCCTCTATTATAAATCCCAGATTTCTATTGCACTCTAGTATAAAGAGCCTTATTGTTTTAAAGCACTAGACAGAAAACTGAAACGATTTTAGCCATAAAATTGATTTGGATATGGAAAAAAGCAAAACACCTGATGACCCAATGATAAACTGTCTGTAACAGATTATTGGTACATAAATGGATAAAATGCTTGCAAGTAAAAAAAAAAAAATACATGTCTTTCATTTTTCTGGTTTATCTATTTCTTTTTATCTTTGTCCTTTTGACTTTTAACCATTAACTTTTGACATCAGTGATTTCTATCTGTAACACTCCAGCTTCTTCTGCCTCCAGATGCTGCCGCCGCCTGTAATGGTGGTTAATTTAGCATGTCTGCATGCATGCTTTTTTGTGTGTGTGTGTGTGTGTGTGTGTGTGTGTGTGTGTGTGTGTGTGTGTGTGTGTGTGTGTGTGTGTGAGTTTGAGCCTGGGAATGTTTAAAATACAACCCAATTTAGAAACATGCTTAGGTGCCTAAAATTGCAATCAGTGATGTCAGCATGGAAACAATTTCTGCTGACGCAGACTGGAAAAAAGTTCCTAATTCATGTACACTCACAGGCTCTTCTCTTTTTCAAGTATTTCCCACGCTATCAGCCAGATGAGGGATGAAAATATAATTTCGTTTATTAAAATTACACAACTGTGTTGGGGTTTTAAATCTAATTAAACAATTTTCTCTTGCCAGAATTGTGTGTCTTTCACCAGTGTTCTAATAGTCTACATAGTGACTTTAATTTTAAGTTTTATTCCTGTTACTTTTCACAAAAATCTGAAACATACTGTGAAAGGCAGAAATTACTCTATGTCATAATTAGGGGTGCAACAATACATGTATCTGTATTGAACCGTTCAATACAGTGGTCTCAGTTCGATACACACTATGAATCGAACAATACGCAATTTTATATTTATTTTATCAACTTCTGACGGTGTGCTCTGTGCTGAAAGCTCAGTGGATCAGCTCTCAACTACTCCGCCTTAGGCTGCATTGTCGAGCGCAGATCCACTAAGCTGCGCCTCCCACATTCATTCAGACCGAGCTGCTGAGACAGAAGCTACATGCGAAGCTAGCTCGTTGCAACATGGCTAATGCCTTAAATATACCTGAAATCGAAGATCCTCCACCATCCTTCAGATCTGGAGTTTGGAACTACTTTGGTTTTTGTATTAAGTATGACCCTGATGGCAAGCGCGTCGTGGACAAAATGTTTCAAAATATTAATGATTATGTTTCAAAATATATTTAGGGAGCCGTTTCTTTTTAATATAAACTCTGCTGCTAAGAATGCACCACAGAAGATGGGTTATTTATCAGATGCATTTATTTTATTATTATTTTTACAAGGTGCTGTTTTTGTTTTATATGGTTCTAACTTCTAAGTATGCACAGCAGAAAATGAGGCAGGTATAGCTGCACCAGATACATTTAATTTAATTTAAAAACTGTACTTTTGAGTTCAAACAAATGTTGGTAATTTCAATAAACTACAAGTTAAAAAAGGCATGGAAATTTCTCTTTTTTGTATTGAAAAAATATCGAACCGAACCGTGAATTTTGTGTATCGTTGCACCCCTAGTCATAATATATATGTTTCAGCAGTGAGAATATGCTTATATCATTTTGGGCTTTTTTTGTTTGATTTTAACCTGAAACTCGACTCAAAGAAATAACTTGAATATTTGGATTTTTGTCTGTTTCTAAATTTACATTTCATGTCATGTCATTCATGGTGCTTTTGAATAAAATAAAACTGTACCTTCCTTGATTTTATGTGTGACTGAGGTAAAGGCTGCCTTATCTGATCTCCAACATCTGCCTCCCTCTCATTTCAAGTTAGGGATAACGGAGGCAGAGGCGACTGAAACATCCTGGGCGAGCGAATGGGCACTTTATAGTGAGGTGGGCTCTGCATTTGTGTGACTGAGAGTGTATGTGACAGTGAAACAGCACTCATTAATTCATAAGCGGCAGGCCGCGAATAGAGCTTCAATCTTGAGTGCAAACCACTGGAGAGGAAGGTGGGGAGGAGGATGTGGGGCACAGGGGGCAGGTTGTCTAACTGCTGCAACTTTCCCCTCATTATTCTGATTCGACAGCTCACAAACCAATGAAAACGAAGCACACGAAGCGCCTGGTTACCAGGGCAGAAATGCATTCCTGGAACTCATGCCGTTTCTCTGGAGTCCCTCACCTAACCTTAAAAACGAGGCACACAAAAAACATGCTTGCCAAGATGTAAGGTCGAGAGAGTTTGGGGACAGACTCTGCAAAAGGCTGATTTCAGTGTTTTTAATGTGTCACCCTAAATATGAATCAATCATCACATGCTCAGGCCAAACCTACGTCACAACAACGTGATCAGAGAATCGTATACTGGCAAATAAAATCAGAAAGAAAAGTTCAAATCAAAACCTCTGTGTCAAAATCACCAGGCCTCATTTTTAAAACTATACATTGTACGTTTATGTCTACGCATTGCCACGGGCTGAGTAGTATAGACCTGACATGATTTTGAAGTTTTCCTTGTAATTCTATCCTTCAATGATCATGTGGAAACTGGTCTCAGTCAGTTCAGTAACAAGTGTGACTAACCCTAACCCTGACTATCTTTTCATAAGTTTGGTAGAGATGGAAACTAAGGCTCTGGAAGCGTTTTACTTACTTTATTGTCATTTTTTCCAATGGTTTGGTCATTGATTTTATATTTTTTGTTGTGTTTGTGTGAATAAGTGTTACTACCTTATCACAGTGTAGCTCAAGATTCAGGTCTCCCTTGTTTGTGTGCAGACGGACGTAGCCTTTTTTCTTCACATACTGGTAACGCACGGTGTCGTCTGCAATGGCATCTGTAACAAGAATACAAATGTCGTTATTTCTATGTGTCGATTGATGACATGACATGCGATTATGACATGTTATTTTGAAAACAATTTTATTGATTGTTTGAGTCTCAGCTTGATGTTGCTGCAGGCAAGATCTCTGACCTTTAAAAGAAAAAAAAAACCTCAGAGCCTCTGCAGTGCTGCTTGTTATTTAGATTTATGCATGTGTTATACTCTTAAACTTTAAATCTAAATAGCTGCTTTTAATTACTGTATAGACACTGTGATTAAAAAAAAACAAAGATTTTAATAGGAACATGGATACTGGCATATACTTTCCAGCATTCAACACAAACTTTGATATATATCTACAGTAAAGACAACACATTTCTCAGTATTAAAACTTGAAGTAAGGCACACATCCATAAAAATATATGGCATGCCATCCTTTTTCAGAAACCTGAAGTAGGTCCCTAAATCCAAACATTGTCCTCCTCTTCTGAAGTGTACTGAACCTACTATACAGTTGCATAACAGCAAATCTCTCCTGTGTAGCAGCTCAGAGGCTGACAGGAGAAGAAGATGGTCGAACCGAGCAGCTCTCACTTGCAGCTACATTCAACTGTGCGAGCATGAATCTGCACTTTGCTGCAAAAGAGCAGGCGTGACTGGCCCGTCTTCCCTTGATAAATAAAGATCAAAGCAGCAAAAGACAGGAGGAGTGAATGTTTCTGTCTGCTGGGAATCTGCAGAGGTTTTGTTGTGCGAGATGTTCACTTGCCTGCTTCGTGTGTTGTTGCAGGAGTCATGGCCGTAGATGTGAAGGAGGCGGAAACTCTGCCTGTAGAGTAGTGGGCCTGGAGGAAAATAAAGAAATAAGAAAAGATAACCGTACATTTTTAAACACTACTTTCCCTGTTAATATATACTATTACTGTGTTTTTTTGGACTTGTTAAGACATGTATTTCTAGTTTAGTTTTTTTTTTTTTACAGATAGAAAGAGCTCTGAATGGCAGAAACTGTAGCATCAGTTAGATGTCAGATCATTTGATCGACTGATATTGACTAACAACACAATCAAACTGTGTAATCATGCAACCAATGTATTGAAATTGTGTCCCCATTGAAAACAATGGGCCTATACGTAATTTTCTAACATTTAGATTGATAAATTAATCAATAATGAAAAATTGCTGTTATTTGTATGTTTATATATTTATTTATATTGCACTGGAGATCAAGTTCAGCTAAATACACCTACTTAACAGAACAGACACAGAAAAGGAGCTTGAAGCTTCATCCTCCAGTTGAAGAATTATCTTTCCCACTCAACCACACCTCTTTTCAGCTGGTCCTCTCGTTTGAGCTAAGTGGTGCAACAAGTGCAAACCAACTTAATGACAGCCTCTGCAGCTTCTTTATGAGAGTACTATCTCCTCCGCTTGGAGAGATTTCATAATTGAAAAGGGGCATTGGAGATGCTTTAGGGTTCTTTGAGCTTAAATTATAGTAGAGTACATTTGCTGAACATCTGAACATCTAAAAATACCACAAACAATGCAGTGAGATGACAGGAGGAGTTATTTAAGTCAATAGAAGAGCAACTCAGGGAGATGAAAGCAGAGAAGTGAAAATGGATTTCAAACGCGCAAGTATACTCTATAGTCCTGGTTTAGCAATCTTCTGCTCTAGTTCTTGTGAAGGCGCATGAAAGCACAGACTTTACTTTGTGTGCTCTGTCTGACCTATATTTCCTGTTCTCTCAGATGCTGTCAGAGCGTCACCTCAACTGTGAACTTGAGACAGAGAGCAACCAAGGGAAAGCTCCAGCGTAAAAATGAGACATGGCGTGGCATCAAAGGAGAGATGATAAGAAAATGGGTGTTGATGCTGTTTAAATTGAATCAGACTTAATCCCCCTGGTTATTTAAGGACACAGTCACAATGGTGACCTTTTTTTGTTGTACATCTTTGTGTTCGAGCCCCCTACAGTTAAACCTGGCTTATAATAACTCAGAGCGTGGCGATAGAAAGGTTACAGGAAGTATCCAGAAGATATATTAAAATAGAAGAAGAAGAATATAACCTGCTGCATATCTAAAGAAGCCTTTGTACCAGAACCATGTGTCACTCAGGCTTATTTTTTAGACGCTGACATGTTTTTAGTGCCTGGGTGCCTTTTTCACATTTACTTAAATTCCTGTAATATAAGTGTAAAATATTATTTATCTTCCTCACAGCACTGTAAACACTCTTTGTTCTGTGTCTGAATGCAGCTGTTTATCTTATTTCCCCATAAAACTGCCTGTATTACTGTGTGTTTGGCGCCCTCATGTGTAAGTAAATATTACACTTCTTCATTTCTGCTTGAAATGTTGCAGCAACCATTGTTGATAAATCAAGCTTAATCATGCTTAATCAATGATTAATTAAATAAAAATGAGTCTACAAGTGTATTGAATTAAAGCTCAACTACATCTTAGAAATGGTCTAATAACTTCTGTATCTTATAATATCTTTGGCATCACAGTGTTTCAGCTCACAGCGTTTAATTTATCTGTCTTCTTGGCCTCTGGCTCCTTCATGGTGGAAGCCAAGAGCTGATCCCCCTTGTAGTCTTTGTACAGCTCAGCTAAGGTTTCCCTGGTCTCGAGATTGGTGGTCTTCAGGTGGTATGCTGGGTCCAGCTTGGCTTTTTCCTCATCTGAACCATGCAGAAGAAAGGAGAGCGAGAAATTTAAAACATGCAACCAAAGATGTTCACATTTCCTGATAGTTGGAAAACATTTCGGTAGCTCACCTGGGTCCAACACTTTCATGTTGTTTTTTACGTGGAAAAAGTTGGAAACATTGAATTTATCCAGGTTTGTGGGGTCCTACAAAAACAAAACAAAAAAAAAAATCACTATCACATTAAAGGTTACTTTTCCCAAAATAATGTGCCTTCAACTGCTGTCAGAACATAGCAATGACCCACCTGAAGTGTTATAATGTCCTTTCTGGTAAAGGGTTCATCGGTCAGCAGATCTTTAAAGCTTTTGGTCTTAATGTTGAGTTGCTCAACAGCCTGAGAGAAAACAGAAATATTTAAGAAAACAAACGTCGGTCAAGGTTACTAATTTGGGTGAGACATGCATTTAATGTTATCTGTCACTCAATATCAATATGACATGCTTGTTTGCTTTGCATTGGATGATTATGAAAAAGGCAGATTCTCTTTTGTCAAATGAATATCTAAAACCAGAAGAACTTTACTGTACAACATTTAATCCTCAGTGCAACACTTGTTGCACAGAACTAATATAGTGTGATGTAAGGCTGAGCTTCTACCATTTGTATGATGATCAATGTAGGAAAAGTGTCTGAGTTCACCCACCTCATGAGAAAACACATTGCCGGTGACCTTGTTGGCAACAATGTGAGAGTTATTTGTAAAGACGTTGTACAGAACAGGGCAGTGATACTTTCCTGAAAACACAATACAAAGAAAGTTAGAAGCAACAACAGCAGCAGCAGAGTCGCTCTTAATCTGCTGCCACAAACTAAAAACTCATCTCCAGAAGACAAGAAGTACGTCACGTTATGTGCTCCCTGCTGAATTATATCATCTCTTCCACATCGTCTTCCCCTGCTTGCTTAAATTTGCTCTTTTCCCCTTCCTAAAAATTACCCTCTAACTCTCCATGACTTTGTTTTAAAGCCACCCACCCACACACACACACAGACACACACAAACACACACAAACACACACAAACACACACAAACACACACACATATATAAGTGCAGTAGTGGTTTGACCTTTTTATTCTTAAGTACTTAATGATTCTGGTGATTACAATCAGGAAAATTAAGCTTTTTTTAACTGTAATGACTGCATCAACCAATTATGCCCCTGTATTATTCAACATGAATCCTTTATGGTTAAAAGTACATTGAGGGCATGCATATTTACCGTCGTTGTTCTTGGCAATGTTCAGTTTGATCAGAGACTTTGCTTCCAGTTTCTGTGGGACAGAAGAAAAATGGAGGTGTTAGCAGAATCATAATATAATCAATCATTACAATTACCAACGTCCACGGTGGTGAATGTTGCTGGTAGCTGTAAAATATACTAAACTAAAATATGTAGGTTAATATTTTTACAACCAAGAAGCTAACTTTTCAAGATGGCAGAAGATAAACAGGGAGCAGATTAGAATGTAGTTTGTGCACGATGTGTGTTTGTTACTTACCTCTCCAGAGGTCGGATTAGTACCATACTTCTTGATCCATGGGACAATGCTCCTGAAACATGAGGTAGTAAGGTAGTAATCTTTACTTAAGATCAAACCAACACATGTACTGTATATGCCACAATGCATCTGAGCTACAATGTGTTTTCAACATCCTTCACCCTCATCATATTTTTGACAACTTGTTTTCTTCTTGAGTTCAGTATGACACCAGCAGTAAAGATTTGACAGACAGATCATGCACCAGATGGACCATCATCATCAACATTCCTCCACTAGCAGAGCAAAGCAAGCGGTAGCACACAGTTGGTGTTTGATTGGTTTGAGTGTAGCCTGCATGGGTACTGAACACCTAAAGACAGCTGAGAGCCAAAAGTTCACTTATAGTCCGACATGTTGGTATCATCTACTTACAGCAGGTCAAAGACGACTCCCTCCTCAGTACAGACAGGATACTCAAATGGTTGAAGGGACAAGCTGAAATGTTTCAGAGAAAACAGTTAAGTCAGAATGTGACAAAGGTTACATTATCTGCAAAAACACACGTCTAGCCAGGATTCCATCAATTAAATTGCATAGATTTTCACCATCTACACAATGTATGGCTGCCGAGTACCCTCTAGAGAATTTTTGGTTGTACAATGGCAAACTTATTTTGCAGAATATATATACCATGGGGATGGTGAATAAGTCTTACCTGCAATGGTCAAATGGAAGCCGTCTGAAGTTTGCCTGTGGGATTTCTGAAAAGTAAAAACATAAAGCAAAACCAAAATAAACATCACACGGCAAAATCTGTGAACAGTTACACTGGATAAAAAAATCTTGAATATTGAAAAGGTCCAGTGTGTCAGATGTAGGTCGCTCCACTTACAGAATAGGAATATAATATTCATAACTGTGTATTTATGTGTGTATAATTACCTGAAAATGAAAATCATTAGAAACAGTACTTTATATTGACAGAGGCTGCAGGTCCTCTTTCACAGAGACCGCCATGTTGAACCACCATATTTTCTACAGTAGCCCAGAACAGACAAACTACACACTGGCTCTAGATGGGGCCTTTCGTGTGTTTCACAGCAACCATAGTTTCTCCTTCAGGCTAGGAAGGACATGGCGGTTGCAATCAGCAACTACATTGCAAGTCCCTCTAAATCCTACACATCAGTCCTTTAAAACAGTTTTAATGGCCTCTATTACACTCAGTGTACTGGTATAGACCAAGTTGCCAGTGTATTAGGTTTGTAGCTAACACCGATGCAGTCTAATACAGCTTCCAACAAGTGGTCACAACATTATTCATATCCCATTAATGCATGTTATGAACTTCTTCTTCCCTGGAGTTTTCGTGCTTTCTCGTCTCACAGGTTTTCATGAATCATGGGTACGCCTAGATCAAGGATAGTGATTGTGCCTGCTGCTGAGGTCCTGCTTGACGTCCACTACAAATATTATCATCATTGTTATTACTACTACTACTATTATTAGTCATATTTCCATTAAAAGTATCCATCCATCTTCTTCCGCTTATCCGTTGCCGGGTCGCGAAGGCAGCAGTCTGAGCAGGGAAGCCCAAACTTCCCTCTCCCCAGACACCTCGGCCAGCTCCTCGGGAGGAACACCGAGGCGTTCCCAGGCCAGCCGAGAGACATAGTCCCTCCAGCGTGTCCTGGGTCTTCCCCGGGGCCTCCTCCCGGGGGGACATGCCTGAAAGACCTCCCTAGGGAGGCGTCCAGGAGGCATCCGGAACAGATGCCCGAGCCACCTCAACTGACTCCTCTCGATGTGAAGGAACAATGGCTCTACTCCGAGCTCCTCCCGAGTGACTGAGCTTCTCACCCTATCTCTAAGAGAGCGCCCAGCCACCCTGCGGAGGAAACTCATTTCGGCCGCTTGTATCCGCGATCTTGTTCTTTCGGTCATTACCCAAAGCTCATGACCATAGGTAGACCATAGACCATTAAAAGTATAGTTGTTATTATTATTGCTGCTGTGCATCTCTCTCTCCTAACCTCAACCGGTGAGCTAGGTTCTGCTCGAGGTTTCTGCCTTTTCCTTGCCAATGTCACCAAGTGCTTGCTCATGGTGGGAGCTGTTGGATCTTTTTAAATAACATTATATGAAGAGTACGGCCGGAACCTGTTCTATATGGAAAATGTTATGAGATCATTTCTGTAATGATCTGGTGCTAACCAAACAGTACCTTTATAACTGTTACCGTCTGTTTAACCAGGTAATGTTAAAATTGAAATGCGTAACTGAAATGAACTCACTGGCCACTTCATTGGGTAATGTACGAACATGATTCAGCACAGCAGCTCTGCCATAATTTGTTCTAATAATGTTCAGTTTTTAGCAGAGACGTATTCATTAAGCCCCCGTGCGTTTTACTCAGAGCACAGTTTACAGTGGTGTTTTGAACTGAACTATACTGAGAGATTTTTCCTCAGATTTTGGACATCTCACATGAGGAGCAGAATATTTTCAGTATAATGCACTCCAGTACCACCACCCACTATGACCTGAATAATAGACATAAAGTAGTATTATTACCTTTCTGACAGCGTCAACAAAAACTGCTCAAAAACTAGAAAAACTACAAGTTTCGTCAGAATATAATGTATGGCAGAGAAGCTGTGTTGCTTCACAGTGTACATGAGTACTTCATGAAGTGGCCAGTAAATACAGATACAACTGACCTGCTCGCTTCCCTCCATAAAAGTGTGTGTACTCTGTACACGTGATGTACCTGCAATAAAAACACACACGAGTGAGAGGAGCGACGATGAAGAAACCTGAATAAGTCAATGAAGCTGAATAAATAAATGAAGTTAAATTTAATCCAGAAGAAATAATCAGCTAGCTAACGTTAGCTCGTTAGCAAACCCTATTAGCGAGCTCAGCTAACAACAAAGCACGTTTCGGAGCCATGGTGTGTTGTTCAACATAACTTTGATACTTACATTTTGTCTTTTTGGTGCTGTCGCTTCCCCATGTTGAGTTTTTGTGAAGGTCTGAAGAATTAATGACGATAAAACGACAAACTAAAAAACACAACCTGCTCGTCTTTTGTGGCTTCCTGTTTATGTTCCTCTTGGTCGTCGTCGTCGTCGTCATTATTTACGGCATACCCGTTATAACAATGGCACTCTGCCGCCCCCTATCGGAAGAATGGTTCAACAAGAAACCCAACACACGTTCAGTCCTCAGTTTGTTGTTAACTTTTTGTGCAAACCCCCAGTTTGCATGCGTCATTAGTGTGTGAAAGGACAGTATTCTTTGAAGCTGTACAAAGTTTGTTCACATCAGAAATAATTTACCCCTAGTCTCTAAATCTCTTATCCCACCTTACTAGATTATATAAATTCCTTTGGGAATATCTCTGGTTGTACCATTAATTGGCGAAATAGCGAATTTGTGCCTTTAGTGGATCCATTTACTGAGGACTTCCTGAGTAAGTTGCCTTTTAGTGAGGTGGAGGTTGATCACTCAGGGTGATCAGATGCTGCCCTTATCTATGATTGGACAGGTAAATACTAATGAAATGGTGAGCCTACCTAGGTTTTCTGTATCTCTTAAAAATCTACCTGTGTACTTGAACACTCTTTTTTAAGAAGCTTCACTCTATTATATTGTCCTTTGTGTGGGGTTACAGATCACACAGAATATCCAAAGCTCACTTACACAAACCTCTTAAGAAGGGTTATCTTGGCCTGCCTGTTTTTAAACATTATAGCTGGGCAGTCTTTGCGAATACTAAAGCATATAAAGGAGGTTTGCCAGGCTCCTGGTGTTTCTATACATAATCCAATTTATCAAAAATCATTTATTCAGGCCTGGACAAGGGCTGGCAAGTCTGGAGAGAGAGGGGTAGCAAAACATCTTTAGATCTCTACATTGATGGCCAATTTGCATCCTTTACTCAAGTAAGAACTGAGTTCAATCTTCCAAATTCACTACAGCTACTGTCAAAATTTGTGAACTGCTTTACCACTATGGTTTCTTCAGATCTCATTAGGGAAACCTGGGCCAGTGACCTGAATTTAAAGATTTCCAAATTCTGGGAAGAGACAATGTCCCAGGTTCATCGCTGTTGCATTTACACATGCTACAGGCTAATTCAGTACAGGCTGATGCATAGATTACATTAATCCAAAACAAAACTAAACCACATCTTACCATCAGTGTCCCCTGTGTGTGAGAAGTGTTCTTCTGCAGAGGGTTCAGGGCATCTGTTCTGGTTCTGTCCCACATTACACAACTTTTGGACTGCAATATTTGAGTGGCTCTCGTTCCCCTATTCCAGAGACATTCAGCCCAACCATGACCTGGCCGTCTTTGAATGCTCTGCAGAGACTTTTGAACAGCCATACAACATGCAGGATGCTTTGCCACTAGGAATGGTAGCTACTAAGAAACTCTTTGTGGTTTTAAAAATAGTATCATGCTCCAGAAATCTGAAATCAGTTTGTGTGTAGTTTGTGTTTATTGGTCTGTCTGGCACATTGAGGTGTTTTCTCCAACATTTTTAACTTTTTAAAATTATTATTCCTCATATTTATTTGAAGATATTTTGTTATATTTCACACCAGGACCCTGAAAATTAATGTAGTCTTTAAAAGACCCGCTCTATGAATACCGCATTGTTTCAGCCTGGTAAGGTGGTACAACTCACATCTTTGTGAATTTCTAAACTTCCTATTGTGTTGAAAAAAAATCACATCCATTATATTTTGAGTCAATTTGACCTGCGCTGTCTAAACACACTCACAAACAGACAAATAATCAGTTGAAATTAGTGCAATTTTATTATCTCTTGTCAGAGAATTCAGAGACAAAATATAAGTTATTTCATTATTCATGATGTTTCTTTTTCTTAGTCTGGATTTCCACCTCAGTGTATTTTCTGTTTCATAACATTGAGGCTTTTAAGCAGAGTTTCAGAAGCAGCTTTCACCTCCAAGCTTCAACTCTTGGATTAGATTACTTTGTGGCATTTGTATTGTGCTTAAGCACAACATCAACAAACATGATGAAGGCTTCCACATGGGTCCTGTTTTTCCTGCTCCTGAGGACCTGTCTTGTCAGGGTTCTTATGTGAAAAGTCTAGTTTTAAACTGATATTTACTGTGTCCTCAGATGATTTATGTTAAAGTTTGTGCTTGATCACACAGCAAACCTAAGGATGTATTCTAGCACAGGAAAACTGCAGACACTGCACATAAAGGATGAGGGACAAGGCATTGATAAGAGGCCCAGCAGCTAATTTCTACTTTGCTTTGGTTAGTACTATACTATATACACAGATCATTATCACGAACAGTAGCAGACCCAGACTAGAATAAGTTTAAAGGATTTATTAAAACCAATTTAATAGTTTGATACAGGAGCAAGGTGACTGGATAAGATCTTGAATGGAGGAGATCCAGAACAGTGCAAGGCTGGTGGTGGCAGAAAACTTCAGGAGCAGGTGTTTAGATGAGACTGAGCTGGATGTGGCAGGGGAATGACTGGCAGCATTTCCTGAAGCACAGGGAAAGCAAGGTTAAACAGGATTCACAAAATGAGCACACGTTTCACAAGGTTGGCCATTATGTAATTACCACAAAAGGACACTGAAAGATCTGGCACAGTCTGGAAGGTTGAACCAATCTTTTATATAGCAGGCTGTTGGCAGGGGTTCGTAGGTGGATGGTCAGGTTACAGCTGGCTGCCAGAGTCTGCAGGTGGAGGTAGCCTGCAGGTTGTTGGCAGAGGCTGGTTGGTGGATGATTAGGCTACAGCTGGCTGCCAGAGTCTGCAGGTGGAGGTAGCCTGCAGGTTGTTGGCAGAGGCTGGTGGAGGCAGTTTGCAGATTGGTGGCAGAGGCTGGTAGATGGATGATCAGCCTCTCGTTCGCCTATTCTGGAGACATTCAGCAAAACCATGACCTGGCCGTCTTTGGATGCCCGAGTCTGCAGGTGGAGGGGGCCAGCAGGTTGTTGGTAGAGGCTGGTATGTGGATGGTCAGGCAACAGCTGGCTGCCAGAGTCTGCAGGTGGAGGCGGCCTGCAGGTTTTAGGCTGGGCTGGTAGGTGGAGGGCCGGGCTACAGGTGGCTGCCAGTGGAGATGACCTGCAGGTTGTTTGCAGAGGCTGTGGGTGGAGGTTTTGACTGCAACCGTCTGCCAGATTGGGCATTGAATTGAATGCCTGCTGCTGTGGTCTTGTATGACAACCACTATACATACTATTATTATTATCATTATTACTACCTTTAGTTATATCTCCATTCATTTTCATGGTTACAGCTGTTGTTTTGTTGCTGCTGTCTCTCTATTGCTATGTCTGTTATTAACGTTCAAAGGAAGTTTTTCCTGGCCAAGTGCTTGCTCCTGGTGGGATTGTTGGGTAGAAAAAGTATTTTATATAAATTATGTAAATTATTTTATAAAGAGTTTGGTCGAGACCTGCTCTTAAGTGTCATGAGATAACCTTTGTTATGAATTGGCCCTATATAAATATATATAAAATTGGATTGAATTGAATTAAACTGAATTGAATTCAATTGGTAGGTGCAGATTTGGACTGCAACTTTCTTCCACTTTCTACAGGTGGAGGTGGTTTGCAAATTATTGGCAGAAGTTGCTATGTTGAGGTTAAGGCTGCAGGTGATTGCCAGAATCTGCAGGCAGAGGTATCCTGCAGTTTGTTTGCAGAGGGTGGGAGGTGGAGGGCTGGGCTATAGTTTGTTGCCACAATCTGCAGGTGGAGATGGTCAGCAAGTTATTGGTGAAGGCTGCCAGGTGGAGGTCCGTGCTACAACATGTTGCCACAATCTACAGGTGGAGGCGTCCTGCAGGTTTTGGCAGAGGTTAGGACATGGAAGGCTAAGCTACAGCTGGTTGCCAGAATCGGCAGGTAGAGGCGTCCTGCAGGTCGTTGGCTGAAGCTGATAGGTGGATGTTCAGGCTACAGCTTGTTGCCATAATCCACATGTGGAGGCATCCTGCAGGTGATTGGCAGAGGCTGATTGGTGGAGGGCTGGGCTATATCTTGTTGCTATAATCTGTAGGTGGAGGTGGCCTGCAGGTGATTGAAAGAGGGCTGTTCTACAGCTTGGGGCCAGAATCTACAGGTGGAGGCGTCATACAGATTGTTGGCACAGGTTGTAGGTGAAGGGCTGGGCTCCAACTTGTTGCCATGGTCTGCAGGTGGAGGTGGCCTACAGGTGATTAGCAAAGGGTGGGAGGTGGAGGGCTGGGCTACAGCTGGTTGTCAGTATCTGCAGAATGAGGGATCCTGCAGCTTTTTTGAGGAGCCTGGGAAGTGCAGGTCCGGGCTACAACATGTTGCCACAATCTACAGGTGGAGGCATCCTGCAGGTTGTTGGCAGTGGTTGGGATATGGAAGGCCAAGCTACAGCTGGCTGCCAGAATCGGCAGGTAGAGGCATCCTGCAAGTCGTTGGCCGAAGCTGATAGGTGGAAGTTCAGGCTACAGCTTGTTGCCATAATCTACATGTGGAGGCATCTTGCAAGTGATTGGCAGAGGCTGATTGGTGGAGGGCTGGGCTACATCTTGTTGCTATAATCTGTAGGTGGAGGTGGCATGCAGGTGATTGGCAGAGGGTGGGAGGTGGAGGGCTGTTCTACAGCTTGGGGCCAGAATCTACAGGTGGAGGTGTTGTGCAGATTGTTGGCACAAGTTGTAGGTGAAGGGCTGGGCTCCAACTTGTTGCCATGGTCTGCAGGTGGAGCTGGCCTACAGGTGATTGGCAAAGGGTGGGAGGTGGAGGGCTGGGCTACAGCTGGTTGTCAGTATCTGCAGATGGAGGGTTCCTTCAGCTTTTTTGAGGAGGCTCGGAAGTGGAGGGCCGGGCTACACCATGTTGCCACAATCTACAGGTGGAGGCGTCCTGCAAGTCGTTGGCCAAAGCTGATAGGTGGAAGCTCAGGCTACAGCTTGTTGCCATAATCTACATGTGGAGGCATGCCTCAGGTGATTGGCAGAGGTTTGGTGGTGGAGGGCTGGGCTACAGCTTCCTGCCACAATCTACAAGTGGAGGCATCCTGCAGGTGATTGGCAGAGGCTGGGTGGTGGAGGGCTGGGCTACATCTTGTTGCTATAATCTGTAGGTGGAGGTGGCCTGCAGGTGATTGGCAGAGGGCTGTTCTACAGCTTGGGGCCAGAATCTACAGGTGGAGGCGTCATGCAGATTGTTGGCACAGGTTGTAGGTGAAGGGCTGGGCTCCATCTTGTTGCCATGGTCTGCAGGTGGAGGTTGCCTACAGGTGATTAGCAAAGGGTGGAGGGCTGGGCTACAGCTGGTTGTCAGTATCTACAGGTGTAGGTGTCCTGCAGGTCACTGGCAGAGGCTGGGTGGTGGAGGGCTGGGCTACAGCTTGTTGCAATAATCTGCAGGTGGAGGTGGCCTGCAGGTTGTAGGCTGAAGTTGGTAGGTGGAAGACCTGGCTACAGCTAATTGCCATAATGTACAGGTGGAGGCATCCCTCAGGTGATTGGCAGAGGCTGGGTGGCGAAGGGCTGGGCTACATCTTGTTGCCACAACACACAGGTGAAGGTGTCCTGCAGGTTATAGGCTGAACGTGGTAGGTGGAGGGCTGGGCTACAGCTGGTTGCCACAGTCTGCAGGTGGAGGTGGCCTGCAGGTCATTGGCAGAGGCTGGTAGGTAGAGGGTCAGGCTACAACCTGTTGCCATAATCTGCAGGTGTAGGTGGCCTGCAGGTCATTGGCAGAGGTCTGGGAGGTGTAGGGCCGGCTACAGCTAGTTGCAACAATCCACAGGTGGAGGCGGCCTGCAAACTATTCGAAGATGCCGTTAGGTGGAGGGCTGGGCTACAGTTTGTTGCCATAATCTGCAGGTGGAGGTGGCCTGCAGGTCGTTGGCAAGGTATGGGAGGTGGGGGGACGAGCTACATCTGGTTGCCATAATCTGCAGGTGGAGGTGTCCTACAGGTTGTAGGCTGAAGCTGGTAGGTGGAGGGCCGGGCTACAGCTAGTTGCAACAATCCACAGGTGGAGGCAGCCTACAGACTATTCGAAGATGCCGTTAGGTGGAGGGCTGGGCTACAGCTTGTAGCCATAATCTGCGGGTGGAGGCGTCCTGCAGATTGTTGCCACAGGTTGTAGGTGAAGAGCTGGGCTCCATCTTGTTGCCATGGTCTGCAGGTGGAGGTGGCCTACAGGTGATTGGCAGAGGGTGGGAGGCGGAGGGCTGTTCTACAGCTTGTTGCCAGAATCTACAGGTGATGGCGTCCTGCAGGTTGTAGGCTGAAGCTGGTAGGTGGAGGGCTGGGCTACAGCTAGTTGCAACAATCCACAGGTGGAGGCAGCCTGTAGACTATTCGAAGATGCCGTTAGGTGGAGGGCTGGGCTATAGCTTGTTGCCATAATCTGCAGGTGGAGGTGGCCTGCAGGTCGTTGGCAAGGTCTGGGAGGTGGAGGGATGAGCTACATCTGGTTGCCACAATCTGCAGGTGGAGGCGTCCTGCAGGTCGATGGCAGAGGCTGATAGGTGGATGTTCAGGTCACAGCTTTTTGCCACAATCTACAGGTGGAGGTGTCCTGCAGGTTGTAGGCTGAAGCTGGTAGGTGGGAGCCGGGCTACAGCTTGTTGCCATAATCTGCAGGTGGAGGCGTCCTGCAGGTGTTTGGCAGAGGCTGGGCGGTGGAGGGCTGGGCTACATCTTGTTGCAACAATCCACAGGTGGAGGCGTCCTGCAGATTGTTGCCACAGGTTGTAGGTGAAGAGCTGAGCTCCATCTTGTTGCCATGGTCTGCAGGTGGAGGTGGCCTACAGGTGATTGGCAGAGGGTGGGAGGCGGAGGGCTGTTCTACAGCTTGTTGCCAGAATCTACAGGTGATGGCGTCCTGCAGGTTGTAGACTTAAGCTGGTAGGTGGAGGGCCGGGCTATAGCTAGTTGCAACAATCCACAGGTGGAGGCAGCCTGCAGACTATTCGAAGATGCCGTTAGGTGGAGGGCTGGGCTACAGCTTGTTGCCATAATCTGCAGGTGGAGGCGTCCTGCAGGTGTTTGGCAGAGGCTGTGTGGTGGAGGGCTGGGCTACATCTTGTTGCCATAATCTCCAGGTGGAGGCGGCCTACAGGTGATTGGCAGAGGGTGGGAGGCGGAGGGCTATTCTACAGCTTGTTGCTAGAATCTACAGGTGGAGGCGTCCTGCAGATTGTTGGCACAGGCTGTAGGTGAAGAGCTGGGCTCCATCTTGTTGCCATGGTCTGCAGGAGGAGGTGGCCTGTAGGCAATTGGCAAAGGGTGGGAGGTGGAGGGCTGGGTTACAGTTGTTTGCCAGTATCTACAGGTGGAGGCGTCCTGCAGATTGTAGGCTGAAGCTGGTAGGTGGAGGGCCGGGCCACAGCTAGTTGCAACAATCCACAGGTGGAGGCAGCCTGTAGACTATTCGAAGATGCCGTTAGGTGGAGGGCTGGGCTATAGCTTGTTTCCATAATCTGCAGGTGGAGGTGGCCAGCAGGTCATTGGAAAGGTCTGGGAGGTGGAGGGACGAGCTACATCTGGTTGCCATAATCTGCAGGTGGAGGCATCCTGCAGGTCGATGGCAGAGGCTGATAGGTGGATGTTCAGGCCACAGCTTTTTGCCACAATCTACAGGTGGAGGTGTCCTACAGGTTGTAGGCTGAAGCTGGTAGGTGGAGGGCCAGGCTACAGCTAGTTGCAACAATCCACAGGTGGAGGCAGCCTGCAGACTATTCGAAGATGCTGTTAGGTGGAGGGCTGGGCTACATCTTGTTGCCATAATCTGCAGGTGGATGTGGCCTACAGGTGATTGGCAGAGGGTGGGAGGCGGAGGGCTGTTCCACAGCTTGTTGCCAGAATCTACAGGTGGAGGCGTCCTGCAGATTGTTGCCACATGTTGTAGGTGAAGGGCTGGGCTCCATGTTGTTGCCAATTGCTGCAGGTGGCCTGCAGGCAATTGGTAAAGGGTGGGAGGTGGAGGGCTGGGTTACAGTTGTCTGTCAGTATCTACAGGTGGAGGCGTCCTGCATGTTTCAGGCTGAACGTGGTAGGTGGAGGGCTGGGCTACAGCAGGTTTCCATAATCTGCAGGTGGAGGTGGCCAGCAGGTCGTTGGCAAGGTCTGGGAGGTGGAGGGACGAGCTACATCTGGTTGCCATAATCTGCAGGTGGAGGCATCCTGCAGGTCGATGGCAGAGTCTGATAGGTGGATGTTCAGGTCACAGCTTTTTGCCGCAATCTTCAGGTGGAGGTGGCCTGCAGGTTGTAGACTTAAGCTGGTAGGTGGATGGCCAGACTACAGCTAGTTGCAACAATCCACAGGTGGAGGCAGCCTGCAAACTATTCGAAGATGATGTTAGGTGGAGGGCTGGGCTACAGCTTGTTGCCATAATCTGCAGGTGGAGGTGGCCTGCAGGTCGTTGGCAAGGTCTGGGAGGTGGAGGGACGAGCTACATCTGGTTGCCATAATCTGCAGGCAGAGGCGTCCTGCAGGTCGATGGCAGAGGCTGATAGGTGGATGTTCAGGTCACAGCTTTTTGCCACAATCTACAGGAGGTGTACTGCAGGTTGTAGGCTGAAGCTGGTATGTGGAGGGCCGGGCTACATCTTGTTGCAGCAATCTACAGGTGGAGGCATCCCGCAGATTGTTGGCAACAAGCTGTAGGTGAAGAGCTGGGGTCCTTCTTGTTGCCATGGTCTGCAGGTGGAGGTGGCTTGCAGGCAATTGGCAAAGGGTGGGAGGCGGAGGGCTGGGTTACAGCTGGTTGCCAGCATCTACAGGTGGAGGTGGTCTGCAGGTCATTGGCAGAGGGTGGTAGGTGGATGAACAAGCTACAGCTTCATACCACAATCTGCAGATGGAGGCGACCTGCAGGTCGTTGACAAGGCCTGGGAGGTGGAGGACCAAGCTACATCTGGTTGCCATAATCTGCAGACACAGCCATCCTGCAGGTTGTTGGCAGAGGTTGGGACGTAGATGGCTGAGCTACAGGTGGCTGCCAGAATCGGCAGGTGGAGGCGTCCTGCAGGTTGTTGGCAGAGACTGATAGGTGGATGTTCAGGCTACAGCTTGTTGCCACAATCTGCAGGTGCAGGCGGCCTGCCGGTTTTTGGAGAAGGCTGGTAGGTGTTGGTAGGTTTGTAGGTGGATGAGGCAGGAGGTTGTAGGTGGAGGATGGATGGAGTACTTCATGTGGTTAGCACAGGATGCTTGTTTCAGTGGATCTGAATCCAAACTATTTACAGGTTTAACTAACTAACTATTTACAGGTTAACTAACTAACTATTTACAGGTTCAATCTTCTTTAAAGATTTAGTGTCTTTAATTCCCACTACTACTTCCTGGCTCTCTTCCGTGGTGGGTTGCTGGGCTGCGGCTCCCCGGAGATGTCGACATCGTGATATGGGGGATGGACTCCAACCCCAAAACACTGGTGGTCAGCCACTTGTCCATCATCACTGCAAGACGCAGTGAAGTCAGGACGACCCAGCCGCGCCCACAGCCTGGTCTTGATACGACGTCCCAAGACCAACGTGTATGGACGCAGGTGTCCATTCTTGTACCTGTGAGGAGCAGAAGAAACAGAAATTAAACAATTCTGATCTATGTCATAAAAAACTGTATTATGTTGGAAACTGTATTTTTGTCTAAATCATACCTTAGCATATCATCTACCACTTCATGGTAGATACGCTGGTACTCCTCCACTGATCCGTTGTACATCCGGACAGGGCCATCTGGCTGTACTGAATCAGTGGAGAGCTGGGAGCTGAGGGCCACAGTGGAGACCACTGGGAGGTCAACAGGTGGGATGCAGGAACGCTGCCACCTTGGGACCAAGTCCACCAAGCTTGTAACAGTGGTGGAATTGTCACTCAGCACCTCTGGATGCCCAGCAGAAGGCTGGGAAGGACGGGCCACAGAGGTCCACTTCCTCTTCTGGGGCAGGCTGGCACAGTGCTGGTGCTGTGGGGAATGAAGGAAGAAGATGACAGGCTTCAGTAAACTTACTTACTTAACAAGCTGAAAAGTGAAGATGTCACAGGGTAAATTTGGAAATTTGTAAAGAGCAAGATCAAACAGGAGCATTATTGTAATGTAAATCAGTACAATAAGCAGTGCAATCTGCCTGAATGATGTATCAAAACACTCAGTGTTGAACATATATTGTCATGATTTTTACATTTTGTCAAGCAGTCGAATTTGGGACATGACCCTAAAAAATAAATATATTTAAATAAAACCCAGATGTCTAACCTGGTTGTCCCTGCAGCATGGACACTGCCTGTGGGCTCCAGGCGTCTTGGCTCTCTCAGACTGACGTGCAGAAATGTGTCTTTTTCTGCAGTAGTCGTGGTCTTGGATTGCTGCATTACACTGAAACAATGCACACGTGTTAGAATGAGTCTTTACAAGTACAGAAAACGCAACAAAGAGCACTGAATAATATGAATTCCACATTTCCTGCAATAAATGTACTTCTCTTAGATCATTCAATTTCAGCAACATAAATGTCTGAGCCCTTTCAACCCATGGAGTTCTGTTGTTCCTCAAAATTTGCCCTGACTAATCAACTAAGTGAGAAAACTGAGACTGTATGCCTCCCCTCAGACAAACTTAGAACACTGATTTAAATGTGTGATATAAATGTTTTACTATTTATTTAGACTTAAAAATTTAAAAATGTAGAAAAAAGGGTCAATTTTATCATTAGTGTGTGACTAGTGTAAAGACAATGCTACTCTCAGGTATTTATTTTATGACAATTTCTCTATTTGTGTGTAGAGTTCTCTTAAACGCAGCAAAAGTTAGCTTTGGATAATGCCTGATTTGCATATTTTAACATAGAATGTCAGGAAATATAAAAAATAACAATCTTAATATTTATATTCATAGGAATATCAATTTGGGAATATTTTTGACCATCTTTACCTGCAGGGTCTTGTAAAATATGTGTAACTTTAAAATACATATCTGTTTTCTCAAATTGAGTCTTTTCTCAGACTTTGAGCCAGAAATCTCCACTTTAGTAACACTCACACACACCAAACCTCATTGTTATTCTTCAAGTTTTTTTACAGAGGGGTTTGTTCATATTTCATACACAGCCTGATTTATTTCACATTTTATTCCTAAAAACATTTTGATGTCTGTTGAAAGGTATTTTATGGTTTATGGAGAGTTAAAAAGAGACATCCTAATTTCCCTCTGTAAAAACCTTTGACTCCATATGATATATCAACACGTTTCACGTTCACATTTATGTTCTGGAGATGTATATAAATGAAATGAAATGAAATTTCTAGTCAGATAATGCTTCATTTGCACATTTAAATATACATTTCAGAAAACTCGTGGTAAAATATATATATGTTAATGTCTGTCATCAAGTCATTATTTTATGCGCATGTTTGGCCTGTTTTAAAACGAATAGCTGAATTGATCCGGTACAGATGGCAAAATCCATAAAAAACAGCACAGACTTTAAGTTCAAATGTTACATTTTACATTATGGAAGTTTGTTGGGTTGGCTTCTTCACTCTCTGTGTGACTAATCGTCGTGTGGATGAAAATATCCGCAGTTGAAACGTTAATTTTCAATCAATGGTCGGTAAATCAGGAGACAAATAATAACTCTCTCTGTAAAAACCTTTCACTCGATATGTCAACATATCCAATGTTCACATTAATGTTCTGGAGATGTACGCAAATTAACGCATTTATAATTGGACAGACAATAGATCAAACATGCGCAGAAAATAATGACTTGATAACAAACATTAAGATAAATACTTTTCATATCACACATTTTCCGAAATGTATGTTTAAATATACAAATGAGTTGTTTTAAAATGAATAGATCAATTCATCTGGTACAGTGCGACGGTAAAATTAATAGAAAATACAAAAAAAAAACTTTTAAAAGTGTTCAAATCTCACATTTTCCATGATGGAAGTTTGCTGGGTTGGTTTCTTCACTTTCTCTGGGACTTTAATCGTCTTGTGGATGAAATTATTCGCAGTTGAAGGGGTAATTTTCAATAAATAGTCGTGGTGAAACAGGAGACAAAACTTTTCGTGACCGATCGGTTTTGTTTTGGCTGAAATTATGATCTTATTAAATGATGCACCTGGAGACAAAACATAGCAACCATAGCAAACCATAGCAACCATGGAATGTTTGACGTCCATTTTGTCCACACGTTTTTTTACGGTCACATCTCACCTCCAATTATTATTTAATTTAATTTAATTTAATTTAATTTTATAACAACATATTGGCTCTTTATATTAATGTGTGTCTGAATGATCATAGAAAATAAAAATATACCATAATAATAATAATAATAATAATGATAATAATAATAATGTGCTGTCATGTATCTTGCACAAGTGCATCATTGGTAACTTGTGGTAACTTTTTGTCGAGACAGTTGTTGTGAATGCAAATTGAAGCAACTTTCTGAAGCAACTGTTGCTGTAAATTTACAGAGTTTTAATGTAGTGCAACCTGTTCATTTACAGGAATTTACTGGCTAGTGAGGCGCAGTGATGTACAAGTCATTACTGTGATGAAGACAGTGCAATATTGTAATTTAGCAGTAAAAAAGTTGTTATTAATAAAATATCCAGTTGTAATTTTTACAGTAATATTGTGTCTGGTTACTGTTGAAACACTGTAATCCTGTGATTTTTATCTGTATTACTGTAGAATAATTATTACTAATTACTATTACTGTGAATTATTAACCAGTAAATTACTATGAAAGTACAATAACATATTTCACAGTAAAGCAGAACTCTCTAGTTTTGAATAGTGTGATATATTTTTATTCCAGTTGAACCATCACTCTCATCAGATAACATGCTATAGATACAGTGGGACTGTAAAGCATTTTACAACAAAGATAATTTATTCGTGTCCCTTTCAAGCTCCTATTAGTCTCAAACAGGGCTGTTTCTAGCTGTTTGGAGACCCTATGCAAGATGCTATTTGTGGGCCCCTATTTTGTAGATTCCTAACCTTTTAAGATGACCTGTGGTGATGCAGCTACATTTTAAGAGGATGACTGATTGATAAATATAATGGGGTATTATTGGTATAACAATGAAAATTAATGGAGTGATTCCCAATAATGTTCCCAAAGGAAGCATATATAAGCTGAACAGAAGTAGTCCTAGCACAGAACCTTGTAGAACGCCGTGACTGACTTTGGTGTGCATGAAGGATCATCATTTACATGAACAAACTGAGACTGATCTGAGAAATAAGACTTAAACCAGCTTGTTTCTTTAATACCAATTAGATGTTCAAGTCTCTGTAAAAAAAAATGATGGTCAATGGTGTCAAATGCGGCACTACCTCCTGGATACAGAGTGGGCTTTTTAAGAAGAGGTTTAATTACAGCTACTTTGGACTGTGGTACATATCCTGATAATAAAGACAGATTAGTCATATCCAATAAAGGCAAACGTCCTTGAGCAGCCGGGTTGGGATGGGGTCTAAGAGACAGGTTGAAGTTATTTGATGAAGGTCGATGGGAGAGAAGCAGTCTAAATATATATCAGGTTCTACAGCTGTTTCCAAACTTCCAAAGAAGGCAGATCAGTGCCTCCTGAGGGCAAGAGGTGATGAATTTTGTCTCCAATAGTTATAGTTTTATCATTAAAGAAGCTCTAAAGGAATAGATGGCTCAATTGAGCTTTGGCTCTCTGTTAGCCTGGCTACAGTGCTAAAAAGAAACCTGGTGTTGTTATTATTTTCCTCTATTAATGAAGAGTAATAGGCTGCTCTGGCATTACAGAGAGCCTTCCTATATGTTTTAAGAGTATCTTGCCAGAATAAATGAGATTCTTCCAGTTTAGTGGTACGCCATTTGCGTTTGCGATTTTCGTGCCTCTTGCTTTAATTTGCGAGTCTGCTGGCTATACCATGGTGCTAACCTTCTTTGTTTAATTATCTTCTTTTTCAGAGGTGCAATAGAGTTGAGAGTTCTTGGTAATAAGCCTGCAGTACTATCAACAAGATGATCTATTTGGGAGAGGCTAAAGGTAGCAAACAAGTCAACTCTGTTACATTGAGACATGGCATTGAATTCAACACTGAAGGAATCACGTCCTTTAATTTGGCTACAGCACTGATAAATATCTGCTGTAGGAGTTTCTGTCAAAAGGCTTATAGTCCAGTAATATGAACTCAAAGGTTATTAAAAAATGGTCAGACACAGCATGGTCATTTGACTTCCTAAATGTCAAATCTTATTGCAGGAGGTTTGGCTGACAATTACTTTCTAGCAGTGCGTGTGAAGGAGGGCAGCAAAGGCTAACAGCTCTTAACAGTGACAAAAATATTGTTAGTTATTGGTGTCATTTGAAGCAAGTTTTACCTAGTTCATATTGATTTCTTTTTGTAATGTCATGCTTCATAAAATACTGTTTAATTTGTTGGAAGAACTTTGCAGTTAAAGTATTTGCAGTTCATTTTGAAAGTGTGGCAAGACAAACTAGACGTTATTAAGTGAATAATAAAAACACTGGTGATATCCGGTCTCAAGACCAAGACCAATCTTAAGTACTACAACATTGCTGCCTCCCATTACCACCACTATGCCTCAAATATTAGAAATATTCAGAATCTTTGCAGCTCTGTAACCGTTTTAATGGTCTTGTATTCCATAAACCTGCATAAAACAAGTTCTGATTACTTTAAATCATTAAAAAAATGTATATACGCTTCAAATATTCTCACAATACATCCTGTATTCTAGTGTTATGTAACTATCTAGTGTTCTGTAACTATACTTTAAATTTGTACCAGGTAACTTACTGGACAAACACTACAAACAGAATAAATTCATCTGTAATGAGTTTATTTTTATCTTGGCATTTAATTCATTGAAGGTATTCCCATAATTATAGCTAGTCATTCTATCAAGAGGAGGGAGCAAACATGTTAAAGGCATGAACCATGGCCAGGTGGTTAGTAGTGTGTAGTAGAAAGTACTGTACATTCAGATTACCTGCTGCAGACATGTCCTCTGTATAATGAACACATTATGTAGGTACTACCAACCCCTTTCCACAAAAAAAACCTATCATAAGCAGGAATAAAACTTTAAACAAAACCCTTCATAGACAATGGATACTGTGGAGTGATAGTGTTTGTATATACAGTATATAAAAAAAAAAATACAGAGCAGCAACAGCAACACTGCCTGCATACCTGAGTAACAACTGGCTTTCCTTTCTCCCATCACTAATAGCACTTTTTATGAAGGAAACCAAGTCAAAAGAATATGATTACAAACTCCATACTGAACTTCATGATGCACAATGAACAACTCAACAAGTGAATGTTCTCATCCTTGGCACTTTATCTGTCAGGCAGAACCAAACTTTGATGACATTTAAGAAACAATGGTTGGGTTTCCAGACACTTATCTGTCACTGACAAACATACATTTTTATTAATGACAAAAAAGTGGAACAGTAAGGAGCTAGAGCACATACTGACAAAAACAGAGGGGTTGAAGAGTCAGGGCTTTGCCAGTTCATTAAGCGGGTAGTAGTTGTTTGCTTAGAAAGTGCAATAATATGTGGCATTTTTCATAAAGAGCGGGAAAAAAGTTTCACAATGTTGTTCCCTTTGGGAACAACTGAAGTCCATATAAATGCTAAACTTGTGGCCGGTGTTGCTCGTTGCTCAGTACCGTCCTGAAAATAAAATGAGTGTTTCTTCCAGTAAAATGTCTTCAGTTTGATAAAACAGTCTATGAATGTTCTGCTGGAAAAGAAGAAAATCACCGCAAATCCACCATCGTCACAGTGTCATTAGTGATGATGACATGTCCCGCGTGCTGAGGAGGAGAAACAGACGTAAGTTAGAGTCTGCTCGTATGGATAGGTAAAAAAGCTACAATGCAGTGCCCACACACTAATGCTGGCCATTACTGAAAAAGGTATATTACAGATATGAAAATAAAAGAAAGCAATGAAATCCTTTTCCTTTTCTTAAAGAATCTACATAACAAAAACACATATTTTGGTTTATTCTTTTTTAACCTGACTGAGCTGAATGAAGGCAATAGAACGAGACACATGCCCTTACTTAACTACTTTCAGGGTCAGTTACTTCCAAAAATCTCTCTTAACTCAAGCGGTACAGTGGTAGCAGGCAGATTTTTTAGACATCAGTTCATGACAATTTCATATTGAAAATCGCCTGAAATTAGCTTTTAACTTCAAAATCAAAATCAAATGTGATGATTCGACACAAGTTTTGGAAGGTGAGTTGCAGCTGTAGTAAACTTGCTGTACACTTCTGTTTGGTTTTGTGTTCAACAGTTTGTTCCAAATTGTAAGTTATTGTTCTTCAAAATGATTTAAGTTGGTTTATCTTTTTTAAGAAGAATGAACTGTTGACCTTAATTAAGGCTCAATTAAGGCTAGTCTAACAATGGCACAGCCATTCGTGCTGAAATAAAGAAGTTTGAATCAAAAGTCAAACCGGATTGCGGATTTGAAGAATATACAATATGACTTCAACTTCTGAAGGTTTTTTTCTTTGTAAAAAGTAGTACCGGTGAAAACTGCTCACAGTATGTTCTGTAGATTATCCAGAGTGACTTTGGGACATAATGACACATGTTTCCCCCTTGTTTTAAGAAATAAATATGTATTTGCACTTATACAGGTCCACTCACTGTAAATAGAGGGGGGTCTTTGCTGTGAGGGTGAAAGCCTTTCTGTTTACACGTGGAGATCTCCTCTGTTCCTCGATCCGTCAACCTGAAATAGCCGGTTCTGGGACAAACACAATCACACTTTAGCATAGACAGACTTAAAATACACTGAAAGTGAACTGACTAATACATGTAACAACGGGAAGGAGACCCAGCTAAAATCAACTCCTTAAACCCCCCTCCCCCACCTCCTCCAGCACATTTTTGACTCACTCATTGAATTTAGGTGAGCAGACGATAGCAATAGCCTCCGGCAGCATCATCTGGTAGGAGCAGTGTGTGTGGAGGTCGACGCTGGACAGGAATGCCGTCTGTGTGGGGTGAGTCTGGGAAACATAGTGTACAGATGTCAGTTTAACTGCTTTGCATATGCACATACTGTATGTTTCAGTTTACTGGCAGGATGAGGCTTTATGACAAATCATTCTGGGAACCTCGGAGTTGCCAAAACCACATTTTGCGCAAGTTTGTCTTGTCGTGTTCTGTCAATGGTTGGAATTACATCATAACAATAGTATTATATCATGTCACTGCATTGAACATCAGGTTGGTTATACTGCAAGTGATTCTACATACATTTGCTATGTCATGTTATGAATTTATAATATTGATTTAAGTCACACTGTTGTGGTCACAACAATTCATTTATTATTTATCTCAAACACAACATATCATATTCTAGTATCGGATTATTGTTTAATGACAATATTTTAGATCAGCGTCATTTAAGAAGCAGCGTTGAGAATATCTTAATATGATGTCATAGCAGGAATATGAATACAACAGACACAACTCACAGTATTAACTGGAGCACAGGATTAGCTTGAACTCCTGAGTAACAGCAATGCAGCTGCTGATTTTTTTTGGTTTACACACAGTGAGAAGGTGATTATTTGACAGCACTGGTAAGAATTTGCCCATCTTTACTCACATGTATCCAGCCCAGGGTGATGAGATCGTACTGGTCCTGTATAAGGAAGAGTTCCTCCTCATTTTCTGTGTCACAATAGTCTGGTCCACCACACTGTTTTGGTATGATGACGTGGGTAATGGTAAATGCATTTCTGGTCTGGAACAAACACAAAAGGCGTCACACTACTATATTCCTTTAAATTATGCAAAGGCAGCGCCTGCCAAAAAGCTAACCAAGGACTCTGTGTGGATTAAATGAACAGAGCACTGACTGGTTTGTTGCCAGCAAAAACACTCATCCTGATAAGAAGAAGAAAAAAAAAAAGAGCTAAGTTTAAATTGACCCGACCAGCAGAAGTGTCAGATTATGTTCTACCCCTTGGGGATGAGTGGTCAGCTGATTCATTCGAAATCTACAAATCCACATTCTTTACACAATCACTGGAGAATGAAAAGGGCATTTCTTTCTCTAACCATCTCAGGTTGCGGTACTCAACGATGCAAAACCGTAGTTTAACTTCTGACTTAAAGACATCATGAAAAATATTTATCACATCTCATTTATCCAAACATTTGTGCCTCCTATAACAGATCTATTCAGAAGGGAGTTTAACACAGCCACTCTGTTCCAGAGTCTTACCAGTTTGCCACACAGGATGCCACAAGTTTCTACAGATCGGCTTGTGTTGGCCTCGGCCAGTCTCAGAAAGCTCTGGCACAGCTCAGCAGGGACAGCCAACTGCCGAAGGGCATCCACCATTGTATCTGTGAAAACCATGTAGAGGGATAAACAAAAGCTGAATGCAAAAGTTGGATTCTTGTGATGTTCTGAAACAAGGCATGGTGTTGACAGGAAATGAAGTAGGTCAGGGGAAAGAAATCAGCTCAGAAGAATAAATACTGTAAAGCAGGAGCAGGGCAGTATTTCAATCCTCTGAAGGCCGGCCCCTTGTGTGGGAGAAGGATTAACTCACTGTTGTTCCCTGGGCTGACCGTAGACCCGGGCTTGAGAGACCGGTCAAAGATTGGGGGGCCGGTAGCAGGTGTGCCGATGGTTGCAGGAGGGCGATTATATTGGTGGTTGTTGCCACCGGACAGGTCCCCTGGGCTCTGCGGGGCAGTAGGGGAGATGACAGAGGGGCCTTGGATACCTGGAATGAGGGGTGTGTCAGGGGATGGCGCGGCCGGTGTGGCAAACTCCAATAGCACGCGCTGGCGTTCCTTCTCCAGCTCCTGGCGGCGGATCATCTCCTCAAAGGCACTGAACTGCTCCTGCTCCCGCTGCCGCCGCTGCATCTCGGCCACTCGTTCCCGCTCGGCGTCCAGCGCTCGCTGCCTGGACTGCTCCTGCGCCAGGGCCTCCTCCTCCGCTTTCTGAGCATACAGCAAACACATCATAAACATTCTGAGGTTCAGGAGGTGGTCTCTTTGGTTTGTCTGTTTTTAAAAATGATGTTCAAGTCTTTGCTGATTTACTGATGACTTGTACAACAGCAGCTTGGTTGCAGAATAATTCATGTGAGGTTGATTTCAAATGAATATTCCCTTCAATAAATGCAAAACAAAATGTGACTTTTCAAGTTCAGTCTCATTGTTTGGCCTCCTGTTAATCAACAAATGACTCCTTTTATGACAGCCGTGGTATGCAGCTGCTGTACTGGTGATTAATGTTTCACCACCTTCAGGGTTTACACAACTCACTGTAAAATCAATTCTTGTATTGTAAACATGAATTTGTTTTTTGTATTACATAAAATAGCAATTAATCATAATGTCTTAACTTAAATATGTTTACTTAAGTGTCAAAATGAATACATTATAAATACAATTAATACACAGATTTCAGTGTGTATCAGGAGTTGACAGACAGTTTACCTTTTTGACAAGATACTGTGCATACTCTTGGTCAAATCTCCTCAAAAGAGCTTTTTTTAGAATCTCTGCTTGAGGAAAGGCAACATCCTTTAGTTTCTGGAGACAAAAGAGCAAAATAATAAGTTTAAATATGTTCTTGCAAACAATTCAAATCTGTGATATACAACAGTATGAATACTCTATGCGTACTTTTAGTGTGTCCTTCTTCTCAGGAATGTTAGCGGTCTTGTAATCCCGATGCTTGGGAAGTTTTTCTATAAAGAGACTGTGAATAGAAAGAAATCTTGTTATTAACTTAAAAATATTTGTGCATGACTGTATATAAAAATGCTTATTCAAAAGTATGGCCTAAAAACTGGAATTGACAGACTACTTAGACGGGTTTTCTACTACTACTACTACTACTACTACTCGGCTGTTATCTGAAGTTCGTAGAGTAAACACCGGGGATTTTATAGTCACTCTGTTTAGTAAAAGTCTTTTTCAGGAGAATTCAGCCAAATTCTGAGAAAGATCTTTGTTTTAAAGTTCTCCCCCTCTCTGCATGTTTTCTCTCAACTTGACACTTTAACCCACAATATATTATATATCAGAAGCCAATCAATAGCTCAGTCCAGCCCACAGCTGTAAACACTTACGTGATATATTTATTGTAAAGGACGAAGGCGTGCTCGATGTTGCCCTCCTCTGTGTAGATGTTAGCCATGCGGATCATCTCCATGCCAGAGCGGAAGTAGCGGCGAGGGGGCACATCGTCATTAACTTCCACTGAGCTTCCCTTCTTGGTGAGAGCGCGGACCCGTTCCTCCGGCTGCAGACTGATGTCGGTGTGGTCCGCCATCATGACAGCTCAACCTGGAACACTGGGAAGATTTAATACTGTATTCAGAGGAATCTGCAATTTAAGTCTGTGATGATGCAAACTGTATACACTGTGACACTGGTGTGACACACTTTTTTCTTCCATTTCCAATAAAGGAATAATAGAATAATAATAGAGCTTCCTCTGTTGTAAACTCACATTTTCCTTCCATCATGACTGCTGAGTGTCTTTCAGTAAGAGCAGAATCTTCACGTGTAATCTTATATAAATGAACAAGCACTCCAGTCCAATCTAGGGTGTTTCCAGTTAGATTTTAGTTAAGGAAAAAAAAAAAAAAAACAAGCACAAAGAAGCAGTGTCTCCCTCTCTCCTCACACCCTGTTTTAACCCACAAATGTGACAATCACTAGCTGAGTCTATTTAGAAAAAAAGCAATGACTCTGCTGGGAGTCCATTTTGTTTGACTTGAAGTTGTCTACTCCTTATTGATCAAATGGAGACAAATGTGAGGACGCTTCATCAGCATGCTGACTAATAGTCAGGTGGCTTGTATTGATTTTGCCCTGATGGCTTCTTGGCTGGTCAGTACGACCTGCAGACACAGTTGTCAGTATGCCAAGAGACAACAAAGTGTTAACAGTTAGGCTCAAGAGGTGGCCCTGATAAGAGGATAGAGGTACCTAAAAGCTGTATAGTATTTTATACTAAACTAATTTCACTTATTTAAGTGTTTATTTTAACTAGAAACATATTTGTAGGTTTGATAATCTGATGCATCAGTAATAGTAACCCAATATATGATAACACACACAGCTGTTGGACATAATGACTGAGTATTTCCTTACTCTTGATATTTTAAATACATGTTGCTGATAATATTTCTGTACTTTCACTACAGTAAAATTAAAAGTATTTTTACAGCATTGTGTTGATTGACTATACTGTTTCCATGACTACTAACTTACTACTAGAAATAATTTAAACAATGAGTGAAAATATGTAAACAAGAAAAGCTAAACTAACTACAGGACTGTAGTCAAATCACAGCTTATCACCATAGTTACTGTACATTTATAACTGACAAATACAGGTAAGTAAAACTACAACATGTCGTGTCAGAGTTACCTCTGACAACTAACGAGCCCTCAGCTTGCTGTCACTCAGGTCCAGAGGCATAACAGACGAAACTTTGGCCCTCTTCAGCTCAAGTACTGAGTCGCACAACGTTACACTCAGCTCATTTACAAAGTATTTGGTTAATAAGTCTAATGACATGCTCTAGGTGTCATAAAAACATGTTTCCCTCCACAGGCTTTCGATATCTCGCTGGCTCTGTCATTAAAGTGATCAATGTATCAACGACGTCGCGTTAGCCGCGCTAACTAGCTAACCTAGCAAAGCCAGGGGCTCTTTATGGTAAACTGATGAAGCAGCTGACAACCATCGAGAAACTTTACCTTTATCCTTACCTGATCGAACTGTAAACTGAAGCTCGCCGATGCCTACATGTAGCTAGATCAAAACACGGTCAAATTACAGACTCGGACCAGATAGCTTCAGAGGGCTGCGTCTACAGCATCTGTACACTTCCGCAATCAAAACAACTTCCGCCTGACGAATCGTCACGCCAGCGTGGGAACGTCTCTATGATATCAATTACAAATTATTGATAGGTTCACTACAGAGCCGCTATGAGAACGTTTGTAGATCATTATTTATGTTTAGTGAGCTCGTGTAGTAAGTGATTCATATATTACGGAAGTGTCTTGCTGCCAAATTTGCTCGTTCACGTGGTTGTGTTTGTTGTGGTTTTGCTTTAATATGGTAATTTTTGTTATTTACATATCTAGCTATTGATTTTAGGTGTTTTAATCGATTCCCATACTAAAAAACAAGCTTCTAGGATTTCAGTGAATAGCTCCTTCTGCAGTCGGTCTCCTTTTACGTGAAGTGAGGCGTCATATTAATATACGATCTGTGGTGAAGACTTGTTTTTCACTCAGGCTGACCTAGAGAGAGTTGGGTTGAGTCTTAATAACCATTGTAAGGTTAAATACATATTCAGGGATATGTCTGATGATCACAAGAATTGATTTACTGTATAAGTGGCTCGTTGGTCTAGGGGTATGATTCTCGCTTTGGGTGCGAGAGGTCCCGGGTTCAAATCCCGGACGAGCCCGTTATTTGGTTAAATTCACTGTAACATATCCTTTCCTTTCATCACAATGTAGATTGTCGACACCACAAATTATAAATATATTGTAATCTGTATTAACGACAGAAGGAATGTGGTGAACTAGTTGTACCACTCAGCTCTCGAATAGCCACTCCGAGACAACATAGACCCTACTGTATATTTTAGTTTGCATTGGAAATTAAGAGTTTGATTAATTTAAAAATGAGTCCGCTGCCTCCAGTGGGTTGGACTGATTTTTCCTGCTGTACAGCCCCGTGCATTTTAAAATCCTTCTTAATGTACGCATAGCATGAAATAAAACTTTAAAAAATAATGTAAATGAGCCATAATCCTCACTTTATCCGCCCTCAGCACACCCTTCGTGAAAAGTTTCACGTTATAACGTGTTAAGTTTGTATGTTGTATGTTAAACTCGTTTCAATGAGGCCCCGATGGAGATAGTGTCATTTCTCATTGATCAGCTGGAGGGACACCAAATACTCCACGGCCACCAATCAGATGCTCGGATCGGGACCAGCATGATATGTCAATGAAACTGAATCAGGTGGATTCATGGACTAAACTGTGATACTCTACCTGTTATGTCCTGTACATGTTTACTCATGTACCAGATTCTAAATCTGAGTTTGGCTCGCAAATATGGCCTTGATAAAGTCGGTTAATCAGAGAAATAAAAAGTTCAGAATCAGAATCACTTTATTGGCCAGGTGTGTGTGAGGAATTTGACTCCGGTTCAGTTTGCTCTCAATTGTACATACAGGTATAGACATAAGCACAGTTTAAAAGACAAGGGACATGACAGGCAGGTGCAAACATAAACATAAAAAAATAACTATATACATATATACTGTATATATATACACACACACACGCACACACACACACATATACACACACACTGCTCAACACTTTGAAAACACATCAGATCACAATGGGAAAAAAAAAAAAACATGCTGGATATCTTTCCTGATAGGGACTGGATAATGTGTTAGGAACAAAAGGATGCCACATCATTAATGGAAATGAAAATTCATTTTAAGAGAATTCAAAGACATACCCAAAATCAAAGCAAAAGAATGATGCTGCAGGCTAGTCCATTTTGCCAAAATTTCTTTGTAGCAACTAGTAATGGTACTCAGTAGTTTGTATGGCCTCCACGTGCTTGTATGCATGCCTGACAACGTCGGGGCATGGACCGAAAGATAATGTCTAAGAGGTGTTCTATTGGATTTAGGTCAGTCGAACATAGGGGTCAGTCAATAGTATCAATTCCTTCATCCTCCAGGAACTGTTGGGCATTGTCGTGCACCAGAAGGAACCCAGGACTCACTGCACCAGCATAGGGTCTGACAATTGGTCCAAGGATTTCATTCTGATACCTAACAGCAGTCAGGGTGCCATTGTCTAACCTGTAGAGGTTCTGTGTGTCCTTCCAGGGATATGCCTCCCCAGACCATCACTGACCCACCACCAAACTGGTCATGCTGAATGATGGTGCAGGCAGCATAACGCTCTCCACAACATCTCCAGACCCGTTCACGTCTATCACATGTGCTCAGGTTAAACCTGCTCTCATCTGTGAAATGCACAGGGCGCCAGTGGCAGACCTGCCAATTCTGGTGTTCTGCTCACGCTGCCGGGCAGTTAGTACAGGGTCCACTATAGGACGTCGGGCCCTCAGGCCACCCTCATGAAGTCTGTTTCTGATTGTTTGGTCAGAGACATTCACACCAGTGGCCTCCTGAAGGTCATTTTGTAGGGCTCTAGCAGTGCTCATCCTGTTCCTCCTTGCACAAAAGAGCAGATACCAGTCCTGCTGATGGGTTAAGGACCTTCTACGGCCCTGTCCAAGTCTCCTAGATTAACTGCCTATCTCCTGGAATCTCCTCCACGCTCTTGAGACTGTGCTGGGAGACACTACAAAATTTCTGGCCATGGCCTATATTGGTGTTCCACCCTGGAGGAGCCAGATCAATATCCCAGAAGTTGAACTGACTTGATGCTATACTGTGATTATGATATATGTCTATCTATCTATAGACATTTGACAGACAGGCTGACACCTTTGATCCTTTCTGCAGTCCTGACTGTCCGTTGGAGTTTATTCTTGTCCTGTTTGGTGGCCGATCCAAACCAAACAGTGATTGAACAGACTGAACAATGGTGGTGTAAAACTGGATCAGCAGCTCCTTGGGCAGGTTGAACTTCCTGAGCTGGCACAGGAAGTACAACCTCTGCTGGACCTTTTTAATGATGATGTCTGTGTTGGTCTCCCACTTCAGGTCCTGGGAGATTGTGTATTCCAGAAACCTCCTAAAGGGGGCACCTCCTAATGTCCACTGTCATCTCCACAGTTTTGAGCATGTTCAGCTCTAATAGACGGGTCTCTTAAGCTCCTGAAGTTTGCAGACGACACAACGGTTATTGGCCTCATCCAGGACAGTGACGAGTCTGCATAGAGATGGGAGGTCGAACGGCTGGTCTGCTGGTGTGGTCAAAACAATGTGAACACACTCAAAACTATTACTTCCTGATCAGGGCACACACACAATAGAGATGGACAAATCAATCAAAATAAAATCTCTTACTTTTTTTTAGGGTTGGCAAGTAGCTACAAACAGAAAAAAGTAAATGATGGAGAAAGGAAAGCAATTAGATAGATAGATAGATAGATAGATCGATAGATAGATAGATAGATAGATACTTTATTGATCCCGAAGGAAATTCAAGCATCCAGTAGCAGCATGCAAACATACACTGAACAAACATTAGAACATGCATTAGAATTGACCTATCACGGTCAAATCCTAAAATAAGTGAATTATGTTTACTTAACTAAACGTTTACAGGATCTATGGCATTCCTTTCTCTGGCTGTTTACTTCACAATAACAGCCTTACGCATTTACTTAAATTGTTTCAGTGTGAGCGTTTCACTTATAAGAACTTAATATCGGAGGGGAAGCGAGATGTTAGGTTGCTATTCCTGTTTTCACAGCTTAGTGCCAGGCTAAGCCCAGTTGGATTTCCCCCTTCAACAGTATGTTTAACCAGGGTTTTTTCCTACTTTGTTTCGGAAAGTGGGGGAGGGTGGGGTTCTGTACACGTTCAGTACACCTCTGTGTTTCTGTTTTTTCGTGTTTCTGTCTGAGGCTTTCAGTGTGTCCACTATTCAAGTAATAACTGTCACAATATGTCATGTTACCAGTAAACAGTAGTAGAAGTAAGGGGGTTACTATGGTTAGCTGGAATGTAAAGGGATTAGGACATCCTATTAAACGAGAGAAGGTTTTCACTCATTTAAAATCTTTATCTTCTGACTTAGTGTTTTTATAGGAAACTCATATTAGACCATTTGAGCAGACTCCTTTAAGGTGCAACTGGGCAGGACATATTTTTCAATCTACATTTTCTAGCAAGGCACGAGGGGTAGCCATTATAATTAAAAAGAATATACCTTTTCAACATATAAAAACTACCAGTGATGACAGTGGCAGATTTCTAATTGTAACTGGACAGTTTTACTCTATACATGTCACTCTGGGTAATATCTATGGCCCAAATGTTGATGATGCAGGCTTCTTCCGTAAAATATTTGATAAACTGCCCGATCTCTCAAATACAAATTTGATTATCGCTGGAGACTTTAATGAGATTTTAGACGAATTCAAGGAGGATTTACTGGCCTGCATAGATGATATAAACGACAAAAGAAAATTTAAGGAGAAACTAATGGCTCTCAAACAACGTTATATAGACAATGAAAAGAAAATTGCAGTTGATAAGACCACTAGGACGGAGTATGAAAAGAAAATTGCATTTCTCACCAAAACCAGTATTCAAATGGCAAAGAGAGTGGAAAAGGAGCAAATGCAGAAAGAAAAGAGCTTAAAAAGAATCACTGCGAGCATGACAAGCTCCTCCAGAAGAACAACAATGTGATGGAAGAGCTGGCTGAGACAAAACGAAAAGTGATCCGAATTTGTAATGAAAAGGAAACTCAAACAGTCACCGTAACACCAAAGAAGCGGGGGATCATGGATTGGTTAAAATTGAAATCTCATAAAATTGTCCCAGCTCTAGCCCCAGTTCACATTTAATACTTTACTGCATCCTATGTCAACAAGGGTTTCCTCCGAATGATTCGGTTTCTCCCACTTATTTGGGCAAGTTAAAAAAAACAACTAATTTGCCCACAAAAAAAACCCAAAACCATATTTGAATATATATATATATATATATATATATATATATATATATATATATAAATTGAACAGTAACAGTAACCAGCCAAGCAAATCGGATAACTACTTGGAGACTCCCAAGGTGTGCAAGTCCGTCGGCTCACAGGCAGGCAAGAGCTACACACAGGAGGTGGCAGATCGCGAAGCTGTAGAAAAACAAATCAGAAGTGAGTACGAGATCAAACTGTCTATCAAAACACAAGAACAAGAAAAACTTATAAAAAAAACCACCAAAACGACATAGAAAAGCTAAAAGAAATATCATGAGGCCGAGCTGAAGTGTTATAAAGAAATGCAGGATTTACAGGATTGGGTCGATGCCTACCCAGAAGCCACTCTGAATGAAGAAATCAAAAACCATAAATCAACTCACGCCAAAACGCTCAAGGCAGTAAAAGACAAAGAGCTAAAGGTGCTACAACTGAGTGAGACGGTCAAACGCCTGGAAAGGACAGACACTATAGACCTATCTGGACCAGATCTGTTGTATAGGACTAGGTGTTGATATCCCTCAATAGATTAATACCTAAGGCACCGATGAGACTCTGTGGAGTTCAAGTGAAAGATGGCATCCTTCAGGTTGTCAAGTGGGCGCCCTCTTTCACCGGTGTTTCGCTGATTGACCCATGACACCTCCAGAGGGTTCAGCAGTGAGACCCAGCGTCCCAGGTTCACTCCCTAGATGCCTTCAACTCACTTGAAGGCCCAGGTCAGATCCTTACTCTTCATCCACAGCCACTGGCTTCCCTTCTCAGCAACCCTAGAGAGGTCCTTGACTGCCTGCCTGTGGGCCTTCCCTCGCACTCCCATCTCCCGAGTAACCTGGATGTTAAGGTGGCTACGAATCCTCTGCAGCCTACTTCGACTGGGCGTATCCTTGCTTTCCAGCCTTGATGTTAGGCATCTGCAGCGAGGTCAGCACACCTCAATTTCTTCCGCTCATTGGCCTCTTCCACTGCACCCTCCCAGGGCACCGTGAGCTCTATGATGTAGACGAGCTTGAGCTCGGGTGACCACAGAACAAGGTCTGGTCGCAGATTGGTGGATACAATCTCAGATGGAAAGCGTAGTTTCTTGTCGAGGTCTGCCAGCAGCTTCCAGTCTCTGTGCCCTGCCCAACTGCCCAGTGTCAGTTCTTATGGTGACAAGGCTGGCTTGCCCCTCTCGGACAAATGGTGCTGGCTGCCACCGGGATGACGGGGTAGGAAGGGCATTCACACTTGTCCATTAATTTTCCAGCACTGCTGCAAGACACTTTAGCACCTGGTTGTGCCGCCAGGTGTATTGGCCTTGGTTGAGGCTGGTCTTGCATCCCACTAAGATGTGCTTCAGTGTTGCTGGACTTGGACATAGGGGGCATGTGGGGTCTTCACCATACCACTGGCTTAGGTTTGCGGGAGAGGGCAACACATCATAGGCAGCCCTGATGGTAAAGCTCGCCCTGAATGCCTCCATCTCCCACAGAGCCCTCCAGGAGATCCTCCTCTTCTCCACTCCTTCCCATGCCATCCACTGCCCCTGCTTTGCCTGCACCACAGCTTGTGTGCGCCTTCCTTCTTCCTCTTCCCGCTGTACCCCCTGGACCACTAGCTTGCGTCTCTCAGATGGATTGGCCTTGCTCCAGGCCGGAGTACTGGCCCCAAGGCTAAGACCTACTCCTCCCCTCCTGAACACGGCCCACGATGTCCCTATGTCTGAGTGCTGCCTTTGCCTGCTCGGTTGCAACCAAGGGTGTCCACTTCTTCCGGGTGGCCAGGATGGGTGCTGCTTGGGCCACGAATGGATCGCTCGAATCCAGTAGCAGCATCTCCAGTCGGACCTTGGCGCACTTGTACTCCTCTGCCAGACTGGAAATGGGAAGGTGTAACATCCCTTTGCCATAGAGCCCAATGCTGCTGAGGCACCTGGGAAGGCCAAGCCATTTCTTTGTGTATGAGCTCACCAGTCTCTCCAGTTTTTCCACCTTTGAGAGCGGAACTTCATAGAGGGTTAGTGGCCACAGAAGACGTGGGAGTAGTCCATACTGCATGCACCAGAGCTTCAGCTTGCCCGGAAGCAGGGTTCTGTCGATGTTCTCCAGGCCACTGGCTACCTCCTTCCTGAGCTGCTCCACTTGCTCTTTGTCTTTGAGGGAGGCGTCATACCAATGACCTAGGCTCTTTACCGGCTTCTTGGAGACCGTTGGAATGGGTTCCTTGCCAATGTGGAAGCGGTGGTCTGACAGCTTCCCCTTGACAATGGAGATGCTTCTGGACTTGTTCGGCTTGATTTTCATACGAGTCAGCTCAATGTTTTCCTGGAGCAAGTTTTACTGTTTTACTGTGCAAGCCTTGGTCGTGGTCAATGTTGTGAGGGCATCCATATAGGCTCTGACTGGCGGCAGCCTCAGGCCAGGTCTTATTCGCTGTCCGCCAACCACCCATCGAGAGGCCCGTATGATGACCTCCATGGCCAGGGTGAAGGCCAGCGGGGAGATGGTGCAGCCGGCCATGATTCCCAATTCCAGATGTTGCCACACCGTGGTGTACTCTGATGTTGTCACGCAGAGCTGGATGTCCTGGAAGTAAGCCTTGACAAGAGTTGTAAGAGCTGGTGGGACTCTGAAGTAATCAAAGGCTGTCCACAGGAGGTTGTGAGGGACTGAGCCAAAGGCATTCGCGAGATTCAGGAACACCACATGGAGATCTTTTCCCTCCTTCTTGGCGACCTGGATCCGATGCCAGATGACACTGGCATGTTCCACACATCCTGAGAAGCCCGAGATGCCTGCTTTCTGGATTGACGTGTCAATCATGTTGTTCCTTTGCAGGTATCCTGTCAGCCTATGCGCAACCACGCTGAAGAAGATTTTTCCCTCGACATTAAGAGCCAAAATTAAATCAACTGCTTGGCCAAATCGATCAGCTGAAGAAAAAAGAGAATGAATTCAAGGAGGATTTACTGGCCTGCATAGATGATATAAACGACAAAAGAAAACTTAAGGAGAAACTAATGGCTCTCAAACAACGTTATATAGACAATGAAAAGAAAATTGCAGTTGATAAGACCACTAGGACGGAGTATGAAAAGAAAATTGCATTTCTCACCAAAACCAGTATTCAAATGGCAAAGAGAGTGGAAGAGGAGCAAATGCAGAAAGAAAAGAGCTTAAAAAGAATCACTGCGAGCATGACAAGCTCCTCCAGAAGAACAACAGCGTGATGGAAGAGCTGGCTGAGACAAAACGAAAAGTGATCCGAATTTGTAATGAAAAGGAAACTCAAACAGTCACCGTAACACCAAAGAAGCGGGGGATCATGGATTGGTTAAAATTGAAATCTCATAAAATTGTCCCAGCTCTAGCCCCAGTTCACATTTAAAACTTTACTGCATCCCATGTCAACAAGGGTTTCCGCCAAGTGCTTCGGTTTCTCCCACACTTATTTGGGCAAGTAAAAAAAACAACTAATGCAACCCCCCCCCCCCAAAAAAAAGCTAAATTATATGACATGGATGGGTTGCCCCAGACTTAACCTTTTTGAAGAAAGATGACCTGGACGACTGAGAACCTTCACAGAATTCCCCCAAAATATCCTAAATGGCCCCTTTGTCTGTCCCGTGTCCACAAGGGTTTCCTCCGAATGATTCGGTTTCTCCCACTTATTTGGGCAAGTTAAAAAAACAACTAATTTGCCCACAGAAAAAAAACAAAAAAACATATTTGAATATATATATATATATATATATATATATATATATATATATATATACACATATAACTTGAACAGTGACAGTAACCAGCCAAGCAAATCGGATAACTACTTGGAGACTCCCAAGGTGTGCAAGTCCGTCGGCTCACAGGCAGGCAAGAGCTACACACAGGAGGTGGCAGATCGCGAAGCTGTAGAAAAACAAATAAGAAGTGAGTACGAGATTAAACTGTCTATCAAAACACAAGAACAAGAAAAACTTAAAAACTAGAAAAACTAAACTAAAAAAAACACCAAAACAACATAGAAAAGCTAAAAAAATATCATGAGGCCGAGCTGAAGTGTTATAAAGAAATGCAGGATTTACAGGATTGGGTCGATGCCTACCCAGAAGCCACTCTGAATGAAGAAATCAAAAACCATAAATCAACTCACGCCAAAATGCTCAAGGTGGTAAAAGACAAAGAACTAAAAGTGCTACAACTGAGTGAGACGGCCAAACGCCTGGAAAGGACAGACACTATAGACCTATCTGGACCAGATCTGTTGTATAGGACTAGGTGTTGATATCCCTCAATAGATTAATACCTAAGGCACAGATGAGACTCTGTGGAGTTCAAGTGAAAGATGGCATCCTTCAGGTTGTCAAGTGGGCGCCCTCTTTCACCGGTGTTTCGCTGATTGACCCACGACATCTCCAGAGGGTTCAGCAGTGAGACCCAGCATCCCAGTTAAAAAAAACAACTAATTTGCCCACAAAAAAACCCAACCATATTTGAATATATATATATATATATATATATATATATATATATATATATATAGATGTAGATATAGATATATATATAAATTGCTCAAATTTTTTGTGTGTAAGGTAAGTTAACTGTTTTTATAACACTGTAGAATGTAATTATAGAGCCCATCTGGTGACAAAAGTGAAAAAAAAAAAAAAAAATCCGTGGCCACGAATTAATAACGCGTGGGAACAAGATCCTTTTCAACTTGCTTAAAGGTACAATGTGTAAGGTTGAATTCCAAGCTTGAATTCCAAACAGTGGAGCGTGTCGCCCCTCCTCCCCAGACAACGCTCACACAGGGTGACAGGTTGACGCCGCTGAACCTTCACTAGCACAGGATGACCGAAACGTAATGTAAACGTAACTATCTAAACTCTGATACTCTACCTGTTGTGTTCTCGCTTTGTTTATTTCATGAATCAGCTTCTAAATTGGAGTCTGATTTGCAATTTACGTTGTAAAATAGTGACACAAAGAAGTTTAGTTTGGTTTGTAATGAGAGAGAGAGAGCATTGTCGAGATACATACGTGGTAAATCAGACGGAGGGAGATTGTTTCATAGCGGTTACGTCCAGCACATAAACACAGAGAAAAGGCTGGCTCAATTCGTGGCAGTGGCAGCTAGTAGTGGCACTTCCCCACTGACCTGCCACGGCAGCTGCTGGTGTCTGAGGCAGCTGCCACTGCCCTGCCACGGCAACTGCTGCTGTTATGGGCATTTGTTTTTATTTTATAAAACAGTCGTCAGTGTTGCATTTGACTCGCTGGCAGTAGCATTTCTATTACATGATTTCTGCATTAATTCGGTTTTAGGTTTTCTTAATTAATCTCTCAACCGCTGTGGCTCTGTGGGGCAGCTGAACTAAACACACCGTCAGCACCTTCCACAAACCGCTGCACCCCCAAACTACCGTCTCCTCCAGTGACTGATAGTGGTAAAATACCACTCAAACTGAGCACTATCAAAACGGAGTTCGTGCACTAAACTATGAAACTCTCCCAGCTGCTGTGCGATGCTAGTTTTTTTTTTTTTTGTGTGTGTACCTAACCTCTACGCCTGTTTCTGTCTCTCAGGTCTGGTAGAGTCCAACTCTGTCAAACTGCTGCGCTCGCTTGTAGTGCGTTGCGCAAATTTGTTTCGTACCTGGCAACCCCAGATATCGAACACGGAACTAATTGATCAGAATTACAAAGGCCAAAACATAAACAAAGAGACAGGCCTGGCGGTAAATTTGAAAATAAGAACATTTTGGCTGTCGGGTTTTTGTCAACAAGCAAGTATTTCAACTTGGCATGTTTCCTTAAGAACTGATGATATAGCATATTAATTTTATGATTTAATACACGTAACGGAAACACGTAAAAATGAGGAAGTAAACAGAAGTGTACTTGAACAGTGACACTTCAGTATAATCTGATTCCTTCAATGTTCATATGATATTTGAACATTACTGGAGAATGATAAGGTTATCATAAAATAATGTCACTAATTTGTGGTCAAGGAACCGTCATTTTTTCTCCTCATTGTTTGTTGGGCCTTATTTGCTGAAAATCTGTTAGCTCCAAACTGTTAAATGTGAATACTAAACTCTGTGAGCTAAACATGAGTTGTGATACATTTTTCCAGATGTTTAGCCTTTAGGCTACATATGAAATGGAGAGTGAGGAAGACGCTCTGCTGCAATTTCTGCGGGACTGTGGGATTCATGAAGAAATCATAAACAAACTAAAAAATGATAAAAAGGTATTTTTCCCCAAAATGTTGGTTAGCTGTGATACCTTAGACCATATGGAATATAAACATACATAGATATAAGATTGTATTTGACAATGGCTCAAGATAGTGATAGGATATTCAAGAAGAAATGTTTGCTGATGTGTTTCAATTCATAATGCTGATTTTTGTACTATAAAAAGTTCATTAAAAGCCTGTGTACAAAAAGAGTCTACTTAAAGATCATTATTTGTATAGTTTTGTTGCTGTTGAAGGCCCTTTATAACATTTTAAGGGGATACAGAACAACCTTAAGATGTTTGTTTATTCAATTCTTTCTGCTATGGTTACATTTGTTAATAATAATTTGGCGTGGGTTGTCTTTAATTGAAATAAAAATTGTATCCCGACTAGGTAAAATTAGTACACTGGTGAAAATATGCTTGTATACTTTTTAAATATATTTTCACATATGTTTACATATTAACCTATTTTTACCTAAATTTTGCAGATTGATTCTTTAGTAGTTCCAGTGATGTCTGAACAAGATCTATAAAAGTACATCCCACACTATGGAGACAGATTGGCAGCTGTTGCATTCTGTCGCAACAGTTATAATCCCAATCCAGGAATGTCCAAGAGAAGTCAGCTGCTTGAAAGAATAAGGGCAAAAGTCTGTGCTCCTGATAGCAAGGCAGTTAAAAGAGCGGAGAATTTAGCAAAATTACAAGGAAATAAACATGCAAAGAGAAAAGTTAGTAGAGTAGAAATTGGATGGATGAACTTCTGTGAAAAAGACAATGACTTCAAACAAGTGCGAACAGTGAAGGGAGGAGGAACCAGGCATGTCAGTGTTGACAGATACACTACGGTCAGAGAGATTCAAGAAATGGCAGAATCTCTTTTTTTTTCCAAATGGGCTTTACAAGTCGCTGAAGCTAGAAGATCATGTTCGTGGCATTCGTGACTTTTCCCAAAATGAAATTGATCAGGACTGCACAGTGGAGGACCTTTATGAGAAAAACAAAATAAAAATGCTGAGACTGTACCTCTACACCAAGAGACGTACTCAAGACAAGGGCAACTCTACTGATACTCTCCAACTAACAACCTCAGAGGTCACAGGAAATGTTGCACAGAATTTCAACCAAGTTCAGGCATCAGAACCAGAAGTCATAACTATTGACTTATTACTACAGGAATCAGATGTCATACAGCTGGATGAAGACATGTCAAATGTGCAGATGCTTAGTGCTCATACCAGAGATGAAGGAAATGAACAAGGAATATATGTTATAGAAATTGAAGACCAAGGAAACCTAGAAACACAGTTCACCAGGATAGAGCAAGGACAAGAAGACCCAGGTGCAGGTGTCACAGATGTTATTCCTGAGGCCCAAGATGTAGAGTGTGTGTCAGTGGAAGTGTTGGTGAAGTAACTGTTGGAGCATCACTCAGTGATTCTTTTGAAATAGATGACACTTTATCTTGGGAGGGATCAAAGCCAAAGGTCATCATTGTAGTGCGAAGGGGTAACTGCCTTGCTGACCTCCTGGCAGCCTTTATTGATCCAGATATCATGAACAAAGATGTGTACATCAAAAGAAAACTTCCCAACGGGAAGCTGGAAGATGGGGAAGGCTCTGGGGTTTTCCGTGACTGCCTCTCAGAATTCTGGGGAGAATTCTACAGCAAGTGCACATTAGATACAGATGTGAAGACACCTTACCTTAGGCATGAATACCAAGTCCAGGAATGGCAGGCCGTTGCAAGGATTTTTGTCATAGGTTGGACAACTGTCAGGTATTTTCCACTGCTCCTCCCTCTTCCTTTTTTGGAAGAAGCTCTGTATGGTACAAGTTACAGCAGTGTGACTGATAGTTTCCTACAGTATGTCTCAAAAGAAGAGAGGAAAATTCTTGAGCTTGCACTGGAATCATTTGAGGCTGTTGACAGAGATGACCTGATGGATGTGCTGGATGCACAGGACTGCCACTATCTCGCTTCTGGCGACACAATTGCTGGATTAGTGTCACAGTTAGGACATAAAACTCTTGTCCAGACTCCAATGTTTGTGATTGAATGATGGAAGCCCATCTTGAAAACTTTTGCAGATACTCTGTATCCACAGAGGCTTGTTGAGATAATGAATGAACGTGTACCAACACCAAAATGTGTTAAGGAACTTATGAAATTTCCAGAACAGATGACTGCACTTCAGAACACTGTGGCAAGACATCTGAAGAGGTACATACAGACAACATTATGCTGAAATCTTTCCTCCGCTTCTGCACAGGAGCAGATATCCTCTTTGGACACCACATCACAGTACAATTCATTGAGACCTCTGAATTCCAGTGTCGACCTCAGGCACATACATGTGGGTGCTATTTGATGTTACCTTTCAACTACCAAAACTACCCAGATCTTCGTAATGATTTTGATCTTGTGCTAAGGAGCTCCATCTGGGTAATGGACATGATCTAAACATTTGAAGCAGTCTAACGCCTAATTTACACAGGGGACGTAACGGCCGCGTAACGGCTGCGCCGTGGTCACCGGAGCTGATCGCTGCCACTCTAGTCAATGAGACCATTCCCGCCGGGCGTGCTGCGTAACATCTCAGCAGCGTCCCAGCAGCGTCCCAGCAGCGGCTCTCCGCTCTGCAGCGCGAGCATTCCGTAGCACTTCTATTTTTGACGGAGCCGTTGCTGATTCACGTCAAGCTCAACAGAGCAAATTGCACCAGACAGGAAATCCGACACTGAATCAAAGTAATACACTTCAGCCTCCTTTCAAAATAAAACACAATACGCCGTTCATATAGCCTATCACAACGTCACATCAACATTACGCCATGACCGGTGGCACCAGGTCAGCAGTCAATCGATCAAAGGGTCTCAACATGGACGACTACAGAGTAATTGTTGAAGTGGAACAACACACAATAATTTATGACACAACAGATCCTTTTTATAATCTCTTCCACGTCGGAGAAGCAAAGTACGCTTGTTTGTTGTTGTTGTTTCCACAGTTTATCACCGGATCTCGCAGTTTCGCGTATGTTCAGGATTATTGCGTGATCTCATGATCTCGCGTGAATACGGCTGGCTCGCAGGGCAGCGCTACGCTGCTGTTACGCGCCTGGTGGGGATTGACGCCGGGCAGAGGACGGAGCCGTTCCGTGGCGCAGCCGTTCCGCGGCGCTTACGTCCCCGGTGTAAATTAGGCGTAAGGCAGATTAAATTGTTACTGTGAGTTTGTCTGTTATCCAGTATCAGAAACTGAGTGATTTATGATCTGCCATTTTGGAGGGAACCACACAACAGACCACTGCTTTCTCTTTCTGGAGTTCCACATTTTCTGAAAAATGCTGACATGCATATTTGTTACTGTTTAACTACAATCCTGTTTATGCACCAAGTTCACATTAATACTGACTCACAAAACTAATTTAGGTAGCTGGGCAGTACAAGTCAGTTCTCACCTGTTTAGGCAAGGCAAGGCAAGGCATTTTTATTTATATGGCGCAATTCATACCAAGAGGCAACTCAATGTGCTTTACATAAAGACAAAGCATTTAAAAAGAGCAGTTTAGTGGTATATTCACTACTAAAGTATGTTAATTGTTCATATTCATACAATTGCTGAAATCAAAACTGTTGAACACTATTTTGTTTATACCATCATTGCACACTAACACTATACCTGCTGGTATAATTTAAACAGAGTTTGGTCACATCATTAGACGGCCCAAATTCCAGCAAACACAAAGGTATCAGTGACATCAAAAGTCTAAAGAAGATTTACTATACCAATCAATTACCAATTTGAATATACCAAACTGAAAAAATATTGTTGGCTATTTTTTCTGCTGAATACAATAGGCCAATAAACATTAACTCAGCATATGTTAAGATTGCCCCTGTATTATTAATCAATAAGAGTTGTGTTGCCTTCAAACCAATAAAAAAAGCAAGATCAGAAAGAGAATGCAAAGCCTTTAAATCACTGTAAAAAGAAAAGATTCAAGCAATTTCACATCTGGAATCTTTAATGGTTTCAGTCACTTATACAGTTTGATAGGCTGCGCAGTTAAAGATGAGAGAGCAAAGAGCATCTCAAATTGTCAAGTAAAACTCTTGAGCCTCTAATAAGTTACTGGGAAAAGTAAGCCCAGACTCTGACATGACTATATTACGTAAGTCAAATATATCGTCATGGCATGGGACAGGTGAGAGGAACTTGCATGCCTGTCTGCAGTCATCAAGGTCACTGTGTGAAACCATGAAGTCCTCAGTACCCCACAGCTGTGGTACAGTGTACATCACTTCCGGAATCCCACTGGGTACATTGGGATTTCTTGTTGGCCGGATGCGGTGGCTGTTCCAGACTGCCTTGATCTCGTTGAGCTGTTCCTGAGAATATGTATGGTCAAAACAAAGGTTTAAAGGCTAACCAGAAGAAGTTACAAAAAAGCAGAAAATACACGCATGCTTGTTGAGACATGAATTTTGTGACGCTACATACTACAGATAATATTTTACACTTCATACAACACAAAATTTAGATTTTTAAAATTTTGTAATTGCATCTGAATCACAAGTTCATTTCAATGGCATCTAAAACTGTACTATTGCTTATAATGATTTTTCTGTACTTGAATAGTTGACCGTAGTGTATAATTAATCAATTAATTAATTAATAATAAATAGGGAGAAAAGTAGTTTTGGAGTTGCTCACTGTCATTTTACACGGAGACGCTTTTTGGCGCTGTCCAATGTCAGTGGTGCTGAAACGCTTATCGACGATTCAACATTCTGCAGCTGAATCTTAAAATGATTAGCCCAAAGCCATAATATTATGGTTTCGCAGAATTGCATCCAATAATTTCCTGTATATGTATTGTATACGTCATACTACATTTGTTCATGGTATGAAAGAGCATAAGCCACACAGACTTTCCTCAACCTCACCTGAATAACGTTCTGAAAGCACAGCTGCACAAGTGATTTGTCCAGGTAGTCACCAACAAACAGGCCCTCATCTTTCATTTCGCTCAGAAGTCGTATCCAGTTCTCCATTCCTTCTTTACGCAGCATGCCCCACTAACTCTCAGTCCTTTGATTTGTTGTGCTTACCACTGCAATGTAGCTTTGTTCACCAGATCTACTATCGGCATCATTACAGCGAAGGTAAGTCTGGATGTCTCGGACAACCACATTCTCCGTCCCTAGATCTGTTCGGACGATCCGGGGACAATCACCAAACTGCTCCACGGCCTCCAAAAAGTATCCAAGATGCTCTCGATAGAGGAACGGTAGAAGGTTAACAACAGCTTCTGGTTGATGTTGTTCTTCCTGAGCACTCTCAGTAAGTGCAGACGCTGTTGAGCCTTCTTGACGACAGCCTTGATGTTAGCAGACCAGGACAGGTCAGCAGAGATGGTGGTGCCCAGGAAGGTGAAAGTGCGCACTCTCTCCACTAAGTCGCCATTGATGGTGAGGGGAGACGGATCTGCTCTGTGCTTCCTGAAGTCCAGGATGATCTCCTTAGTCTTCGTGGTGTTCAGAGCCAGGCTGTTTGCTGCACACCACACGGACAGCTGCACGATCTCCTCTCTGTAGGCTGACTCGTCTCCTCCTGAGATCAGCCCCACTACAGTCGTGTCGTCGGCAAACTTCATGATGGTGTTGCTGCTGTGGGCCGGTCTACAGTCGGAGGTGTAGAGGTTGTAGAGGAGGGGGCTTAGCACACACCCCTGTGGGGAGTCCGTGCTGAGTGCTCGGGTGGAGGAGAGGCGGGGGTCAAGTTTGACTTTTTGGGCCCGGTTTGTGAGGAAGTCCTTTATCCAGCTGCAGATGAGTGGGGGAAGTCCGAGGTCAGACAGCTTGCTAACCAGGACGTCAGGGATGATAGTATTAAAGGCTAAGCTGAAGTCTATGAAGAGCATCCTGACGTAGCTCTCCCGGTGTACCATTTGCAATGGTTTTGTAATAATGGCTACTGCGGTATACATAGTTCTACATGTGTACCATATGTATTAAATGTACATAATGATAATAACTTAGTAATTCCTTACATCTTCCTCTGGCTAGGCATTTGTCATCCCCTGTGCAACTTCCTCTTTTAAATCTTCCTCCTCTTGTATTAAGTCATTCGTCATTGCATGTTTATTTCCATCTTCTTCCTTTAGAAAAAGTTCCCTCTCTTGTGTGTCTTCTTCCTCTTGTGTGGCTTCCATCTGTGGTGCATCTTCCTATTTTTGAAACATTTTAGTCACCTTTGATTCTTCTTTATTTCCATCCTCTTGTCCAAATTCTTTCTCTTTTAAACCTCTGTCCTTTACATCATCCTCTTTTTTGATGTCGTCATTGTGAACAACTCTCACGTCCTGTGCACCTTCACAGTCTTGTATTAGGTCTTTTGCCTGTGCATCCTCTCCTGTTATATCCTTATTATTTTGTATATTGCATATCTTCTGTTCATCTTCGTCCTCTGGTACGACTTCTGGTAAATCATTGTTGTCCACAACAGTGTCAGACTGTGCTATATCTCCACCTGAAGCCTGATATTAGAAACATGACAAAGTTTTAGTTATTTAACAAAGTAATTTTTCAAGTGCAAAAACAAACATATTACAGAGACTATATCACGACCCAGCAATAACAATAGATTGACATTAGTGTTTCAGAATGTTATAAACAGTTTAATCCTAATATACTAATAGACAGACAGACAGACAGACAGATAGATTTGACATACCTTCATACTTCGGATGTGTGCCCTCTTCAGTCTATATCTATTTGTGGATGTGTTCGGTACACCCAAAACCGTGCACAGCTCTTCCCAGAAGTTATGGTCTTGTGATGGACTTTCCCCTGTTTTCTGCTCAGATAATGAATCCTGAAGTATTTGGATGTGTTTTAAAATATCCCCATGAGATATAAATTTTCTTGTGGACTGCTGAAGCAAATGCACATTTTAGTACCAGTGCTTAACAGGTATGTTTTGCATAAACATACACAGAATAAAATCATTTTCAAACTTAAAATGTTAGACCTGTGTATTTGTAAAAAAAATACATTATTTGCCTTTCTGTCATGATCCGCTCCTGGCTTTCCATCCCTACTGCCTGTTCTGCCAGTACTTTTCCACTCACCTGCCAGCCACTCCCACCTAATCAGTGCAACCACCTTCACCTGTGCTCCCTCACTTGATCACCTGCCTGCCACGCCCACCTCATCAGTCCAATTACCTTCACCTGTGTTCCCTCACCTGATTTAAACCCACTCTTTCCCCTCAGTCTCTGCTAGATTGTCTTAGCAATATGCAAAACTCTCGCGTTTATTTCTGGATTGCTTCCCTGGTTCTGACCCTACCTGTCCCTGACCCATCCTCGTTGTCTCTGCCCAGGTAACCCGACCAGTCTTCTGTCCCTGACTTCTCTGCCTGCTCGCTCCTTGTCTGTTCCTGTTTGCTTGGATTCCCTCCACGGAGGTCTCAGCGGGGGGAAGTTGGACTGTTTGGCCTGGCTCAATTTGTGATCTATTGCCTGTGTACCTGTTGTGGATTTTTGCAACCCGGTCTGGTCAATAAACTGTTGAACTGTTCCTACGCTGGTCTCAGTCTGTGCTGTTTTTGGGTCCAACCTCACGCCCATTACACTTTCGTAGAGCAAATCAAAATTTGTAAATGCATATAATTCTTACGTTTCCAAATACTTTGAAGACAATTCTAGATAGAAAATATTTAAGAAAAAATAACACAATTAAGTTAATTTTTGATGTAAGTACTTTAAAACAGTAGTAGGCAACTTAGGCAATCTTAAAGTCGACTTCTTTATAATATCTTCCTAGACACTATTACGTTAATAAACGTTGTCCAATTTCCATATAACGAAAAATCCCACTGGCCTAAACAAGAATCAAAGGCAAGATTAAAAAGATCATGTCAGTATTATGCAAAAACGAACTTAACCTAGACCTACCCATATTTTCTCTTTTGCTCTGTCATTTCTAACTTCTGATCTTGACAGTGACACAGTAGGTAACCATAACATGTCCTAAACAGGCATTATCTTTTGTCCTCTTTCTTTCTTTCTTTCTTTCTTTCTTTCTTTAATAAAGTTGTCAAAATGAAAGGTATATGTAGATCAAGAGAAATTTCCTGGAGGGTTTCTCAATTAAGATACATCATAAATGCTGTTAGCGGGATGCACTAATCCGGTAACGTGAATATGTTACGTAAGCCTACTGCGCATATGCTTTGGACACATGCAGGACATGCATGACCTATAGCTATGGGTGATAACCGTGTGTTTCTCTGAGATGGCCTGTTGTTTAATTTCACATTATTTGTCTAAGTTATCTGAAAATTAATACCATAAAATTGAAATATACTACTTACTCCTTGTGGTCTATGTGGTCCAACATTGCTTAAAATTAAATGGGCCATTGTCCATTAGGGGGAATTGCAACATGGAAGTTTATAAGAACCCTGTCATAGTAGCCACTTGCATGGAAGATTTTGTTGACAATTTTAATAACAATCCTCTCAGATTCCCAAAGACACTTAATAGGCTACATATCTGATGTAGCCTACTGTATTTTCTCAAATTATTTAAAAATGATTTAACAGAACTATGTGTGACTATGTTGTGAAAATCCAAAATCCTTGGCACAGCAGATCACATAATGAAGACATAAGTTATGACTCTAGTTAGACAATTCTAATTTCTTTTTCTTGGCGAAACTTAATCATTGTACTGTACATCAATCATTTATTATATATGTAAACAACAGCATGGTATAAAATGCTCTTATGCCTAAACTGAACTGTCAATATTGTATGGTTCTGAGGTGTAAGGGTAGGCTATCTATCTAGCTATATACAACACAATAATATTATTAATAAATATTTCATTTGCTGTATCGTAGGAATTCAAACTTTTTCTAAAAAGTTGGAAAATTAAGTGCCACATGGAGATGTAAAATTAAAAAAAAATAAGACATATGGTGGGAATAAGTAAAAATTGAAGGAGTGCAGGTATATAATGGAGAGATACAGTATATTTAACGCCATAAAACCAGATCTCAAAAAATACATATTACACAGAAACATCAGGCCAACAGCTTGAAAAAAGGACAAAATGTTTCATTGTTCATGTAATAGTTTATTTGTTGATTCCAACATGAATTTATAGGAAATTGTTGCAGAAAAGAAAAATTAAAAGCCATGTCAGAAGTTCCCTGGAACCACAATTGAGAGATATTGTTGATTAAAAACCTAATCTAGAAATTTCATGCAATAATGTCACACAGACTGTAGCTAGGCTAAGTGGGGATTTGCTTCAGCATCTCAATATTTAGGTAAATGCAGCAGTAAAGCGACATTAAAGCCATGATCGGAGCATCTGGAGAGCTGTGTAGTCTACATGTAGCTTTAATAGTTGTCACATCCACTATTGCTCTGACCTCTGGATCTGCCACTGTCCATGGTGCTAAAGCTCCACAACGGCACATGATTCCAAGTCTAGTCAGTAATCAGATCATTAGAAAATGGTACAGTGAACGGACTTCAGAATATACACAGAGGTACCTGAGGAGATGAAGAACAAGAATGCAGTGGAGTTTGCTGAAAACAATTTGAATTTTTTTAAAATTAATTTTTAAAAACTGCTTGCGTAGCCATACAATGTGTATTGGGTATGATTTCAGTATGGGATTATTAGAAAATGTTACAGTCAAAGGACTTCAAAATATATACAGAGGTACCTGGGGAGATGTAGAACGAGAATGCAGTGGAGTTTGCTGAAAACAATTTGATTTGTGTTGTTAATGATTTTTTATAATCTGACTATGCAGAATTGAATCTGGATGGGCGATTGGTTGTGCTTCAATAATTTTATCATTTTGTGTTGATCATTAAAAGGTATGTAGTAAAACAACAACAAAGCAATGACAGATGTATGTATTTCAACAAATGAAAATAAGAATAAGCAACTTCGATAGATTTCTGAGTTTACGAGGTGCACTTGAATGCACCATGAAGCCGCTCACACGCTTTACCGTACAAGCGATGTAGACGGGCGCTCGAGTTTCGAAGTGTAGATAGCGTGACCGCTAAGTCATGTCTCACTGATGAAATGACTAACATTTCTCGTGGCCACCTAATAATCATCTCGTCCCCACGCATTAAACAAGTCGTGGCCACGGAATAGGATCTCGTTCCCACGCGTTATTAATTCGTGGCCACGGAATATTTTTTCCCCACCCATGTCACCAGACGGGCTCCGTATGTAATACAAGATGTGGAGTAATTCAACCTCTTCTATCCAGCACCAAGCGGTAGACACAGAGATAGCCACTAGCTGATATTGGAGTGAGCTACATTCATCAGGTAGGCAGAAATATTGTTCCAAAAAAATTAGAATGTGGTTTATTTTGTATATTTATATTCTTTTATCTGAGCGTCTGATTGGCGGCTGCAGCGTGTCGTCGGGCTGCGTTTTTCCAAGAAGCTCAAAATTCCATTCACGTCTGCCCCATTATGGTGGAGGTCCAAATTTCAAATGTATTACAAATGTATGTAATGTAAACACGTTCTGCCTTTCCAGGGTCAAAACACCTGACAACAACAGTCATTTCCTACCTTTATACCAGTGGCCTTTGATAAATAATAATAATAATAATAATAATAATAATAATAATAATAATAATAATAATAAAAGTAACTTTATTTATATAGCACCTTTAAAAAAAACAGAGTTTTACAAAGTGCTTTACAGAGCAGTAGACCCAACAGAAGGCAACACAGTGTAAGAAGATGTGACACTGCATATTGACAGATTCAAAGATAATAAAAGAAATGATAAAAGGACAATTAATAAACATAGAAAATTCATGAAAAGATAAAAAATAAAGTGAAAATATAAGAAAAAATAAAATAAAGATAAATAAAAATTGCTAAAAATAAAAATAGACGACATCACAAGAAGGCAATCACCTCTAGTTTTGTAACCTCGACCCTGGAACAACCAGAAGTGATCCGCCCGAGGATCTTACCCCCCAAATCCACCGGGCCTGGCTCATAGGGCATGCCTGCGATATACTTAGGAGCCAGACACTTGCGGGCTTTAAAAGTGATAAGTACAATCTTAAAATCAATCCTAAAACGCACAGGAAGCCAATGTAGGGAAGCTTAAAGGTGAGATGTGATGTCGTCTGTTAAAATCGGTTAGAAGCCTACTGTAGCTGCTGCGTTCTGGACAAGTTGGAGGTGTGTGAGTGATTTCTTGTTGATACCGGAGAGGAGTGAATTACAATAGTCCAGTTTTGAGAAAATGACGGTATGGATTATTATTATTAATCACACGGCGCCACCTACTGTACACACAGGAAACAACATTACATTTTCTGGTCTTTAAAACCATGTATTTGGCTCTTACAAATAGCATGAGTTTACTGCACAAGTATATACTTTTAATATTAATTGCATTATTTGACTTATGTAACATTTTCTATTAGTATCTCTCATTAGTACTTTCGTGTAAATTATCTGAATACTTCCTCTACCAATCTCTTGCATGAAAAGCCACAAAAAATAAGCATAATTATGACAGCACATCTCTCTCGGCTGTTGCTGCAATATTTATGTCTAGTGTTGCAGTAGCGAATATCCACCACATGGGGGAGACACGACCCATCTCGTAAAGGGGGAACTGTCGACGTCACTACAGAAAATGACCCGACCAAGTCCTCCACGCGCTGCTGCTGCTGTGTGGTTTGTTTGAATGGGAGGACGACAGAGGGGGAAAAAAAATCTCACCTCCGTCTATGAATGAGTGAACGTACCACAGACATCCTGCTGCCCATACGTGACATCTCCGGTCTGCCACAACCGAAGGGACGCTGTTGTTAAGAGGAGTTGACGTCAAGACTGCCTTTCAGCCCACAACAGCATCACCGGGTAAGCTAACTGTCAAGGCTAAAAGAAACTGGCTAATAGACCTGACTCGACATTAGCTAGCCACTGAAACCGGCTCACAAATGACCGTGAACGCATTTATTTAACGATACACGTTGAGGGTTTCTCGCACCGTCTTAGCTTACCTATACGGAGTCGTAGCTCAATCAAAGAGTCGCTATAGAAGCTAACCTGCTGTAGCTAGATAATGTGTGTGAATCACAGAGATGAAGGGGAAGATGATGTAAACATGGGTCCAAGAAAGATACTGGAAAGCAGATATGGCATTGAGTAATCCACAAGTCGTTGTCCTGTTGTTCTGTTTCGTTTCTATAGTATAGTATATATAGTCGGCAAAATTACAAAGACAGTTGCTCTTAAACTCATATGATAGCCACACTCTTCCTATTTTCCCTCCAGCTGGTAAAAAAAACATAAAATGCTTATAGAGTTTAACCACAGTTAATCATGCAGTGTGTCGGTAGATATAACAGCCATTAAACTTCATTTAATTTAATAAACGTGTCTTTCAGGGAATAGTAATACTATACTTGAGACCACATATTACTTATTTTTTATGTGTGTGTGTATAGAAAATTTGCAAAGATTTCTGTCATGAAATTGGTTTAAAGCCGCGGTGAAGTCATGGAAGAGCAATGGTGATTTATTCGCTGAAATGTGTGTGTGGACTCTGAGTTATAAACCAGTTATCCATTGTTGCATAGTGCAGTAAATGTTCTAAAGACTCCACACAATAATTGTTGGCACATTTACAGCGCTTATCAAATTTCACCTATGATGATCAGATAAGTAACTAAGTAACTCTTGGATAAATGTACCAAGTCAAGTAATATGTGCAAGATTAATGCCCACCCTTCAAAATTGTACTCAAGTGCAGGACCTAAGTCCACATGCTCTTTGGCTTTCTACCTCTCGATATCTGACCTCTAAGCTTGCCTCTGGCTTAAAGTGAGAGGTTGAACCAGACCAAGTCATGTCTAAACCCTTTAATTTTATGGTGAATGTTCCTTTGTTGGACACACGGGATGAGTGGAGCACATGGACAATGTGTTCGGTGAACCAGCATCGTGCCCACAGCCATCACTCTCTCATCTAATGACAGTCTTGGTTGATGATATCAGCTTGGGAACTGAGCTAAACAATAATTATGGGCCTTGGGTAAAGGTTGATGAACTGATGCGCAGCTTAACCTGCCCTTCCAACAGTATAAAAAAGGTGACCCAGGGTGAGACAGCTGAGTGTGCAGATGTGAGAGGACAAACCAGAGTCTGCTCTGTGGAACAAACCACCTTGAATTAAGAAGGAACTGTCGAGGGTTGCAGTTGCTGTTTTCGTATCTCCATTCATAAAAGGTACTGTATGTTTTGCTTTGACACAAGGGAAGCTGAGAGGAATGCTAAGGAGAATTGTTTGTGCTGGTGTCTGATCCTGAGCCAGCAGACACACATGTGGCATGGCTCTCTCTGCTGAGTTTTAGGTTGGGATCACTTAGATCACATATAAAATGATTAGACTGAAAGTGTGTTTTTAGCCCTCAGTGACCATCAAAAAAGTGACATTTTGTGATCTCAACAGGCTAGAAATCATGAAAAATTGATTTGTGGTATGCCCCAACAGTTACAAGCAGGATGTAAACTTGCAAATGCAAACAAAACCTTTCCGTTGGCACTTTCTGTGGCCGTGACTTTGCCCTGATTGAGAATGTTGTTCCTTTTTCAGGACTATGATGTGCTAGTCACCAGCACTAATAAAAGCAACACTTTTCCGCGCTGACAGAGTCAAACACTTTGAAGGTGTTGTTTAGCTCACCATTATGTAGCAGCTTAATTATTCATTAAATTTTTAAAAAGGTGTGTGTGGGTTTTGAGTAGTTTGCTTGGTTACATACATCCTGGCCAAACAGTTAAGCTGCATTTAGATATCACTCTTTCTCTGCGTGCCGTCCACAGCCGGGTTGGTGGATAAGTGTTTGAATTGGCGGCGTCTTCTGTTTGTAAAGCCTCAGCCTGCGCTCCTGTTAGACTTGTGACCAATCCGAGATTTTATTTCTTCTCAGGCATGTGAAGTTGATGATGGTAAGGGAAACTTTTTGCTGAGTTGTGTTTACACATTGCTGTAGGAGGTCAGTCCCGTTGCTCAGATTGCATGGTGTCAGTTATTCGATGTTTACCAGAGGCTTGACTTGTTTGAGGTTTTTAATCTGACAATAATGTCGTGAGTGGGAAGTAAAACACGAGGCAAGGCCAACTGGTGACTTTCTAAGAACAGAGAAAGATTTGAAAGGATGAGAAAAGTAGAATCAGCTGCATGCCTGCTTGGGTTTGGAGTCTAGCAGACTGTGACTAAACATTTTCCCGTCATGCTCTTCCCTCTTTTCCCCTCTTCTGTTGGCTCTCTTGTAAAACTCATATTAAACGTCAGGCAGGACAGAGGCCTTCACTGTCTCGTAGAAGGACTAACGTCTCTGCTGCAGACTGTCTGCCGCTCCCAACCACATTTTATCTCCATAGCTACAAATAGGCCTTGGACTCTAAATGCACACACACCACAAGAACGAACACGGTGATTCTGTGACTGCACGGTGACATCGGTCCGACCTGACATGTTGACATTTAAAAGCAGCTTCTGCTTTGTTTTGATTGGACCGCAGCCCCGACTGAGACCAAGGCAAAGGCCTGCCAGTGAAGAAGGCCTCTGCTCCTTCAGTGTTTACTGTAGTGCAGCTTTTTGGACTTGTGTGCTCTCCAGAACAAAAGAAAGACTTATTTAAGTGCACAAGTGAATGTGTATATTTAGTGTCCATACCAAGTCCTGGGTTATTATCACAGCCAAGGAAACAAGATAACTGCTGCTCTTTCTCATTGGTTATCTTAATACATTTGGGATAGATACAGGATTTCATGTCATTATTTAAGAGTTTGAAGTCTATTTTTCGCAAACACATAAGAAAAAACTTTTGATAAGAGCTCCTTAAGTTTGTTATTTTGAAAAAAAAAAAAGAGTAAGAGTAACACGTTTGATTTGTTTACTCCATATTTGCAGACTCAAACACATCAGCGGTAGATTACTTGTGGTTCATTGATGTAATCATGTCAGGACATGCAGGACATGTTTGTCTTTGTGTTTCACCCATGTGCCGCTGCCTTTAGTCACTCCTAAACATTTCATCACACACCGTGCCTGTTTCCGCTCTCATAATGAAAAATAAATGTGGAAGAGGAACGAGAGGATATCACTTTACCTCTGGCTGCTTTCCTGCCTTGTAGAGGGAGGGGACCGCGTCTATTGTTGTACATTTATCAGCTTCTGAAACTCTTGACTAGTGCACAGTGCAACAGCAGCACTGCTAGAAAACACTTCAAGTAGAGTGATATGACCCGACCTGCTCTGAGATGACGGGTTTTAGTTTTCTTTTTGTTAAACCTGAAATACTTTGAAGTGCCATACCATAAAATTTCCAGTAGTCTTAATTATGCCCAGGGTGTTCAGGTCCTTTTAATATCTCTGGATGTGTTAAACTTTTAGAAATTTTAGTAACATTATTTTAGTTTAGTAATGTTATTGCATGTTTGTTTTGTTTTTGCATTGATTTGATGAATTTACTATGATTTATCAGGTATATAAGCCCAAAAAGACATCCCCAACTGTTTGTAATTGAATCCAGAGAAAATTTATTACATGGAAGTTTATATAGCGGTCCTGGTATGATATAGAATTATGTGCTGTAATCTGAGATTTTATCCATATTACATACAACAACAGTTCATTAAATATCAATCTGAATTATTTTTTCAATCATGCAAATAGTAATTTAGTTTACAAGCTAATAAAAAGAAAAGCAAGAAGTTGATTATCAGAATTGTTGGCAGTCCACTTTCTGTCAATCAGTGAATCGGTTCAGCACTCTTCCCCTCTTTCTGGCTTTAATATCAGCCAGCAGTAAGGAGGACAAGGTTCAGAACTGCTGCAACTTTTACAGAGATTGTGTAAGAGAGAAGTGCTGGGGAGAATAATGAAAAATTAGAGCTAAAGAGACTTCCAAAGGATGTTCTTTTATTTTCTGTACCTTGTTTCCCTCCTCTTTTTCACCTAATTTAGAATAAGGCCTTATTAGAGCAAGTGGAGGAGACAGAGGGTGCAGTTCATTTGGGTGGATGGTGCCTTATTGAAGACAAGTGTTGTCGCTTTGCCTTCCAGCTCAGAGATGAAGGGGAAAAGTTGACTGAATGCAAATTAGAAGTAAGAGAAAGCAGACAGACTGAACTTTTCCAAGTTGTATTTTATCTGTGGAAAGTCAAGCATGGACACAGATGTATGTCGGTGCCCGCTGAGCAGTTTAGGGTGTAGTTGCTCAAGGGCCTCCCCTGCAGTGTGTATATGTAGAGAAAGCAGTGGTTGTCTCCTGGGCTGTGGTGTTTTTAAGCAATACATTTTCCCTCAGTGACAAAAACTTGGTCATATTGGCTGGCAGGGTGCTATGTTCCTCCACAGCAGCTGAATTGGATTGGTTTGCGTCTGCTGTTTTTCCCTGTCCAGTTCCACTGTTGGCTAACTAAAAGGCATTCTCTTCGTATAGCTGAATAGCAATCAAGAAGGAATGCTCATTGCCTTTTCAGAAAAGGAATGATGTGGGTTTGGCTCGGTGTTGGATTTTGTGGTGTTAACGTTTGATTGGAATCTGGAGTAGTCAAGTTGACAGGGAGAACAACTACAGAAAGTCGAAGCTATTTTTTCCATTGCAGGCTTTGTTTCTTCTTGACTGCTTCTCTATTTTTTTTTTTCTTCCCCACTGCTGAGTCGTAACCTTCGTTTTATCTCTCTCTGTCCTCCACAGTCTGCTTCACTCCTGAGGAGCCCACTGCTCTCTTCAGGCATTTCTTCCTCTCTGCTCACTATTAACCAACTCCTGCTCTGCTCCCAAGTAACCTGTGGGCATCGCTCAGTGCACTCAGAGCCTCGGAGCTGACTCAGGTGCTTTCATGCGCCAGCTATCATTACAGGCTCTGTAGGAAAAGGTGAGCGTTTCTTTACAAAAGATGAATGGGTCTGTTTATTCAGCCCAACTTTGCATGTGGGCCTGGAGGGTGTGCTGAAATGAATCGGTGCACTGTGTGTTGGAGCAGGGGGTCGGCAACGTTACAGTTTGCCCTGTGTGCGTGCATGTAAGTTTGCAATTTGATTTTCACGTCGTCTAAATGCTTACGTATTATCTCTCCACCCACATGGGTTGATTCGAAAATGTAAAGTTTTGTAATTCTTGTGTGTAAAACTGATTTTAAGTTTTAAGTGACAAGGAAAAGCGATCACAAAATTTCAATTCCACCATTGGCTGAAAACAAGCAGCACATTATGATATAAGCTGATGTCACTTAGAATCAGCTGTAGTCTGTATGTATTGACAGTATTATTAATTAGTACATGTCTAGGTTTTGTTTCGTAAAGTGTTCAGTGTATTCATGTGTAGGTTTGTTAACAATGCTGTTATTGTCACTGATTTTCGGTGTGTGTTGTGTTGTGTGGTGGATGTGTGCCATAATTGTCTGCAATAGGTGGCTGTGTTTATCCCACTGGTTTCCTGTTCCCTCTGTGTTCTTTGTGTGAACAGTGGGCTGACTTGTGTGGGTCTCTCTTACTTACTAACAATTAGATATTCACATACGTAAAACATAAAGCTACACCATGCAAAAGAAATTCAGTACCTGGCCCACAAAGTTTGCATCAGTCCTGTTTTTTTTAAACTCACGCATAGTTACCGTGTTAGAAAAGAATTGAATAATTGTATTTTTTGTTAACATAGTTATGTACAGTATGTACAGTATGTACAGTACATGTACAATGGCTGGTTTGCCTTGAAACTAAATACACATGTTGAATACATAGAACGGTTGCCTACATCGTTGACATCTGTGTTTGCTTGTGAGCAGCTTTCTTCTTTCTTGCCTTCGGTCAAACAGTGCCGCATTTCTTGGCTTCTGATAAACTATGACTTCTCCAAGTTAAGATCTTTGGCCTTGCCCTTCCTTTTTGACATCCTGTGCCCATCAGCCAGGCTGGTAAACATTCCGCACACCGTACTGACTTATAACAGTGTTAAAATTCTCAGTTGCTGCCTGTGGGAATTTCACCTGTCTCCTGTTTTAATGGTCCACATTTATCTTAAGTTTCTTTATTTAAAATAAAAGTGCATAGTTTACAGAGCAGTGATTTTTATTTTTATTTTTTTTTCATGTCTCTTTTTCTTGTCTCTCCCTCCCCTACAGATCAACATCCTCCAGTCAGTGAAGAAGCCATGCTTATCTGGTCCCCTCATGGCCATGCCACTATGACCGTCACACTCCTTCCGTCCCAGCTGATGTTCATTCTGGCCCTGGCTGTGCTTTTCAGCCCCATGGGCCGAGTGACAGGTCTGGGGGAAAGTGAGACACAGTCTCCTGCCCAGGTGCTCCAGGACCTGCTGGCCCGCCATGGAGACAACAGCACTATCACAGTGCCCCAACTGCGTGCTCTACTAGCCCTCCTCAGTCGGGGTCAGGGTGAAGGTGATGACGACAGCAGCAGTGTGGCGGAGACACCTACAACCGCACCTCCCAAATCCAACAGCTCCAAGGTGAGAACAAAACATTCTTATATTGTGTTAGCACTTTGAGTTGATGGGGTTCTCCATCGTCATTGGTCAAACAGTTGCAACTTGAATCATGGCAGACACAGAAACTACATTTTGGTATTACCTATTATCTAATATTTTTTGCCTACAAGTGTTAAATGAGGCAACTTAAACATCTGATGGAGCTGAAAGTTCAAAGTAAATACATAATGAAAGACTTTTGCAGCTACCTAAAGTATTAAACTTGGGGAGCCCTGGTGACCTTATGGATTTGAGTCATTGACCATGAATCACAAAATCCTTTGTTCAACTCCAGCCAGGCATCGTTACATGTCATTCCCAATTTTCCTATCGTTCCTCTTCTGTAGATGAATTTATTGTTTAATCCTAAAAATGTCAAAAAAAAAAAAGGAAAAATGTCCATTACACTTTCCAGGAATAATACAAAGAGTACACTGAAACAGCTTCATCATTTGTTGCATTTTATAGGTTCTTTATATATATATATATATATATATATATATATATATATATATATATATATATATATATATATATATATATATATATATATATATATATACATTGACCGTCAGCAGCTGCTGAGGTGGTTTCATCATGAGTTAGTGGTCTTCATTACTAGTAACTATTAAGAATCTAAATTAAATTCACATTTTCATCTTTGGTCACAGGGTTGTTTATGTCTTATACTTGTCTTATACTTAAAATTGTCCATTTTTAGAATGGTTCAAAAATGTTGGACCCTTGAAGATCTTTAATGAGGTCATCATCGGGGTGTCGATTAGTTCAGTTGGTAGAGCATCCGCCCTATGTACGAAGGCTCAGCAGCGGCCCAGGGTTCGGATCCGACCTGTGGCCCTTTGCTGCATGTCATTCCCCATCTCTCTCTCTCCCCACATTCCTGTCACTTCTTCAGCTGTCTCTGTCAGAAATAAAGCTTGAAAAGGCCAAAAAAAAATCTTTATAATGAGGTTATCATAACTTTTGCTTAGGTTCTATACTTCTAATCTTTCACTGATTTTATCAAGACTGTGAAAGAGTGTTTCTAGGAACCTTGTTTACGGAAATGGGTGTTGCTAGTGTTAAGGCAGGGAGGTTCATATAGTCAATAGCTTCTTAAAGATAATTGAAAAAATGCAGACGTTTGTATGCTTAGTTGTTAGTGAGCTATGAAGTGTTGCATCTATTAAAACTGTATGCGCCAAGTGTTGCATGTACAGTTGTCACGATCCCAGAATTGTAATCTTTGATATATTATTAGTATAATAAAATAAAAAGATAGTCGTTACCTCTTTACGTACAATGGCAAATAGGGAAAAAAAGTCCAAGGCACACAAAATAGTTTTTTTTTTTTTTTGTTATTAACAACCTGCACACAGTGCTGGTGCATAACACATAAAACAGCACTGGTCCTCTCACATCTGCCATAACACATTTTAAACATGTGGTATCGACAAAGTGTCCAAGTACCTTTATCAACCTTACTTGCATGTTGTGTTAAGAATGGATAAATCAAACAGAACCAAACCAAAGACAAACAATCTCTCAATTAGGAAGGTGAGGCTGAGCAATCCGACAGAACCTGAAAGCCAGAGACAGAGTGACACACACAAAAAAATATCTAAACCACCTCTGCTAGATCACTCCGTCTCTAAGGTTTTAATCAAATGGAACATATTACTGATGCTTTCTTTTGTCTGCTACATGTTGTCTTCACAGTCAACAATCTCTACCAGTAAGAGAATTATGTAGGAGTGGTTGTGTGTTCTCCATGTGCTATCTCATTAGTCCTAATGTGTATTCACATTTTTGGGGCGGAGTACATGTCAGTGGTGGCAGAGCCTCAAAGCCTTCTCAACACCCAGAAGGGTAAATCCAGCTTTAGTTATGTCTGGAAGAAGCAGGAGCCACCGGTGCCACATAGCTGAAATATTTAGAATATTTTCCAAGTGTCGTCGATGATTGACTCACTTGTTCTTATGCTTTTGTTACAAACACAAAATGGTTCAGGTCATACATTGTTCAGAAGTTGGACACGCAACATTGTCTCTGCCTGTTTGTATATGAAAATATGAGTGTGTGTAACACAGAACAATTGTATTATCAGCCATTATTGGCCAGTAACTGTCCCTGCTCTCCCTATTTGGTTCAGCTCATGCCTCTATTCAGTGTCATGCGTCACCTTTCGCTTTTCCTCACTAAACACGTTGCATTCAAATATTCTCATCTGCCACAGTGGAAAGAATGACGTGTTGTTTGTGCTGAGAACAGTTTAAACAATAATTGAATGGATTACTGAATATATTTCCTGCTGTTGTGATGGACCTGAAGTGATTCTTGTGCTTTAATTTTGTGGTGAGTCACTATCAAAAGCCTCAAAAAAGCCTGTGTTTGATTCAACTTCACTTCTTGTCCTCACAGATTATATTCCAACTGGCTTCCCGATATAGAAATGAAATATTTACCATGGATAGTCTGTTGACTGTGACTTGTGAAGGTTTATACCTCAGATGGATATATTCAAGATGGAGTGTATGTCTCCTATAGGTCTTTTTTATTGGCTATAGGAGACGTGTGTCTCTTTTTTTGTATATTTGTCAAGTTCTATGTTGTTAATAAACTTTTAATGCCCTATATTTAATAGTTTTGTTTAAATCTCAAGCAATCTTTTTGCAGTCATACCTACTCCTAAAATAGTAGGGTAAGTAAAACGAGAAATGTTTGTTAATTTCAGATTTTATTAGAAAATGAGATCTCAATAACTGCTTAGGCACCTGACGTAGACAACATACTATATATTTATGTCGTAGCTGATTTCCAGCAGTAACTAATGATTCTTTTCATCACTGAATGATCAGATTTTTTGGGTTATGTCTTCATTTGCAGTGCCTGCCTGCAGACACGCTGGCTATTTACAGCATCAATGAGCAGTCACGGCTGGATGGGCAGGGCTTACAGGAGCTGTGCCCCACCATGCTGCAGCAGTTGGATACTGGCACCTGCAGGGCGCAAAAAAAGGAGGAGCCGAGTGGTGATCCCTCTCCCAGGCCCTCAGATGCCGAAGGTGAGCACCGAGTTGTTACCGGTGATTAAAATGTTAGCTATTTGTGTTAATTTTGAAGATATTTTTCTAAATTTAATGTTAATGAACATTGGGTTGTTATACTGTAAATTTAAAGGATAAGTCTGGTGATACTGACAGGTGTTGTTTATGTAGCCAGAGCTTGACATTCTGGCTGCTTTGTGTCACAGAGCAACAAATTTGGTCAAGACTACTAAAAACACTCCCACATTACACTGTATGTAAATACTCAGTGCCCCAAATCTGCAGCTGAAAACAGAGTGTGGGATTTACTCCTATTTGAGTTACTATTTGCCTCAGGGGACTTTACAATCTGTACAGCGTCCTAAGACCTTTGATTTGATTTAGGAAAAACCCTTTTATCAGGGAAAAAATGGATGAAACCTCAGGAGGAGCTACAGAGGAGGATCCCTCTCTGCATGTTAGAAGAACAAAGCCTCACCAGCCTCATCTTTTAACTGTACTGTATGTATTGTTTGTCTGATGAACATTGAATGTGATTTTTTTGATATGCATTTTAAAAATTGTGATGGGATTTGTGTTGGTCAAACCTGCTGTTGGCTATTTCAGTTAATCTTTTTACAATATCTTTGTCTTTTATTGTATATTGTAACTATTTTTGCTCCTTCTAGAGTGGGTACATCACCATTTCTGTCAATGACTAACTCTTGTATCTCATTATTACAAGTTTTTCTCTGTTCTTTTAATTCTTTTAAGACAAGATTTTCACAAAACCTAGCGCAGTGAGACCTTGGAAAACACATTTCTTCAACACATGAGATCTGAGCTGTGTGTGTTTTGTTGCCCAGAGATAACGATATCACGATGTCCCCAAAGGAAATGAAAGCCAAAATAAGCGTGCACAGTTAGCCAAGGCTCAGATTGCATTTCTCAGTTTGGCTTAAAAACCCACACATCCTTTAGACTCCACAAAGCTGCCTCAGTCAGCATAGCTGGTGTGGAGCAGAGATCACATGCAGGTAAATACAGACAGACAGAAAAGCATCAAAGCTACTAACTGCTCCTCTTTCCTTGGCTGCTGTAACTCCACACAGACTGCAGACGGTACACACCCACTAGGATGTCCTTGGAAACCATTTCAGCATGTGCATCCAATCTGATGTTCTCTGAAATGTGAAGTGCAGTGTAGGCTGTTTATTAAAAAGCTTTTGAGTTCTCGTTGAATGGAAGCTAAATGGGCTTTAGAATATGTAGCTGGTATAAAAAGCTAGCTAATGACAGACTTTGGTCAACTTGTGTGATGTTCTGCCCTCAAGGCGGCAACTGAACAGATGTCAGAAAGCAGCAACACTTCAGGAATGTTTATATTACTTCATTAGTTTCCTCTAAAAATAATAAAAAAAAACAGCTTTCATTATGAATGTGATGACTGTGGCAACTATTGGTGTCATATTCTTTTAAAATGCACTGCATCGTGTCGTAGCTTTGCTACATCAATATTCTTTATACCATCCTTGGCAAGTAGAGAAGAAACGTTTTAATGGCCATGAGTAGCCTGGCTCTATCTCTCCCTCTTCACTGACAAATTTGTTTTCCCTTATCTACTCACATGGCCTCAGCTCGCCTCACATTTGCCCCTGTAGGTAGCTTATTTTGGCTTGAGAGCTATTTTTCTATGGCTTGGCTGTGGAGATCCACCAGCAGCAGGGAGGCAGATGCCATGGAAATGAATCTTTACCGAAGATGATACTGACTTTTATGTCTTGATCTTGTTTTTTCCTCATTATCTATAACTGACTTTTAAAGCTTTTTTTTCAGAGATCAAATAACTCACATTTGATCAGACATACTATCAAAACATATCACTGCTCATGCTTAAGTCAGACCTGTTCCTCGCCTAACCACCACCTTTTTTTTTTTTTTTTTTACTAGTTTTTAAAATCTTCACTGCTGCTATATTCTCTTAAGTATACGACTTATGCCCTTGATGCCTTACCTAACAGCTGGGCTTTGCTTGTCAGCAGAAATGTTGCACATTATCAGCCTTTCCCTACAAACTGCTTTGGTTTTACCTCTTTTGGAGATAAGCACTCTAAATACCAGTTACAAGAATAACTTTAGTCCTATTTCCAACTTTGAGACTGCTTTGCTTTCTTTCGTTCAGAAAAGATATATTTCATGTGGTGTGCCCCAAGGTTCAGTCCTTAGTCTCGACCTTTTCCTTCTTATCATGCCACAATGAAGTTCTTTCATTCATGAACATGATATCTGTTTTCACTGCTATGTAGATGACTATGATAATAATACATTTATTTATGTAGTATTTTTTTAAAACAAGCAAAAAACATGGAGAAGTCTGCCTTTGTCTTTACCAGCAGCCCTTATCGTTTAGGTTTCCTTTCACAGTATGACTTTAACCTTTCTCTACCATAAACGTCACAGATGCTACAGCCTCAAATTAAAAACAGCACAAAACTTTTAACTAATGTGCACTAACCTTATTTCTTTTCTACAGATGTGAGTTAAGGCAGTGGTTCCTAACCCTTTTAGCTTCTGTCTTCATGGGGACTTTTTCTCCATTACAAGAAAAGTGATGTTCCCATAAGTAGTTTGATTTGAAATGTGGTTCAGAGGCTATGAGAAGTAAAACAATCCAGTGTTTCACAATAGAAAAGTCAGAAATATTCACATGATTTGTTTCATAAAGGAAGTTTTCGTTCTTATTTTCTATGTAGCTTTCAACCACTTGGGTGTGTCCCAAGTTGAGAACCACTGAGTCAAGGTACTTATCTACTGCCTCAGAGTATCTTCACCACCTTTAAATAATGTTCTTAATCAAGTAAATTAAATTATAATACAGTGTCAACTGCTATCATCACAAAATCACATGCGAGTAACATGCAGATTTGTTGCGTTGAAATGCAAGTAAATGTTATTTTCTTTGCTTTCATTTCAATACAGTCGATACAGTTAAAAGTTGTTGTTTTTTTTACATGATTTTAGGTAAGAGCTGTTATTTGATAACGACATGATGTACTGAGGGAAAAAAGTTGCGTTCACAGCTGCATGTCCACACATTATGCATGGTAGTTTGTTTTAATCTTACACCTTCCTCTTTCATCCAACCTTCCTGTCACTCAAACCACCAGTGTGGGGCTTTTCTTTCCTGAGTGTGACAGTGATCAATGCCTTCTCCCTCACTGGAGTTTTCGTCGCGCCTCTCATGAAGACGCGCTATATGAAGTACGTGCTCACCTTTTTCATCGCTCTTGCCATTGGCACGCTGTTCTCCACTGCCATCCTGCAGCTCCTGCCAGAGGTTTGCCATCCATCCATTGTATCTACACATCTTTTCACATCCTATAAACCCTTTCTTGCTTTTTAAAAACACTGCAGTGTCTCATGGCTATTTACAAAACTAGTTCACTTTTGGCCAAGTGCTCCTTTGTCTGTCCTGCGGTTATATCTGTTTCCTCTCCTTCCTGCCTTTGTTTTGTCTTGCTGGTTTTCTTGGACACTAATAAGCACTGTGGAAAGTGCTTTGGTTTTTCTCCGCCATCACCGATCATCTGAGGTTGTGCTTGTATTTGTGTACACTGTATGTTGGCATCTGTGTCTGCACCTTCCCTTGCATTAAGATTGAGGTTTTTATTTGTGAGATTGTTGAGCTTCGTCTTCTACCACTGCAACATGTAGAACAACTGAACCGACATGATAACAGTGTTTCGCTCACTGTTTTTTTGTTTTGATTTGTTTTTTCTGGGCTTTGGGAATTATAAATTTCAGTTTTTGTAAGACAATCCTGGAGAAATGGAGCACAGCACCCTTAATGTGTCCTTCAAATTGAAATGTGACACCTTGTTAGCAGTGCTCATCCTGTGCTGTTGGGCTATTTAAAGTTTATTTGTCCCTCTTTTTGTGTCAGCACTGATAGCTAGTATGTACCCTGAGGTTAGGACAGTAGTACGGATGCACCTGAGTGGACTAGGACAAAGTATGTGTGTTTGTGTGTCTGTTCACAAGGTTTCAATAAACTGTAATTTTACCCATAATCACCAACCCTCTCTCTATCAAGAAAAACACAGGGTTTGAGGACTGCTTTAGAGGACAACACATTGTTCTCTTCAAATGCAAATGAAAGGTGGTCACTTCTGTTGATTGTTTTCAATGGATAAATCGGCCTGTTGTCTCTCTTTCTTTGAAAATTTTCTCAGGTTGATTTCATTCATTCTTTCCTTTCTTTTCAGGGAGTTAATGGGTGTTCTCTATTTTTTTTTGTTCCTTAACATGGTGATTAATCTGACATCCTCAACTAATTACCTCTCATTTTCTCACCTTCCCCTTTCTTTCCTCCGCCTTCTCTCCGTTGATCAGTGTGGGGTTATGGGATCCTGTGTGTGACACTGATCTCTCTGTGTTCGCTGGTCGGTGCCAGCGTGGTGCCCTTCATGAAGAAAACCTTTTACAAGCGACTGCTGCTCTACTTCATAGCCCTGGCCATTGGCACGCTCTACTCCAACGCCCTGTTTCAGCTCATCCCGGAGGTAGTGTCGATGCTGCTGTGACTCAATTAGCTGCAGCTACTTCACAGTGCCTCAGTGCAGGGTTGCTATGTAGTTTCAGGAAGGAACATGATAAAGAATATTGATTTTTACATCAAGTATCCCATCGAATATTTGATTTTCTTGAACCCAGTTCCTATATCACTGTCATTGTATACCATCTCTTATCTCATTTAATGCAATATAAATATCACAGTAAGTAGGATGAAGGAGTTGTTGCTGTGTATAATATTAAGCTATAGTGTGACATTGGCTCTAATTGGCAGCCATCTTGCCCAGTCACTGTAAGCATAGACAGAACTGAGCAACAAGCAAAATTTGCAGCAAAATTAATGTCAGTGTTGAAAATATATATTAAAAAATATATATTCCTTGTCTCTGGAAATTAAGGTTTGGGATTTGGGACAAATAAAAACACAGATCAGACACTCTACTCACCTGACATCAAATCAGATTAGTCTAAAAAGCAGTTATGAGGCAAATTCACAGGAAATTCAAAATGAACTGTTTTTTGTTTGAAATTTTGTGAGCAAGGGCTGCCCCTCACAAAAGCAGCTCTTAGCTGACTCATTAGATAGCAGTGTGTGATATAAAATCAATCGCGATATACTGCGCAAATTATTTTGATTTGTAATCACAATATACACACAGAAGAAAGTTTATTAGACACAGCTAGTTAAAAGTAATGCAGTGCAATGCAGCAGTCAAAGCAATAAATCATAATATTCAGTTTTCATTAATATAAATAGGATGGGCAAAATAATAGAAACAATCCTCAGTGTAGCACAATACACTTCAACAGCAGCACAAACTGCAAAATGATCTAACAGCTGAAACACCTCTAAAACCATTTCAACAATAACATGAACATTATTTATTGCAGGACTGTCATATTGCGCCACATTAATTTTAACTAGGCGTACCTAAAACTGACAGAGTGTAGTTTATCATGTGAAAAATGTTTACAAAATTAATTTGTAAAATGTTGAATAGATAAAATAACAGATAAGATGTTAAAGGGATAGTTACACCTAGAAACACTCAGTCAGTAGATAAATCATGTTATTGCCCATTACTATCACTCAGAAGGCTTCATGGATTAAGTAATTAGTTGATTTAATTTGCACTATTGATGAATGTCAGAATGCAAAAGGGTGTCTTAAATCTACTGCTTATAAAAGAGTGAAGCCTATTTTTGGATTGACTATCATTGTTTTGTTTATTGGCAACAGTACTTGAATACATTCCTGAATTGCTCATCTCTTACAATCTCGGGAGGAGTGCATCTGTAGGAGTGTTATTGGAAAAATCCAGGTTATGGCAGTAATATGTTTACTTTTAAACCTAACCTGGTTTTGCATGCAGTTAATCAGTATAATTCACCACCACAAAGCATGTTTTAGAAAATATTGTAAACATATTGTCCCTTAACTATTACATAGTCCAGTTTCTACAGAAGTAATTCAGCTGTGAAATGTACCTCATTGATCCATTTAGGTTTCTCTTGCATGAAGTTTTAATAAGTCAGGATATTGAAGGAAACTTGGGTACATGTCGACACACTGACTGGAATTAAGAGTCAGAGTGGCATAACCCACAAGTATGAGCAATTTTGCAGTTACATTTTTGAATGTACACACCCATCATGCCACATTTACGCCAAGCTGTTGCACCAAGCTTTGTGTAATTCGTTGCCTCAGTTCAGCTGAGACATAGTAAAGGAAAAACACATTTGTATACCTCAGAGCTGAAGTGGTATGATTTATGGGAAGTCTGTGCCTGAAGGGGAGACAATTACATTCATAATTTAACCTGTTCAACTAGGCCGCTGTGAAATATCTTTGCTATATCTTAAAAGAACATCAGACATTCAAACATTGAGAAAGAATAAAAGAAGAATAAAAACCGCTGGGTCCTGACAGGGAACTTTCACGCTTTACCAGAAGTGAAACTTCACTTTAATTAGAAAACTTACACAACCTCGACCCACCCAGAGTTAGAAACAAGCAATTCAGCAAACACTGATATTTTACTCTCGAAACTAAATAATGTAACAAGTGGCAGTTGATTAAAAAAAACCCACTTATGAACAAATATGCACAGTGAGTGATGTCAGGCAGTTATGATTGAATAACAGCTACTAGAAATACTTATCACACGCTAACACCATCTTCTCTCCTTCATGATAGGCCTTTGGTTTTGACCCCATGGTGGATTTCTATGTGTCCAAGTCTGCAGTGGTGTTTGGAGGTTTTTACCTCTTCTTCTTCACTGAAAAGGTCCTTAGAGTGCTTCTCAAACAGAAACATGGGGTGAGTATACGGCAAGAATGATCTGAATTTCACTTTGTATTGTTTTATAGATTCAGGTGGTGGGAAACTTTGAAATTACAATGTCTGAAACGAGTACATCCATAAGCTAAATGTGCACTTTATATGGAAGTCAAAGCAGGAGGTGGCTTAAGGTCAAACATGAACTGAATGTGCATAAGTCAACAATCTGGAAAATCACGATAAAATAAGCCAAATGCTGATGATCTCTGCAAAGTGAGACAGTGATAGCACTGAACAAGAATCTCTGTAATAGTCTCAACAAAACTCCTTTTGAGCTGGTATTCATGGGGGGTTAAACAGCTTGTATCCAAGGTCAGCGCACAAACACACAACCTAGCATGACAAGCCCAAAACCAGGACTTAAAATCAAAGGAGAAACTAGTGTGGTCTTGATTTTTCCTTCATCATTTTCCCGTAATTCAGACGAGTTTGGATAAAATCACAGTCAAGCTACACGTTAGACAGATCGTAGGACAGTTGAACAATATGAGACAGTTTTTAACTGTCAAAGCAGGAGGTAAAGAAAGTCTGTTGAAGTCGATATCAAGAGTGTTGCTAAGAATATGTTTTGCAGTAACCGTATATGTCACAAATATGGTAAATGGGCAGAAGAATCATATGTACAAAGGGTTACAAATTGGTGTTTATTTATCAACAGTTTCCACTATTTTGCATTACATCAGACAAAACTCCCGACGGATGTAAAACAAAATCTGCAACATTTTATTTTTAATTACTTTTTAATTACATTTTGTTGTCCAAATTATGTTTCCAGACATAGTTTTACAAAAACAATAAAAAAATAATAATAATTCTACTTGATCTTTAAATGGTAATATTGAATTATCACCCAGCCCTGACCATGTTCTTATGTTTCTATAATCAATTAAGGATTTAGATTAAACTTGGTAAAAAGTGAGATTTCATGGAACAATCATTGAACAAGTCAAGTTAAAGTTAAGTTCAAGTTAACAAACTAAACCATGTGGTGTCATCGTTATCAGGCGTTGAACCAGTTTCCCTGTTCATTTGCTCTGACCTCAGTCATGACAATTTAATTGTACCCACGTCTCTTATCTGTATATTCGTGGCAAGTTTAACCAGTTGGACGGTTCAGCGATCTTTACATAACGATAAGTTACACGCTCTATATAAAACTGCCTTCCTACTGTACACACTGTAACAGACTGGAAAATGTGACACGTATCCTTACGTGTCCTTCAGGTGGTATTTGCCGTCACACATCACAAAATTAGTACAAGCCAAATGCTGTTAAAATATGCAAGTGGCTGGTAGATTTGCTTCCCTCGCCAGCCCCCCCTTCCAAACATACATGACCTATGTTATCACTAACAGATTAAGATCAACTAAAGGTTTATTCTGCTCCAGGTCAAGTATGTCCTCTTCTTCCTTTGGCTTGTTTCTATTTTAGTAAGAAATGTGAACACACCCTTGTGCTAAATTAATCGAGTCCTCAAGTCATTGAGTCAGTTGATTAATTGTCTAAGTCATTTATCAGGTAAACACACCAAGCATTATCAGTTTCAAGCTCCTCAGATATTATTTGAGTTTTCTGACTGTTGGTCAGATGATTTTAAAAAGCAATTTTAAGACTTGTCCCAGTGGACATTTTTCACTATTTTTTGACATTTTACACAACTAATTTATTGTTTTTATTTTAGAAAAATGACCTCCAGTCATTACTTTAATCCCACTTGCTAGCTGCATCAATGTTTTTTTTTTTTTTTTGTGTGTGTGTGTGGTGACATGCATCTATGAAGGACACTCTTTATCCTTTAAGTTGATGACTTTCTTTGACTGCTAGGTTTACATTTACAGTACTTGAATCTTTCCTATATGTGGAGTATTCACGATTCTGATTTAATCTGCTTAGTTAGCGTGTGTTCTTGTTGACTAAGAGTGGCTTGTTATTGTCACTTGGCAACTGTACCTCCCTCAAGTGCATTAGTAGTAGTGTATGTGGCAAAGAATTGTCCACAGCTGAAATCTAGGCCTATAAGCCTCTTTGGTAAAGGTACAGCACTGTTGCAACTTTCAGATTTTTTTAAAAAAACCCAGCTTTACTGTCATGATGAGCAGATTTTCGTACAGCTTCCCAGTGCTGCTGATTTCATTCTCAAAAAGCAGCAGGACATGAAGCGGGTGATTGTTGCTCCACCATGTGGTGTGGTGTGCTTTGAACCATATGGTCCAGCCATCCTAATTAACAACTAACACTGCGACCTGCTGATCCAATTACAGACGCTCTTTGACCCAAATTAGCACATGTGATGCTTCTGTCAGGTTTTAACAACCTATTATTAACAACTCCAAAATCTGTCAGCATCAAGTCATTTTTAAAGTGTTGGGAGGAGACAAGTTATTTTGTTCAGTGTGGCTGCCCTGGTGAAGTGCCCTTAAGCAAAACACTGAATTTGTGCTGATTTCAGGAGTGTTGTTCTCCAGCTGACCCTTAACTGCGACTATACTCACTGTCCTTGCAAAATTTAATGAAATGTCACACTAAATCTCTTGAATTTTGTTTGTAGCGATCAGAGTAAATACTGCCTGAGAGGCTCAGTTCAGGGCAATAAAAATGAAAGATTTAACTAATATCTATTGGGCTTTTTACGCTGGTGTATAGTGCTCGTGGAGGCAACAAAAATTACTCAACAACTAAGAGGAATCTGTATAACAGGATGCTCAAATAGGACAAAAGCAGCTCAGGGCATCTTGAGAAAGGTTCAAGGAACTGTTCTGTTCAGATTCATTTGAAGTCAACTGTGTAATTGCCTCTCTGTTTTACTCATTAATTTACTCCAAAGGATCAATGTTATTTTGTTTGTCAGGAATTTTCACCAACAATGGATCTGCCAAAAAGTGTTTCTGATTGATCACGATATCTATCTTCTCTATATTTTTGTCTTTCAGGCCCAAGGTCACAGCCATTACCCTGGTGCAGACCGTTACTCGACACCTGACGGGGACGTTGAGGAGGGGGAGAAGGAGAAGCTTCAGCAGAACGGAGAAGCCAGCAGTCTGGCCCTGGGCAAGGTGGACGCAGGGGAAGGCGAGCTCATGCTCAGTCCTGCACAGACACCACAGGTAAGGGCGAGGAGCAACATTTACATGTTGCTGCTCTGTCCACATGTATTTTCTTCTAATGTTGTGTCCCTCACTTTTCCACCTCCAGGACTCCCAGAGCCCAGAGAGTGGGGGCCGGTCCGGCACCAGTGGTGGTGGCTGCTATTGGCTGAAGGGGACGTCCTACTCTGACATCGGCACACTGGCTTGGATGATCACATTGAGCGATGGCCTGCACAACTTTATTGATGGCCTGGCCATCGGCGCCTCCTTCACTGCCTCTGTCTTCCAGGGCATCAGCACCTCCGTGGCCATCCTGTGTGAGGAGTTCCCCCATGAGCTAGGTAAGTTGGGACAGGTCCTAAGTCAGTTTCTTAATGGAACCTCTACAGTCTGCAAATCTCACCTGAGGTCATACTTCTTTTGTGATTTTGAAAACATCATTGCTTGGCAGAAATCTGCAGTTAAACTAATTGCACAGACAATTCGGTAATTTTCTTCTGTTACCAGGAGACTTTGTGATCCTGCTGAACGCTGGCATGAGCATACAGCAGGCTTTGTTCTTCAACTTCCTGTCTGCTTGTTGCTGTTACCTGGGCATGGGCTTCGGCATCCTGGCCGGCAACAGCTTCTCCCCCAACTGGATCTTTGCCTTGGCAGGGGGAATGTTCCTCTACATCGCTCTGGCAGACATGGTCAGTGTTTGGGGAAAAGGGTTGATTGTATGGGTGGATGTGTTATTGTCAGGGTTCTCATAAGACAACACACTCCTTTTTAAAAAGTGGACTTTATTTAGATATACCGTTTTGTGCTTTACAGTAAAAACAAATAATAAAAGTTGTATGCTTCTCAGTTTCCAGAGATGAATGAGGTGAGTCGTGAGGAAGAGGACGCAGGTGGAAGCAGCTTCCTCCTCACCTTTGCCATCCAGAACGCCGGCCTGCTGACGGGCTTCTCCATCATGCTGCTCCTCACCACCTACTCTGGACAAATACAGCTGGGCTAGCACTGGACTCCCCTGAACCATCACCAGCTCTGACCAGTGCTAAATGAAACTGAGATGTCATCTGGTTTGTGCTGGTATAAACTGACCCCAAGAGGAAATTTTTTCTTTTCTCTTTATCGTCCTCCCATTGTCAGTTTTCAGTGCTGTGCGGCAGGTACGCACACTCCTTAATCAAAAATGTTTAAGTAGCTGTTCACGCGCAGTTCCCAGATGCAGTAGATCCCAGATGCAGTAGATCCCAGAGGGGGTGGCAACCTTCTTTTTCATGTTTCGTCAACTTTTTTCTGAAAGCTGCTCCCTCATTCTAGAAATGTTACCTGAAGAAGCATCCAGACTACAAAGACGAGTTAAAGACATGCAGCTCCCTCGCCGAACATGAACTGACGTGCAATACTTACCCAGTCACTCAGACTTTTCTCTATCCCTCAGACTACTGATCAGCCATTTTGGCTCCTGCTCTTATCCCCCCAACCCCCCTTTTGTCCTTTCCTCCATGGTAGATCATTGAGCCTCAACGGTTGAGATTTAGTAGAATCCTCAGGAGGTGGAAAAAGCACAATCAGGTAACAGCAGCTGTATTATTGACATCCTAGAGTCTTTCCCCTCCCTTTTTCCATTCCAGAAAAATCTGACCTGAACTGGAATTTTAAGAGTCAACATCAAACTGACTTCCAGCTGGACTTTGTTGTTTGTGTGTTGATGTTATATTTTTTTATACATGATAAAAATGATCTGACTTTCGAAGACCAAATATGGGCCGACCATTGAGAACGGTGAAGGGCTACACGGTGGCGTTCGGGAGGGGCACGCTTTTATTCTCCTCAGTACGGACTCTTGTCTACATCCTTGGCATGCAGTTAGAAATTCCTAGTGACGCCTGGGACAGATACATAAAGTTCAGAGTTTAATATTAGTGGCTTCGTGCAGATTGGACGCAACGACACTCCACAGAGGCATTTCTAGACATAAGTTACCATCTGTGCCCTTCATCAATATAGCATTGAATTGTTTTTTTTTAGTCCTTGAACTCAAAGTGCAACTCTCTGGTCTTCACACATCTAATAGACTATACTCTCTGGTCTTCACACATCTAATAGACTATTTTTTTTCCCAGAATTATCTATTCTTTTACTGCACAGTTGTAGTTTAAACAGAATATGCTAAATCATATAAACATGCACATTTCACCTACTGGTCTGTGACCTGTGACCTACATTAATCATAAATAATAATGATATGAAAATAAAGTTAAATACGAGTTATATCCGAGTTACACAATATGATTAAAAAATGTGGACATGCTTCATGCTTATATGCAGTTTGGGTACTTTTTCATGGTTTGTGATAGCCCCACTTGACAATAGACTAACAGGTTGATACGAGGTGTGCTCTCTACCAGGTGAGCTACTGGGTCGACCCCACTCGATCACTTCGATGAGGAAGAACTTCAGCGTTATGCTCATTAATGTTCTTGTGTTTGAATCTAAGCAAATCCCTGCAGTCAAGTTCCAACATCTGGGAGAAAGCCTGAAACCAGAAGCGTTGACGCTTGGGTGTCCACATACTTTTGGCTATGTAGTGTGATTCAAATCTGAGGGAAACCAGTTTAAAACGGTTTTAGAAGTGTAATGTTGGAGCGTTTAGGGGACCACTTGTTTGTCACACTGTAATGTGACTGGTTTCACTTGAGCAAACTGACAGTATTGTTAAGATGAAACGGGGATTCACATCATAACTGCATCATGCATTGTGTTACTGAGTACGCTACAAATCTGTGCAAGCTTGGTGCATTTCTATTGATTCATATTTACTGATATCTTACAGTGGAATTGAGTTTTTTCCGCACAATATACAAAAATTCAACATAGAATAAGTGATCTGTTACCAAAAGTGGCATATTTTTCTGTAGTTTGATATTGGCGTAAAATAGATCTGTAGTTTATTATTTATTAGAGATAGAAATTGGAAACCACAGTTGGCCGTTATGTTGTAAAAGTCTGCTATAAAAGTTTTCTGTTATTCCTGGATGGAGAAGGCAAGCCATTAAAATGGGTACCATGAGGTACAGTATTACTGCTGCTTGATATGTATGATGAAGATTATTTATTGTTTAAGCCATAAAATATTTATTTTATGTTTTACAATCAAGATTAAGTATTCAATTCAGCTTTACACCACAAGCCATGACAGTAGATCTCAGTCTTCTCGTGTGTCGTTGTCTTTGTTTTATTTTTTTATGTTGAATAAATGTGACAGCTACCAGAATACACTATAAACCCTTACTGCATTGCACATTTTAACTGTATGCGAAAGCGTATACAAAGAATTACTGCTGAAGTCATGATAACCTAAACATAATTTTTGGGAAAAAACTCATTTATAAAGTGTCTCTTTTTCTGTGTCACACAGCCAACCAGTGATCAACTTAAATCACTTCTAGATTTGTTTTCAAATGTGTAATGCATCATTTTGAAAAATATTGTACCTAATGTGTTTCATGGGAATCCTCATGAGCCTTCTCTGTCCTCTCTCTCTCTCTTTGTCATGGGAATCTTTTGTTTTTTTATAAACATCATTTTCCAAGAAAATCATGTGTCATCTGTTTATTCAACCAATTTAATGCAGATTTGATTCTATATTTATTTGGATATGTGTTAATTATAATTTCACTAGATGTTTTGGAATGTACTCAGAAAGACCTAAGATCTGTGAAAATCTGTTTTCTAGGACTCGAAACGTCTCTGCAAACTGCAGTATTTCACTGTTAAATAATAGGTCAGCTTTTACAATTTTGTAAAATGTCACAACATGACATTGCAATTGCATGACGTTTGTCTCACTGGCTCTATATACAACTTTAGTAGCAAAGAATATACAGTGTGGCATTTGAACTCCTGGAATGGTAAATCGAACATGTCATTTCACTTTTAGCTCTGGTTAACTCATTTAGTTCCTGGGGGTTAAAAATTGATCCCAGCACCAAACTGCAGGTAAAAGCATGTTCATAAGTAACACCTGTTGAATCTAATGTGAGCAGATCATCCATGAATTTCATACAAAACAACATCTGGATAAGTGGCAGGAAATGGATAGGTGCAATATAATACTTTGGCTGTGGCAGACAAGGCCAAAGTCTGAACACATATATTCATATATTTCTCTTTTTTTATTGCACTTCAACTAAAGTGACCCTGAACCACACTTAGTAATAGTAATGGTGGAATGTAAACTAAGTACGTTTACACAAGTACTATACTTAAGAACAACTTTGATGTACTTTGAGTGTTTCCATTTTAGATTACTTCTTCACCACTACAATTCACTAGCAAATGTGTCTTACTCCACTCCATTTGTTTGACATGTATAGTTATAGTTTTATAGGTATAGTTAGTTATTCTTTGCCTGAAAAACATCAGATATGCTTATATGAGATGATACAGTACTACTTTAATCTGCTCAATAGGATAAAGAGGATCTAAAATTCTCTTACGTGTATTTGCTAGTGATATAAATAATATTCTTTAATAATATACCACTGTGAAGCACTGGAGCCATTCTGCACAGTGACTTTTTCAGTATATTTACTTGTAGTGTAGTTGTAGAGTACTTTAGAGTACTATTATTATATATAGTATTTTTGGACTGTTGAAATTCTACTTTTTACTTACAGTTTTTCTCAATTGCTAAAACACTAAAACCCATTGGCTGAACAAAGTTCTCAGTTGCCTGAACTCATTTAGCTAATTGTGCAGTCTGTTGTCAATACCTTAAACCATTTCACATGGTAAAACACAATTTGCAGATCTCACTTACACTTTTCAGAAAAACTCGAAACACATTCTCATTCTCAAAACACATTCTGCACTCTAATGCACATGTCATCCATACTGGTAAACACAAGTGGCAAAAATTAAATACAAATAGAGCACACATGTCATTGATTAAACACAACCACTCAAAATTGATTTCACTTGTTTCAAATGATGTGACACAACCAATATAAGCCAGTTCAGAGAGCAAACAGGTTGTTGAAGGTGGGAATGAGAAAGTCTGAGTATGGATAGAAGAAACTGTGAGAGGACAAGTGCATATGCGAGGTGGGGACGAGGAAGAAGAGGAGGACGAAGAGTGGAAATATCCATTGAAATTCACGCAACAATCACAGACCATGTTTTTGTCCACGGACTGACAATGAGGGAAGCAGGACTTAGAGTGCAACCCAATTTGAGATGATTTTCTGTGTCCACCGGACATTCAGAGAAGAGAACAGGTACAGTATACTACTGTATTTTTCTAATTGCAAATTTACTGTACTACACTACATGCAGCTGTTTCAATAGACATTTGTAAAGTTCATCACTGTATGTATTGTACTGCATGAATATTTTTTTTTGTAACTGCACATCTACTTTTTGTAGAATTGCAATAAACAAATTGCATGGCCCTGAACATTATGCTTTCTATTTGTTTACAGTACTGACTGCTCAATAGATTTTGACTGGTTGCAGGTTCATATCAACAAAGAACAAGAATTACAGTATCACAGAGACAAAGGACAAGTTTGTGAGATGCAGGGTACAGTACTGTAAAAATAGAGGTACGAGGAGGAGGAAGAACAAAAAAAATTGCAAAGAGCAAAGCAGAGTAATCATTTCTGATCAATTTTGAGCTACTATGATAGAATATGTTTTCGTTCATCAAACGACAATGGCAGAAAATTTGTTTTGAGATTAAAAATGTACTTCTCCCTGAGAACTATATGTTTTGAACAATGTGTTTTCTATTTTTTGGTGTATTGTTCACTGACTGCTTGATAGTGTATATCATTTTGATCGCTTTGTTTATGATTTGAGAGCAGTGTTTGGTTTTGAGCACAGGTAAAACTGTTTTGAGGCGAAAGTTTGATTTTCCAAGAGGAGTCACAGGTTTTGTAAATAGTGCTTGAAGATGAGGTTTTGTGTTTATTGTTTTAAGAAAATGGAGCAAGGGTTCAGAAATTGTGTTTTAGTAATTGAGAAAAACTGTAAGTAGTCTATAGAGTCTGAGGACTTCACTGCTTCACAAGTAATAACCATGGGACTGATGGCTGTGCGCTCTGGCGCCCAGAAGGGGGCAGTAAAGCTACTCATATGTTTTATTGCGCATGCGTCATATCAGAAACAACAAACTTATGTCACTTCCTGGCCCGACACAGGTGATTAGAAAACGTTTGGAAATTGAAATCGGAAAGTCGTGACGACTCTGATGACATGGCTTGAAAAGAGTCGCAGACAGTCGCGTTAAGAGGTGAGCAGATATATTAACTTGCTTTCCTGTACAGTTATTAAATGAGACTGATAAAAGGACGGTGATAAAGTCACCGGCTCGTTAGCCACGTTACATTAACGCTAGCCTCTCTCCATTCATTGACGCGCTGTCAGCTCCGGTCAGCTCGGTAAAAAGCGAACAGCTAGCGAGTTATCTCACCGGTGGACGTCTGTTCTTAGTCAGGAGTTAGCTAGTGAGTGATAGCTGTGGTAACGTTACTGTAACGTTAGCGATGAACAGCTTACTTTTAAGTTTTTGGCAGTTGTACCATCCGGTGATTTAACTAGTTAACGTTAACACGGCTAACTAACCAGCTGAAGTTTTACTAGCTGGTTAACATCAGCTGAATGAACGGCTGCTGTTAGCTTCTTATCCTGAGGTAAGAGATAAGAATGAACCCTGTGTTAACTGTAAATGACTGTGGTGACTGTGCTTTCTCACAGTCCTCCAACATCACTTATATAGAATGTAAACACAACAACTACCACTGACAATACAACAGCCGTGCACATATATTATTCAAAACATATTACACAATTGATTAGATAGCTATTCATTTTGCTCATAGTCTGTCTAATAATGATAACTGTACTTCTCTTCACAACATCAGTTTGTATTGGCAGGCTGGGATTGAATTATTTTAGTGTGAGCAAAAGATAAAGTGGTAAATGCTAATGAAGGCTGCTATGTAACGTGACAAGGAGAACACTAATATTATGAGTATAATATTTTCAGAGTAATGTGATATAAATAAAATACCGAATGTTCTGTCACAGTAAATGTATTTTTATAACACTGTAGTGTATACGCTGGATGTGTAGCATATTCTGTGGACGTTCAATTGAGAAACTGTTTATTGAACAAGAAATCTGATGGCACTGTCTGCTTTTTATCCCTTCCTGTGAACAGTATAATTGACAATAATTGACATCACATTAATGTGACAACAACCCTGTGCATTCACTATTGCCATAAATCAATCCTGCCAATTGATTTGCTCACAGTTTATCCATACAAGGAGAGACATGAAAGAGATGTGTTGATCATCTCATGGCATATTTCCCTTATAACATTTTCAGAGTTACCAGAGCTTGCTGTGTTCTATGATTGAACACATTGTACAATACTTAAGTACTTAAAACTGTAAATAAACTATTAAAAACATACAGGTACATGGAAATTACTAATATAGAAGTAAAATGTATATTGAATTTCTTTATGTGTGTACGATTATTAGAAAAAAATAGAGAGGGAGAAGCCATGGCCTGTGCCCGAGTGCCACTGGATGAGCAGCAGGTGACTGAGCCTGGTCCAATGGGAAAAGAGCACACACTGCCTGCACTGGTGAGTCATCACCTCATTTACAGGAATACACTCAAAGAGCAGACTGTGGTGCTCTGGAATATCCTGACGTGCCTCTCACAAAACCCAGTTATATCAGAATCAAACAAACAAACTGTGCTTTCCATTCACCATCAGCACCCGGTCAGGAAGGAGGAGCGCTGTTTTGTGCCTTACAAGTCCCCACCAGAAGACGGCTCTCCCGCTGAGGTGGAGGAGTTTTTGGAACATGCCAAATTCATCACAGAGGACCTGGAGTGGCTGCTTGCACTGCCCCATGACAAGTTCTGGTGTCAGGTGAGGGACTGCTAACATGTAAACATCTCTATGAGCAACATTTCACTTTCAGTTGACTTAGTCACAATGGTGCCTGGCAGCTGGAAAAATGTGAATTCACGTTAGATTCAGTTTCAAATTCAGAGTTATTGTTTGTTTTTTTTTCTTAAAAATGTCCTCCCTCCCTCCCTCCTCTGCTTTGGTCTCTCTCCTCTATCAGGTGGTATTTGATGAGTCTCTGCAGAGGTGCTTAGATTCATACCTGCACCATGCTCCTCGTGGACTAGACCTCAGCACCCTGCCCTCCTCCCCGGCGGTGGCCGACATGCAGCGCTCTGTCCACAGGGTGGTCTTTTTGACCTTCCTCAGGATGGCCACACATAAGGAGTCCAAGGTAGGAGCTGCACCCAAATATGAACTCTAGAAATTGAATAATGATTCAATAATACGTAGAAATACCAACTATAGTTTGATTAGTAAACTGTATTTGTCATAATGTTTAACTTGTTGCCTTGTCCTCTTCTACAGGACAACTTTATCACGCCGACTGTATTTGGAGAAATTATCTATGAGAACTTCCTGTTTGACATTCCCAAAATTCTGGATCTGTGTGTGCTTTTTGGAAAGGGCAACAGCCAGCTGCTGCATAAGATGATAGGTGAGGTTCAGTTTAAATCATTGTGGTGTATTTGATGGAGAATGTATCCATTGGTAGTGGTTTTTATGATTGTCACTCTCTGTTAACTTTCATAATGATGTCTTTCTTTTAGAGAACATCTTTAAACAGCAGCCGTCTTACTACAGTGACCTGGATGAGACGGTGCCCACTGTGTTACAGGTAAGATCAGATGTAGAAAATACAGCTGTATATTTAGATGGAGAGTGTAGGTGTAGAAAGGTGTGAAGACACCTCAGACACAAAAATAATACACCACTGAGAGTAAGTTGTGAATTTTATCATGTGAGATAACGGATTATTTTCTGCCCCTCATTCTCTCTCTGTTTATTCTCTGTCACATTCAGGTGTTTGACACCATCCTAGATAAGTGTGGTCTTCACTGTGAAGGGGCCATAGCCATGGAGCCGATGAAGCTGAGCGCACACAAACAGCCCACTGCCATGACCATGAGCCAGCAGGTCAGACACACACACATCTCTGTTCGTCACTGCATGTGATTCTAATGAAGAATCTAGTGTGTGTGTTGCCACAGGTCCTTTCTCATATATAAACATCACACAGCTTTTAACAGGCTGCTCTAGCATGGAAACATCTTGTCAACAAGGCAGAGAGCAGTACTTTACTTTTACTCAAAGGATCCTAATTTCATTACTCTGTGTTAGAAGTATAGTTTGTCTTCTTTTTCAGCAATGTCTTCAGACACTGAATGGGTTGAATATAGTCAAACAGTGTTTTTATTTAGTTCAATTGAAATAAGTTGTTTGTAGGAGAGCTGTGCTGATGACAGATTATATCAGATCATTTTAACAGACACTGAAATTGCCATTGATGTTAAATATTCAGTTAACTAGTTTACTAATGGTGACAGTAACTAGCAGCTTGTGTTTTATGTGAAATGTGAAAGGTTGATCGGATACATGGGGAGTGACGTTACAGCTCCATGATAATGTGCCTTTTCTTTTCTGTTCTAGGAACTTGCAGATCTTATTTTGTACCTCTGTGACTCGACCACCACCATCCATGCCTTCCTGGACATATTCCCTGATGCTTGCTCCAGCTTCCACTCCCACGGATTCCTCAGCAGGTTAGACAGATGGAGTAAACTGGCAGTATCGTTGGTCATGGTGACGCACACCTTTGCAAATGATTCCATGATCATAATGGTTTATTTTCTCTCCTGACAGACTGACCTCGTTTTATGAGACCGCTGTGCCTGACCTCGAGAAGGCGGTGAGGAAGAGAAACTTTGATGATAAAGGGTGAGTTTCTGCTGCTTTTAATCACTTTTCACTCACTTGCTGAATAAGTGAATACATGATGGTGAATAATCTTCCAAACCTTGCTTTAGTCTTCACGAGGACTTGTGGAAGAGGTTATCACACTCTTGTCGCAAGATGGTGGAAACCGCTCACCTACTGCTGCAGCACACCTGTTTACAGCCAATCCTGGAGGGGTGAGATGTTCAAACTTGTGCGTGTATCTTAGCAGAATTCCCGTTACATACCCATTCATTAATTCTGCTGATGCTTGTTGTCTTGCAGGGGAGAAAACACGCTAACATTTGCAGAGGAGCTACTACAACATTTCACATCTTTTTTAACTGAGAAAAGGTAAAACTACTGGTTGAAATCAGGGGTCACCTCCAAGGCTGTGGTTAACTTTTATCTCTTCAAGTACAATGACGTATATGAAGGGATCTGTTTCTTTGCCCTTTCAGGTTCTTGACAGACTATGATGAGCAGTTCCCCATCGCAGATGATGTCAGCCTCCTACAGCAGGCCCTCCCTGTCATGTATCCTTATCAGCACTTTCTGAAATGTGCTTTTTCATTTTAGTAAAGTAAATTGGTCGACAACAAGTACATTTCAGGACCTTCTCTTTCACTTTGCACAGTTGTTTTATATCAAATGATTAACAGATTTATCCACAACATAATTCATGGATTAATCATAATGATATCAGTCATTAATTGCAGCCCTAATCAAGTCAAGCGCCAGCTGTGTTGGAGAGACATCCAAGATGGAAGAATGGTCTCAATGTCAGAGCAGATACAACGCCTGTAGTATCAGTTGTTTCGTGTCCTTAACCGCCTGCTTCCCTCAGTGATGAGACCCGGACATCGTACCTGCTTCAGGGGGTGGAAAGTGCCTGGGACAATGTAGGGCGACGGAAACCACAGAGCCAGATACAGCACAAAGACCCTTCAGCCTATCAGGGAGCAGCGGGCGGTGCTGCTGCTTCTTCAGCTGGCTTTAAACACCAGGAGGACAGAGAGACAGAAGGAGGAGGAGGAGAGAGCCTGAGGGGAGCAGAGGCCATGTTGGAGGTTCCTCAAAAAGGAAACAATGTGAGATCTCATCACAACTAATTTATTAAGTACTTATGACAGTTGATTCATATAACACATAAAATTACATGAATAATAGATGACCAACTAAAAGAACAATAAAAGTTATACTGGAGTGCATTACAGTGCAGAAATGAATAGACATAAATGTCAGCTGTATGATAGTAAGTGACTTTGACACTGTATTTTGTTCTTTTCTCTGTTGTGTGTCTGTGTCTGTGTCTGTGTCTCTGTCTGTGTCTGTGTCTGTGTCTCTGTCTGTGTCTCTGTCTGTGTCTGTGTCTGTGTCTCTGTCTGTGTCTCTGTGTCTGTGTCTCTGTCTCTGTCTGTGTCTCTGTCTCTGTCTCTGTCTGTGTCTCTGTCTCTGTCTCTGTCTGTGTCTCTGTCTCTGTCTGTGTCTGTGTCTCTGTCTGTGTCTCTGTCTGTGTCTGTGTCATCAGGGTGCAGTGTGTCCAGTGAGTGGGGCGGAGCTAGAGTCTCTGCTGTCGTTAATCAGGGACCTGCTGCCTGATTTGGGCGAAGGTTTCCTGCTGGCCTGCCTGCAAGAGTACAACTACAACTCTGAGCTGGTCATCAACAACATCCTGGAGGACCGCTTGGCCCCCAACCTGGACAAACTGGACCGAGCCATGCCAAGGTAACATCACACACTTTACATATAGTGCTAATATGTATTTTCTGCCATGTGGATCATGCTGCTGAAGTTCTCATGTTGAAAGCACTGCTCTTTGACATCATGCTCAGCATTACTTCGCAGGCAACTGTAGGGAACAGTCATTACATGATATGATTATATGGGTGGATAAATGGATTATTGTTTAGTAAATGAAATGTTACAAACAGATGAAAAAAAATGCTGTTTCTGATGCTTTATAATGGTTTGTTTTGTCCGATCAAGAGTCCAAATAAAAATACTAGAAATTTTACTACATTGATCTAAAATAGAAAAAAACAACATATTTTCTTGTTTGTTTCTTTGTTAGTGCTCTTTTAGACGTAACTGTACAGACCAAAGTTTGATGTGCAACATGTTTTGCATTTTTTGTTGCAGATTGATTGTATTGAAGTTAAGGGTGGAACAAAAGGAATTTGCTGTGTTTGACCCCTGTTCCTCTTCTGTCCTTTTTAGGCCGGTGAAAGAGGAGCTTTCAGATGTTCTGAACGTTAGATCCAACGTGTTTGATGATGACGAGTTTGACGTCTTCCGCAGGGACCAGGTGGACATGTCCCGCATCTGGAAGGGCAGGAGGTGAGAGCACATAGGAGATTCTCACTAATCACAAATGAGCCTTTTACCTGATTCATGTCTATAATCCTGCTCAGATTATTAAAGCCAAGAAGGATGTCCAGACGTTAGTGCCTCTTCTTTTAATGCTGCCCTTAAAAACACAGACTGTCTGAGGTCAAAGCGTAATCTTGCTGTGTTTTGTCACTCTTGCAGGAAAGGTACGAGCACTCGAGAGATGCTGAACGACAAGCAGCACATAGAGGAGCAGAGAGCTCGTTATCAGGCCTATGAGACGGTGGTGGATGAGGTTGTCATTGAACCTGGTGAAAGTGCAGCCACCTACGGCCTGGATGACTATGATGACGAGTACGATGACACCTACGACATGAACCAAGTGGGAGCTAATGACCTGGATGGAGACAGTTTGCTGAACAGAAGGTAAATGACAGAGTTGTATTTTTTGTGTGTGTGCTGATCACAGTGAAGCATAATTTAAAAAAACACCTTTTTAATTTTCACAGGATGCTTTCTAAATTTGGAATATGTTGTAGTCAGTGTAAGTTTCATTTTCACTTTGTGTTTTCCTGCAGGCCTTTCACGGTCCCACTGGTACTGAGACAAGGAAACAAACCAGAAGATGACGAGGATGGTGTAGATGAAGAGGAAGAGGAGGCTTTACCGGTACTGAGAACAATAGATCAACCATTACAGAAAAAAAAAAAAATCCTTTTGACCCATTTTAAAGTTCACTGGGGATTATTTATATCTGTGTTTTAAACTGAGGCCATGTGGTTAGCACACTGGGTGTGTGTGTAACACCAACCTTTAATTGGTAATTCTGTTCATAATGATGAGAAATGATTAAAAAACATCTTTATTTCCACTTGTGTTTCTCAGCTTGTCATCATAAGTAATGGATTACAATTGTAAATTTTGGCCATCTTACAAGGGGGCCAAATTTTTAGTTAAGAATAATTTGTTTTCAAACATCACCTGATTCCTAAATGTTTAATCTCTTGAAACAAACGTGTTTTGGTTGGTCAATTTGTGGTCACTACATCTGCATATTGTCTTAATTACATTCTTTTATGACTTTCCAACCGTGTTTTTACATATGAATCCATTTTATTTCAGAACAACGTAAACAGGGACCAGTTTGTGCAGGACCCGGCTCTGCTGAGGGAGAGGGCTGAAGCTAGAAGAGCTGCCATGCAGCAAAAGAGAGGGTAAAGTAATATTCACTTTGCAAACTTACTTACTCTGTCCATCTGGATTTTCTTTTAAGATTCTTTTCTAGCCTTTTTCTCCTCTTTCTTCCCACAGAAAAGTTTTTTTCCCTCATCTGAATACAGGTTTGATAATAGAGGGTGTTCAGATTGTAAAGCTAAAAAACATTTTTGAAAGAGAAAACAAATTGTAAATTGCTCCAATGCCTCATGTTTAATTTCATTTATGACATCAAAAAAATTGTGTGGAAACTTTCCTTTTATCTCTGCTGGAAACCTGCTTAACATCTCTCTCGCCTTAACGAAAGCCCTGGTAGAAGGCTCACCTGGTGGCTTCATCAATGCTTCTGTTGACTTATCTCCATTCCTCTCTTCCAGTTTCCGACCAGAGCGCCGCAGTAACGTGGTGGGCCAAGCCAAAGGTCAGGGACAAACCCAGGAAACGACCCTGGACCGACGCAAAAAGGAGGCGAACAAGAGCCGCGTGTCAAACCACAACCGCCGCACAATGGCTGATCGCAAGAGGAACAAAGGCATGATCCCCTCCTGACCCGCGTGATAATGACCTGCTGCTCGAACCAAACAGACTCATGGTAGGAGGGAGGGACGTCAGGAAGGTGGCTGAGGTGTGAGTCAGTGAAGGGAAAGAAAAACTGGGGCTTCGTTGTTGTGTTGCGTTAACAGGTTGTGACTTTGGTGCCTGCAGTTTGTCCCCACGATCACACCTTAGACCTCAAGTCGCTGTCTTTGCTTGAAGGGAAACCAACAGATGGTTTCAGTTGTTGACTGGTGAAAGGTTGAAATGTTGCATTAGTTTACCAACTTTCTTTGGCAACATTTTGCTCTTTTGTAATCAGAAGTTGCCAAGCAGCTTGCTGAAGTGTGAGACTCTGAACATCTACTTTTAGCATTTGAGCCTAAAGGACGTTCAGCTTCTTTGGCTCAAATGATTTTCTTTTATAGCTAATTAAAAACCAAAGTCCTGAGCTTGAGCCAGAGGCTGAGGACAAAGAATAAGACCTTTTATTTTTGCCAAGTAACAAATCAGTTTATTGAGATCCAGAGTGATGGATCTTTGACATCATCATCATTAAATAGACAACATAGGCATAAAAGAAAGCAACAACCAGAGTTTTGGAGAGACTGAGATCCTTCTTTAGCTGGAAGAACAATTACTGACCTGGTGAACAAGTCTGGACATCAGCGGCAGAGTGTGTTGCTCTCTATTCGTCCTGTACGAGCAGCTTGTGTGAATACTGCTTGCATGTAACATTCAAGTGCATGCATGTGACGTCATCCACCTAGTTCACACCACTGTTGTCCAGCCTTCGTGAAAACGTAACAAACAAGTCTCGAAAAAGAAATCTATGACCACCTCATAAAGACGCTGTTGTGTTTGTGTTTGGAAGCACGTGCTGCACAGAGGCCTCGTGTCTCTCAGACTAGCTGTGGGCAAACTTCCTACATGTTGCCATGCACACACTTTTTTCTATAAAGAGAACAGATCTATCAGAGCATTTTGTAACAAAAAAAGCACATGTAATTGCTTTTTGGAGTTGACATTGCAAAAAAGAAAACATGAAATAAATACAATAATACTATGTTTTTGACATCCTCTGAGTCTGAGTCGTCACTGACAAAATGCCAAAATCAATTAGATTTTTCACAGTAGACTGTCGTGGTTAAGAGTACGGCTGCACAGATGGAGCTTAAATTATGATCACAATTATTTAAATTTCTTAAAATTTGTTTTTTTCATTGTTGAGGACAACTATTTATTAATAATGAATTATCACCCACCCACCTTTGGTAAGTAAACTGTTATACTGTGCAAGAACTTTATGCTTTGGTTCTTTTTACATATTAAACAAACTAGTTATAACAAGTTAATTAGTGAATTTGTTACCACTGGACAAAGCCAGCCTAGCTGTTTCACTCTTTCTGTGAGCTAAGCCAATGACTGCTATGTGTAACTTCATATTTCCTGTAGAGATATGAGAGTGGTATTGATCTTCTAACTTAGCTCTCAACAACAAAGCAAATAGGCACTGCACCAGATCCAAGATGTTTACATACAAAATTGTAAGTACAATTATTAGGATTTAGCCATGCAGCCGTATGTCAGAAGATAAGAAGACATGTTTTCACATGATTTATGAGATGAACTTCTGAGTCTGCTGTCAGAAGCAGAACTGAGTTAGACTTCTTCACACACATTTTCTAAATGGAAGGAAACTGATGAAAGAAAAGAAAGAAGAAAGGTGAAAATCCAACAGAGTGGTGGCCCCTTCACAATGTTGACCTACCTGTTTGACATTTCTACCACTAGTTGTAGAAAACTGTGCAACTGCAACTAAATTAACTACTGTAACATACACTAAAGTCAAGTTTCCAAGTATGATTCAGGAAGTATGTTTGTGGTTTGGGTTTCTTTCACTCTGCAGTTTAGTCATAAGGCATGTTAAGGACAAGTGGAAACACTTTGTCCTGCTACCAACTGTAGTGCAGTTACTTCTGGACTACAACTACTAAACTTCTACAACTAACATTTATTAGTAAGAGTTTGTACACTAGATGAAATCAGTTATGTTTAAACTCTCGTTTAGTCCACTTAATAAGTGGGTCATTGGCATCATTTGGACCTAAAGTGAACGCTGATGCTGGCCAGATGATCAATACGTCCATGCTTAAAAACCATAAAGCATTGAATATCCATGCAGAAACTACTGACTGAATTCTTGCTCAGGTTGTCAGTGTTTGCTGAAGCCAAATGTACTGTTGGTACAAACACAGATTAGAAGGTGTTTGTGTGTCAATCACATGAGTACAAACACACTCACATCTTCACTGTTGTATATCACACATACAAATATTTCCACAATTGTACAGTAACGTGATCCCAGGAAGAAGTACTGTTCACACACAACAGTACAGGTACAGTACTTCATAGTATTGTGTTTACACTACCACTGTATGTCTGAGACCTGCTGCACCCACCCAAAGGTCGGACATCAAAATCGGACTGCTCCACAGTCCAGGCCATCGGCCAGCTGCTGTGAGAAGTTTATATTTGCTCCCACAATCCATTGCTGGAAGGAGGAAGTGTGAGGTCAGTTTAAAAAAAAACAAACAAAAAAAACGGCTACTGGAGTGTCACCAAGGAAGAGACTTGATTCCCAGAGCTGCTGCTGCTGCTGCTGCGATGGAGGTGAGGTGACCGTTAACTGTCTCTGCAGACGCTGCCTGGACAGGGTTGAAGGAGAGAAAGACATTTAAATCTCCAGCTAAGGGATTAAAACAATCAATAGATAACAGATTAGTGGATCAACAGAAAATATAAATAGCCTAAATAGCCTAAAACTTACACACTGGACCTTTAATGTTAAAACTAAAGCCAGTGGAAGTCTTCTGTTACCCTATACAATTGTACTGAGTATGCTCTTAAATGACTGTTACCTTTGATGAAACTCTTTTTGAATATTGGTATAAAATACTGACATTGGCATTTAAAGAGTAACTAAACACCCTCTAAAAGTCATGTCTTTGCCGACCTCCAGTGGTTTAAAGTCTCACTTTGTTGCAGCGATGTACAGGTGTCCTCCAGGACGCTGTGACATAACGAGTGGGTGTGGTTATAGGTGTGAAAGAGCAAGAAATCTGACTGCACCCATCAGTGATGTACAGTATGTTGGGTAAAAACATTTCAACCAGAGAGAGCTGTGAAAACCTGGTACATTAATGTGCTGTGCGACTGTGCTTGATGCTGTGCTGTGAACTCACTGAGGATGCTGCGTTTGCACAGAGGACAGGTGTGCTGCAGCAGCAGCCAGGGGTCGACACATTCTCTGTGATACTCATGAAGACACGGCAGCACCCGCAGACACTGAGACGACAACAACAACAACGCAGGACACACAAACAGTTTATGTTCAATCACTATCCTGCACGTAGTCTATATGCCTCAGTAGCTGATTTTAAAAATATCAGCCAAGTCTAGATCTAGAGTGTAGGAGTGTTGTCTGACCTGGTTGTTATTGAATGGTTCCAGACAGACTGCACAGTTGTCCGTCTCTACCGGCTGGGATGGGTCACACCATCGTTTGGGCTGACGGTATGTTTTGGTCTTCAGGGACGACATTCTCTTCAGGACATCCTGTTTAGGAAGGAGCTGAAGAATACAGAGCAGAACATCACAGAACATGTTATCTACATGACTGTGTGCTGTTTTTGTTGGCCTTCCATCACGTCCGTACGTGGACACAACTACAACTACACGGCAATACATGATAGAGGCAATACTTAGAGGACAAGTTGACCTTACAGAAGATATGATCTGTTAACATTTTTTTTGGATGTTTACTACAGATTTTCATGAGGTTATGATCAAGCACCGGAAACTTATAGCTTGTTCCAACACTTCACTGAAGAAACAATAAATCACAGCTTAGCTAAGACTGAAATATTTTGTTAAACTTGAAATATAAGTACCTTTGGATTTTGGTGTAAAATACATTTTTGTGTTTGACCAAAGGCTGTCTGCACAACATGAGTTTGTCATGATCTAAACAGTGCATAAAGAGGCTCAGGTCCAGGGAAGATGTGGTGAAAAATGCTAACTAATAACTGAACAGGTAGCACTGCAGTGTTATGCTTCTAGTAAATAAAAATTAGCATTAAGTAAATTAATTGATTTTACAGTCACAGAGAAAAGAAAATAAGTGCACAGATGACATTTTAACAAAATAAATATTATTTCATTATTATTAAAACATATGTGATAACCCAGCAGGAAGTGCACAGTGTTATTATCAACTCTAATTAAATTAGCTGAAACCCACCAATATATCTGTCTATCTTTATCAGCAGTGGTGGAAGAAGTAGTCAAATATCTTACTTAAAACTAGTAAAACCACAGTGCAGAAATACTCCTGCTGAATAGTTAGTGAGGAAAAAAAGTGGAAAACCAAAGAATAATCTGTGATAATAACCTCTACCTCTAAGTCGTCATTCAGCTCATGGTCCTGGTACTGCCAGCGAGCCTGAACGATGACTCCAGTGCTGAGGATCAGAGCCACCAGGAGGACTGTGTCCCACAGCTGCTGCAGGTACTTCTACAGACACAGAGGAAGGATATGTTCATTTAAATAACACACAGAAACACACCACAACTCACAGCCAGAAGTATTTCTGATAGTAGAGAAACTGAGAAAATGCAAATGAGCACCCGACTTTTTAGTACTTTTAAGATCTGTATTGCACATTTTTTACAATGTGATGTATATTTTGATTTTGTAATATCATTTTTACTTTAATAATCAAAATAAACTGATAAATTGACAGATTAAAATAACAATAGCGAATGCTTTTTTTCTCATTTTCAAGCCCCAAACCGACTCAAGTTACAAATTTAGCAGTTTTCACCTGGCTTTGTACTATTTATTCCACATATGTAGGAGCACTCCCCAACTTTGTCATGTTAAATTAGTGGAGCAGCTTTAAGAAAATATGTTAACAGGGCTGATGGTGTGTTCGTTCTGCTCCCCACCTGGACCTGAGAGTTCGTCTCTCCTGTGCAGATGACCCCCTGCCACTCTCCGTAGCGACCTCCTCTCGATCGACCGCAGCTGGACCACAGCGTGAGCGTGGCTCCCTGCCCGAACACACAGCAGCATGCGCTCACTGTCAGCTCAGCCTGTCATCTGTTCACTCACCACTGGAGGATGCTAACAACTGAGAAACACAATGTCAGCTGACAGATTGAGGAGCTCACCAGGTTGTCCTGCAGAATGGTCTTGTATGTGATTTTTGCTGTCGCTTGAAGACCCCTGTAGAGAGAGAACTGTCAGTCAGTGCAAATAAAGATTCACCATCACTACATTTACACACACAATTGCCTGATTACGATGAATAACCAGATTAAGATGGATTAATGAATAATAATGATATATTTAATCAAGTTCTCATTTTGTTTTTTATTTGGATGTTCATCATTGAATACTGGTGCCAATACAACATCTGGGATTCAGTCATCTAATGTTAACATAAACAGTTGCGTAATAACTGTCTGTCCGCGTCTGATTTACAAAACAAACTGCGGAAGGACATGATATGTGATATTAACTTACCTGATTCATAAGACAAACTGGACTTTGTTGTGTTTTATCAGTGATATCGGGTATCTGCTTCCTTGTTGGCAGTGTCTGTAAGGTGTTCTGTACCTGAGCAGAGCTCCGATCAGCTTGGTGACATTTTCAGACGTCTGGATCACAATGATGGGCTTGGACAGCACCTGAGACAGATCCATCTACAACAGGAAGAGGCAGAGTTTTAGGTTTTAAATTTGTCACAAGATGTCTTTTAAGCTTAAACTTTCCCCCACGACTTCAGGTCCAGGAAATAAGGTCCAGATTGGAGACTTACCTCCCTGACAGTGTTTTGGTTGAGAGCCAGAATGATCAGCGCCGACGCTCCGAGGACCAAGGCTCGCTTCATCTTTAACAGAGAGGATGCGTGTTTAGTTTGTGGGCATGAACAAAACTCACTACAGATTTAGAGTAAGTTGAACTGCTTACTTTGTTGACCATTGCATCAGCAAAGGACTCTTGGTTCCCGGTGGAGGATTTGCTGTCATCCATCTCCACAGGCACCACTCCGATCCATGGCTCCTGCTCTTTGGTGTTGTCCTTTCCTTTTCCTCCACTCACCTGCGTCTCTTCAGTCTGAACCTGAGGACAGAAAACAGGCTGAACATTTGTACCGCATGGTGAAAATTCTAATATCTAATATATATGTAACTTCTTGGGTGGGTGTTAACATGCATGGACAGCTCAAGGCGTCCTGGCAGACACTGCCTTGCTCAGGGGCTCCTCAGAAGTGGCTGTTTAAGGGAGTCAGAGGTATACTAATCATATTATAATCACTATGTAAAAGCACATTTTATAAATATATTATGGCTCACATTGCTGTTCACTTCCCACTGTAAATCATGATTTTTATCTACATTTACTGTGATATTTACTTTTTTGTGTCTGACAAGAGTACGTAGCTATTTACAACCATCCAATTATTTTTTTTAATTTATAATTGAAATAAATGTATATAATAATATAATGTATTATTTCATGGCTTTTTTTAAATTTTTTTTTTTTTTGCTTTAACGGTCCAGAACAACAACCGTGCAATAACATCCAGACTCACCAGGACCAGCTCTCCCTCCAGCTCTTCACCGTCCTCGTCCCGCTGCTCGGATATCCCGCTGCCCTTGCTGGACTCCACCACCTCCCCTTGGAGCAGAGCGCTGACATCGGGCCGCTGCTCCAGGAAAACCTCCACCAGGGCGACCTGCTCTGCCGCGACCAGCAGCCCCGGCCACCGCAGCAGGAGGAGCGGCAACGTTACCCAGAGACAGCACCAGCAGCGAGCTGAAGACATGGCCCGAACAACAAGAGTGAGAAAATATAGCTGAAACTGTGATAAACACACAAACCGAATCACCTGTTACCCATCATTTTACAAGCTGCTAGCGCTTTTGTTGGTCAGTTAGCTAGACCTCCCGAAGAATGTAAACAAGAGAGGAAACTTCCGCCTCTTACCGGAAGAAGTGGGAGGATTACTATCTTGCAATTACAGATGAACTTTGAGGCGCGTTACCAGAAATCAAATCCAACAAAAGACACGATTTTAGCTAATTATACAACAAGCTGAGATTTAAAATATCAAGTTTAACGTTAAAGTTTAACGCACAATTACACTCATTTGACCGTTTTGTTTACACAACCAGAGACGAATGTAGCAAATTGAGAGAAGGAAGGCCCATACTTCCTTCTTCCTCCATCATTCAGACCTGCAAATACAACTACAGTTGGAGTGCTTCATAAACCTTCATCTTGATATTTCACTTTTGTTAACACTCCTCGTGTTAAACTGTTAATTGGTAGTCCGATATTTTGTGTGAGTGAGCCCAGAAAGCTAAAAATCAAGCGACTTGTATCTGTTTCATTTTGCACATGCGAAGTGCGACAATGGCGTGTCGTTTAGATAAAAAAAAAAACGTTTTAATACTTCTTGTTGTAAGTGCGCATGTGCGAGATTGTCGGATTATTATCAAAGATTGTCTATTGTACTTAATTGGAGATGAATCACCCAATAGTTTTAAAACATGAGACACTTCCTTTCTCCACAATTTCAAATGTACAAAAAACAAAACAAAAAGAACGAAATAATGAGAGAAATTAAAAAAGTATTTTTTTCATTGGCTCTCAACAAAATAATATGGCAATGACAGGATCATATTATCATGTTATCAATACACATTTCTATTGTCTAAATCAATTATTCAAATGTAATGCATAACAGTGGAACACATTGCTAATGTGCAGCGCTTTGAACAACAGATTATTATTATTGTTTGGTATTATTTAGTATTATAAACAAAATGTACTTAACAGTTCATCCTTCAGTTTATCAACAAAGGTAAAATTCAAAATCACCAAATTTAAAGGCCCAGTGTGTAAAATTTAGTGTCACCTAATACTGAAGTAAGAAAAACTCCAGCTGTGAAATTCACATAAAAAGTCAAAGCCCCTATCTTCAGCCAGTGTGGAAACATGGCAGACTCTGTGGAAGAGGACCCACTTTCTGTGTAGATATAAAGGGCTCATTTTAAGACAACAAAAACAACAATACTTATTTTCAGGTGATTATACACTAATGCAAACATACTTAAATACTATATTCCATTTCTGTCAATAGATAGTTCTAAACATGCTAAAACAAGACTCACAACATTTTATCAACCGGTACTTTAGTAGATGTTGTAAAGAGAGATGCAGGGTTGAAAGGAGAACAAAAGCATCACGCTGGCCAGGAGGAGGTCTGCAAAAAAACAACAACAACAAACAAACAACAAAAAAACAGGTCGACTTTTATTCAGTCATCAAACAAAAAATGATAATTTAAAGAAAAGTTAGGGTGCTGCTCTTCCCATAACATACAAAACTGGAGGAGGAAAAAAACACAACAATTCTCAACATATATATACTCTGACAGGCCTTCTCTCCAGTTCAAACCAGCCTATCAGAGTAGAGCTGTGGAAGGGAGAACAAACATGCTTGTCCCAACAAATACATATTAAATTCTGCAATATAACCAAAAATACTGTGCATTCAGAAACAATCTATGAAATGTACAACATGAATTATTTACCTTAATTAACTGAAATGTTTCCTCCTATCCAATCATCCAATGAAAATATTACCCACCTCCTTCTAGCCTCCATAATACCTACCTATTGAGGTGTGCGCCTTCTTTAAGCGCATGCTCAGATGCACAAAGGACTAAAAACAGGTGATTCAGATTCAAACAGTTTGCTCTTGCATTATCATTTCTGATACTATCTAATATAGTGAATCAGTTAAATAAATAAAACAAAGAAAATTGTAACATAGCAGAGATGGTCAGGCAGACAGGTAGCTGGCACTTCCTCACAATAGATTCACATGTAATATATAATACTAATAATACCCCTTTATTAAATATGCTTATTGTTGTAAAGATTAATAGTCTGTTGGTTTAAAGAGGACCGGAGCGTCTCCTCTCTGTGGTTCCTCATTTCAGTCCCGAGTAATCCTCTTGTCATTTCTTCTATCTTCGGCCGAGTCAGCTGGTTGGACTGCTTCTCGAACGGGCGGTGCGACTCGTGTTTACATTTTTTTTCCTCTCTTGGCCTCTCCTTTTCACCTGCAGGATGACAGCGTACTGAAGACGTGAATCACAGAGAGAGGGACAGACAGAAATCCGCCTGTCACGGTTAGCGGTGACGGTGCTGTGTATCTTTCTCTTTCCCTGTGTGAGGACTTCGAAGCAGCTCTGCTTTATCTCGCATCTTGTGGTCGCAGACATGAGCGGAAGAGTAGGAGACCTCAGTCCTAAACAGGCTGAAGCACTGGAGCAGGTAAGTTCTGCAATAATAATAATGATGATGATGATTATGATGATAATAATAATAACTGTGCTTGTGTAGTGCCAGTATAGCATTTCTCTGTAGTATCTCTTTACCATGATTATTTCCTTTTTGTTATCCCTATGATAACACTGTACAAATGGGTTAGAATCTGCAATTAATGGCTTTCTTAACTGATTAATGAATCATTTATGGATAATTTGGATCAGTTATAAGATATCATTAAGAATAACTGTGTTTTTACCAGGTTATGAAAAGTCCAAAAGACTGTCGACTGCCACAGGGCTGCAACAATTAATCGATAAATTGTGGTGAAAACTATCCACAACCATTGCAATAACTTGTTTTGTCTGCCCAACAGTCCAAACCCCCCAAATATACTGCATCAGTCATATATGAGATAAAAAACTCATCCTTTCCTGACATTTGAGGAGCTGGAACCAGCAAATATTTGGTATTTTTGCTTGAAAAATGACTACAACGATTATTTGATTTTTTTTTCGACTACTTGACTATAATTGTCACATTATGTCTATCACATTCTTTTTAATGGCATTTTATAGGCCTTGTGTTTATCATTCACTTCACTGTTTCCATACAAATACATACATTCAAACACTGAAGTTAAATTCATCTTATCTTCAACTAACAAAGTTAAATTAAGGCCAAAATTATGGACACACCTGCCCACTTCATTTTTCAAGGTTTAGGCGAGACCTCTTCATTCAAATAAAGAGAACACTTAATGACACAGCATACAATGATACATGTGTCAACAGCGAGCTTCCAACTTAATAGCAATAGTTTGGGAAAGGCCCATTCATGTTTCAACATGTCAGCGCCCCCATAGCCAGCTCCATAAAGAAATGGTTTTCTCTGTTTGGTATGGAACGTGACTGTTCTACACTGAGACCTGAATGGAGTAAATCCCTTAATAAATCATAATTAAATAATTTAATCAAGAAAGAAATTAGCAGCCCTAATGCTCCAGTGTCCACCTGCTTTTGGTCGTGCAATGTGGAAACCTAAAATGCTAACACATGCTTTGACTGTTTTCCTTCCCAAGCAAAACATGTTTACAGATATCCATTGCTGAACCTCGTCATTAAAGTGTGTAAAATCACAGAGTCACAAGTTCCAGCAGCATTAGGAAATGAAACCCACTAATCTGAAGCGATTTAGTAAAACTATAAATACCTTTCGACAAAGAAAAGTACTGTATTTGTCAAGACTGTTTTCATCCCCAGGACTGCAACTGTAACTGCAAATATTAGTTTAAGACCTGTTGATCATGTGTCTCTTCTTCCCTCTTTCCTCTGGCTACAGTTTCGAGAGAGGATACAAGACATTCTTCCTCAACTTCCTGCACAGCATGACCACTTCCTGTTACGATGGCTCAGAGGTAAGTTGGTAGTCATGAGGCACCTGCTGCTTTTCACTGATCACAGCTTGCTTTCACCACAAAATCTCTCCTCTAATCTATCTCCACTGTGGTAAATTTGTGATCATTTACCTACAAACATTTGTATTTACAGGGGAAATCTGATAGTGTACATAATCAATAAGCAGAAGCTGCAAGGGTTTATTGCATGAAAGGACATGATGCAACATGTGTGAACACCCCTGCTTGCAGTGGTGGAGAGAAACTCACATGGTTTTCAAACATGAACACGATGCTCAAACCGCAACTCAAAAACCAAGCCCACTATTCAGTTTCCTGAAAAAAGTCTTTCATTTGTAGTTGTTTGTATGCTATCTAGAGATGTTACATAAACTAAGCATTGGATTGTCTCCATCAAACCTGCTGCAAACACTGTCACTACTGCTCGCTATAGTAACTAGGACCTCACTGTCTCAAGTCCAAGTAATGTAAAAACTGACACAAACTTAGATGAATTAATCATTTTTAATTGGTTAATCCATCAATCCATTTTATGCTGCTTATCCAGGTCCAGGTTGCATACATTTATTTAATTGTATCATTAGGAACTACTGGTATAAACAGCTGAGATGTACTAATAACATATTTAATGATAAACAATTCTAGGCCAAATTTGTTTCTACTGACTCCATCATGCTTTCATACATGGGCCAGTATAAAGGGTTTCTTAGATGTAACTTGGTGTATCCACAGAAAACTCGAGGTCGAGGGTTTTAGAGATTCAGGGAAATGGAAAGCATTGATAAGGGAGCCCTTGTGCTGATTAGTTCTGGAGCATTGCTCGAGCACTCTGTGTATCAGGCTAATCCAGGGATAATCGCATCAAAGGCACACTACGACGAAAGACAGCCCGTCTGCCAGGAGAAACTCTGCTGCTGTGTTTCTGTTGCTCTCCAAAGTCGTTTCATAACAAGAATTGTCCTCTTTAATGAAGACTTACTAAACCAGCGTCACAGCAGCAAACACAGACAACGAAGGTCTGTTCGACCAATGTACGCTCTGACTGATTCAAGTTATTTTCCCTTTCAGTGTGGATGTAAAGATCACTCTCATTCAAGCTGTGGGAACAGTGAGGATAGTTCAGTTCAGTTCATTGATCTAAAGCAAATAGCCTGAGGTGGCGCACTAATGATTGGCCTTTGTTTGTTGGCTTTCACTGAAATTATCATGCAATGACAGCCAAAATGAAATTAAAGTTACAATTTACCAGTTTATATACAGTAAAACACAAGTCCTTGAAGTTGAACTTGAATTGTAATGTTGTGAGTGGAATGATGGATAGTGATAGATGCAGTTAGACCCTGCTTCTTCTACATGATAGAGTCTTGTACTAGAGGCCAACGACTCTGCCCTGCCCTCAGATGACTCACACTCCAACGAGGAGTACACAGTATTTATCTCAGAGGAGCTCCACGTGAAGAGATAAAGGAGCCAGGATAAATGACACCAATTCAGTCTGTGACTTTATACTAGCGTATCAGTTGTACTTTAGTATGTGAAGACACACTAGAGTCTACTAGAGTCTATTTGGTTCAGTGAAACAGACAGAAACTTCTGAACACAGCTGTCCAGTTTTAGTCACAAGACAATTGTTGTTTTAGCATCACATTGTGATGATGAAATTTGTTCCCTCTTTTGACTTCAGTTTATATTTTTTTTCCAGAGCTATAGGGAAGGGATTTTAGCTGTTTTAGCTTCTTCAGCTATCTACAGGACATGAAATACTCTTTGTACTGTCTACTTTTGGGTTGTTTACAACTGACTTGCCAAGAATGATTCCTTCACCAGATGACTTATGTAAAACAAGTTGGACAGCCGTGGCCTAGAGTTTAGAGAAGTGAGTTTATGACCAAAAGGTCATTAGTTCACGATGAATCTGGATGGTGACAATGAAAAGCAGCGCTTTTATGATCAGTGCGTTCCTGAAAAAGAGATCATTGCTCTCAGTGGAACTCTACTGAGAGCTCTACTGTACACACATACACACACATATACAGATATATATATATACTGTATATGTGTGTGTGTGTGTGTGTGTGTGTGTGTGTGTGTTCATTAAAACTTGACCAGTGCTGTGTGAGATATTACATAGCAAAGCCACTGTTGTTATTCAGTAAAGTGAGGCAATTGGAACACTTAGTAATTATTCAAAATAATACATGGCCTGGTCATGTGCCAGAATCTGCTTTGTGCCTTTGTAATTTGAAGTCACTCAATGTCCTAGTTAAGAAGCCAGGATGGAGCATTAGGTACAGTGTAATCCACTTGCTGGAGTAAATTATAATTCTCACTTCATGACAACAGCACTGTTGTGCTTTTCCACCGGACTGTCAGCAGCAGAGCTAATCACCTTAGATGTAGAGTATTAGACAGTGGACTGTGTCAACTCTATTCAGGATCAGACATACTGACACAGTGCTTTAAATACTGACCATGTTAGAGAGGAGGAGGTGTGGTGTTACTTATTATTATTAACAGAGGCTGTCAATGTAAACTTTACAATTTAAGAGATTCTTTTATATAGTTTATTTTTAGCCTTGTCATTTGTGTATGGAGTGGAAAAAGATTTTTTTTCACATGGCCACATTTTAGTCACCTACTGGTCGTTTCCATTTACACATATTCTGTTGCCTGTCTAAAACTTTTATATAATTTATAGTTTTGGCAGTAAAAGGTGACTTTGTTGGACCAAGGATGATCAAACTAAAGTCTAAACAGCCCATTCAAATCTTGCTCCTATTCATTTTTATCCTGTATTCTATTTAGTATTTCCTCCTGTGATCATGTAAAACCTCCACAGCTCCTCCTCTACTTTAGTAACTCAGTGGTTGACCTTTAGTTTAAAGATGGACTTCTATCACATATCTTTACCTGTGTTTGCAGGATGTGTATAGTTATTATTATGATGACGCTTCTGTTTTTTTATTTTACTTTGGTGTGTGTTGTGTAAATACAGTTTGCTTGCTTACTTTATAAGTTATGATATAATATATAGAATATATTATAATAAGAAATTTAGTGTGTTGGTGGAATCTCTAATTGTCCCTCTCTGTGTTCTGGTTAAAGAGCATAAAAAAGCATTTAAGGTCATGGATATCTATATTTATCATCTTTTTTTTTTTTTTTGTTTTTCTTTTTCAGCCAGAAACTTTAATGTCCAGAAGTCTGAGGCCATGCTGCGGAAGGTAACATGATCACCTTCTCTGTCAAGTAGGACAGAACATTTTTATAGTTTTTGCGTGTGTCACTCTCTTGTAGAAACGCAGTACCAATCGTACTGGATTGTGAGCTGAGGTACAACCACAATGCCTTTACTTCCGATGACTAATTTGTGTTTGAAAGTGCAGTTAGCACCAGTGCAGACTGTTCAGCCCATCTGCTCGGGAGCAGCTGCAGATTAGAGAGGAGCAGCGTGGTAATGGTTCGCTGTGGGGAAACTGAGTCATCGTGGCAGGAGAGATAAGAGATAGATAAATGAGTATCAGAATACACAGAATACACTTTATAGCCACCTAACTTAAAGCTGCATGAACTGATCTATGTCCACTAGGGGGTAGAAGACAGCTGTGACATATTGACCTCTAGCCAGTTTGCTAACCATACTACTTTTTAATAATATAACAAACAACAACAACAACAGGTATTGCCATTATTTCCTGACCCAGTAGTAGAAATGATTAACTAGCCTGAAAACAGATATGTAAATGTATATATCAAAAAGGCCTGTGAGCCGAACAGAAAAATGTTTTTCTCTTTGTTGGTGCACTTGTGGTTGTAATCATGTGTTATCAGGTATGCGTGAGCTGTAGTGTGTGCACAGCGTAGATAACTGATCCCCTTCCTGCTGATGGGGCAGGTTTTACATCGCCTACTGTCTGAAACCTCCTAAGCCACTTAAATCACTACATTGTGCTTGGATAGATCTATGTCTTTCATCAAGGAAGACTAAAAAATTACTGTATATTATTAAGTCTATGATTAACATGCACCCATCTTTTCTTCCAGCATTTGGAGTTCAGGAAACAGATGAAAGTAGATACAATAATCACCGAATGGCGTCCACCAGAGGTAAAGGCCTTGTAAACCATAATCTACTATAGGTTTAGTGTACTTAAGAGTGATTTTAGGAAACGTTCTTCTCAAATACTTCATGAATTGTTCTTGACAACTATTTAAGTGACGAAATCTGTTTGAAGAAACTGACTTAATGTTTAACCTGTCTCCAGGTGATAGAGAAGTATTTGTCAGGAGGGATGTGTGGTTATGACCGTGAGGGCAGTCCCATCTGGTATGATGTCATAGGACCTGTGGATCCTAAAGGCCTCTTCCTGTCTGCCTCCAAGCAAGACTTCATCAAATCCAAGGTCAAAGACTGTGAGGTCCTGCAGAAGGAATGTAACCTGCAGTCACAGAGGGTAAGAGTAGAGACGAGTACAGAGATCCATGTCATGTTCACTCTTGATACAAAGACATTGTCTTGGGTTGGGGTGTAGCAGTGTTCATAGAAGTGATGGGAAATTATTTAGCTCTAAAAATAAGCCAGGAGCACAAAAGAATAACCTCACAGATTAGATCCCTTTTTGGACTGTTTTCTCATAAAATACAGTTTTATTTCACTTCTGAATACTTTTAAGAGTTATTCAAATGCAGCAGTCTGAGATGGTAACACAACTCTTTATTGCAACGTGTCACAAGTTGACATAACATCTTATTCAGTGGTAAGTGAAATAATGTTGGAAACTGCTGCAGTAGAGTTTAATTTCCTTTGTGAAACAGTACTCAAGAAAATACACTATATAGCCCAGTCGTCATCTTCTCAGGTTGTGTGGCCAATCACAAATGTTTAACTAAGCTGCAGTATCACTTTCCTACTGATAAAATCAAATGTGACCTCTGAAGTTCTTTTAATTTGGCACAGTGCAAAAAGTGCTAAAAAGATCATATCTTAAGATAATGAAACACAACATGCAACTTGATATTGATGAATAAGCATTACATTTTGCAACCTTTTTTAATAATTAAATTTTTAATAATAACGTGTCGCTTTTTCAGATGCCATATGGATGCATCTTTCAGTTTCAGCACATTACATACATTTGGCAGAAACCTTTATACAAGGCAGTGACGTTTTAGGAGCAGTTTGGGGTTCAGTGTCTTTCTCAAGTCAACTTTGTGGACATAAAGAGCCAAGAATGACCAACCAACCAGACTATACAGTATATACACAGCTCTTTATAGTTTATTTTATAGTTTCGCAGATTAAAATTTCCTCTCTTTCGGTCACCTTTTTCAACCAGCTTGGGAGGAACGTGGAATCAATCACCATGATCTACGATGTTGAAGGTCTGGGTCTGAAACATTTATGGAAACCTGCTATAGAGACATATGGAGAGGTACAGAGACACACACGTAATATTAGTTAAACTACTAGCTTCAGTTTGGTTTCCAAATATTGCATTATTATATTTGTAATGGTTCCTGTGTATCACCAGATCCTCCAGATGTTTGAAGACAACTATCCAGAAGGCTTGAAAAGGCTGTTTGTCATTAAAGGTAAATATGTCCTTCCAGAGTTTTGATTATTGCTGGTTAACGTGTGGTTAACACTTTAACATTTTTCCCCTGCAGCCCCTAAACTCTTTCCTGTGGCCTACAACCTCGTCAAGCACTTCCTGAGTGAGAACACGAGACAAAAGATCCAGATCCTCGGGGGTGAGCCACTACACATCACTGCATCTTATTTTGGACAATATTTCATCCAAATACAAAATTCTGATAAACACTTTGACCTCCTCCTGCTCTTTTCTGATAAAATTAGTTTTGTTGTTTCTCTGGTCTGACAGCTAACTGGCAGGAGGTTTTACTGAAGTACATCGATGCAGAAGAGCTGCCAGCGATGTACGGGGGCAAACTGACGGATCCTGATGGAGACCCTCGCTGTCGGACCAGGGTGAGTCAGAAAATCAGCAAGCCAATCTGGATACCCATGGGTGTCGTGCTTTTGATACTAAGGTGGGCTGGTGGTGAGTTGGAAGAGACAAGTATGTAATAAGTTCCTGTTACTGTTTTACAGCTTCCAGTTTGCCCGTCTTTGCAAATCACTGTTTGGTGTACGCTTGGATGACTATTTTTATAGTTTTTTATATATATATATTTTATATATTTTATATTAGTTACTATTTTTTGCATTTTTGAGTTAACTTAAGTTGAGTTAGGCCACATCTTACAGACAAGCTCTTGGACTGGTATGGTTGAAATGAGAATATGAATAAATAAGGATATTTTTTAGATATTGATATCTATCAATATCTGAAAATTATCCTTATTTATTTTGATATGATATGGAAAATCTGGAAAAGTGATAAAACTGATGTTTAATCGAATAAACCAGACTGTAAGGCAAGAATATGAGGCAACTTTACTTTTCACAACAAGTACCAACAATCCTGCGATAGGTACAAGTCTGTTCCCAACAACAGCTGATCAGCCCTCCTGTACAATCAGATCTGCAACAGTTTGCTTGCTTTGGAGTACTTTCATATATATCCGTTTATATGTTATATGCTTACAGACTTTCATAGACTAGTTCTTTCACTGGTTTGCATCATGTGCTCATTTAGTTTGACAGCTTACAGCTTTGCTTTAGTGAGAGACTGGCTGGCTAATATGCATACTGCACACATGGAATGTTGTGGGTTTACATTTGACTGGCAAACTATGTTTTATGTGAGTTCCTCTCCCACCCCTTAAACCAGTTTATCACAGGCAGGTATACATTAGAAAGAAATAATTTGCCTAAACAGGAATAACCCAATGTCACATTCAGGCTACAAAGTAAACACAATGGATGAAATGTTTTCCAAAACACTGGATCATAAAATGTTAATGCTGCTGACACTGGCTCAGCAAGGATCCTGTTACACATGAATGAGCCAATTTGGCCACAGCAGGTCAATGACAATGCAAGGACTATTCTGGACTGGCTGTCCACAGCAGAATTAATCAATACAGCTGATTACAGTACAGTTTCTCTCTGGCACGCATATACCAATATCACAAGTAACTGATGCAAGAAGGATGCAGTTTCTGGGTTGCCTGGTGTTACTGATTAGATGTTGTGCTATGTGAATTATAACAGGTAATGGTAGGAGGACTTTTTCCTTTATTTGCAGCTAAACCACAGGAAATTGCAGATGAGAAATGAATGACTCCCTCTTCATCCCCGCTGCAACCCTGCCTCGCTGCGTAGAAATGGCCAAATGAGATCTGACCTGATGTGTCTTAGTCGTAGTGTAGTTCGAGCAACAAGTAGTCACACTCATAGATAATCCTTAGACTGACTGACGTTTGTCACTGTTTCTGTAGATAAATAATTGGGCCCAGGACAGATGAGGAACAGGAAGAGAGAAATTCATTTCGGCTACATTCAAGACTCAAGGAATTGAGATGCTCGGCCTCAAAGTGTTTTCTTTTTTCTACCTTTTTTTAAATATAGTTTTTCTTTTTTTTTTTTTTAGTTAGCTAGCTGTTTGTTCTTGACATTGTACTGTATTCTTCAGTTAGGTTGTAGAAAGAGTTATCTTATTAAAAAAAAAAATGACATTTTGGGAATACACTTATTTGCATTCTTGCCGAGTGTTGGATGAGAAGATTGACACCACTCTCATGTCTAGACAGTGAATATGAAGCTAAAGCCAGAAAACAGCTGGCTTAGCTTAGCATAAGCACTGAGTGTTCGAGGGAACAGCTAGCGTAGTGACTTCTCTCAGAAAAGAAATAGTACAGCATATATCTTCTCGGAAAATTTAGCATTTTTACACTTTGGTTTACTGATAGGTGGATTTCGTTACTATTGGACAGAGCCAGGCTAACTGTTTCCCCCTGTTCTTAGTCTAGATAAGTATAACATTGTGTATTTCCCCAAATGTCAAACTATTCTTGAAGAATTTCGCATTATTTATGGGCCTGAAAGATTGCACTTAAATCATACAATTTGTATGTAAATTGTATGTAAAGGAAACTCTTTGGTAGAGTTTAAAGAAACTTTTTTTTCTGCACTTTTATTCAAATAATCGGATAATTTGTTAATTTTTATATATTAAATTTATAAAAATTGGATGTATCATTTTTACAGAAAACATTTCCCGAGGTGTTAATGTTGTGGGAGGAAATGCTTTGGAGCCTTATGCATCTTATATGTGAGGTTTTTCTCACTCTTTCAGGTTCAGTCTGATCTCTGCACAATTGAAGTTTTGCTCTCTAATATGAATATATGACATATGTGACAGTGTGTGTTTTTTTTCTTTTAGTAATGCCTTTCTTTCTGCATCTTTTCTTTTCGTCTGTGGCAGTTTCCCAACAATGGTTCTGTTAAATTGGACTTCTCTGCATGTTTTTTAGAGAAGTGGTTTCAGAAGAGTTTGACTTTCCTCATAATGCTCATCTTTCTAAATATTTGTAGGAATTATTCTTCCTTAAACTGTCAGGCGTCTCAGAGTCCGAGAGGACACATCTTCTTACGTTGTGTGTTTGTGTGTACTGTGTCTGTCATCTGTAATATACATGATGTTAGTTATCATGATCTGGATTTAACACTCTGGATTAAACTCATCTCACTTACATGAGGAAAACACTGCCCTCTGTTGGCTGATTTATGTGCTGCACTGTACAGTACTGTAAAACCACAGGATATTTTATTTATGTGAATAAACTTTTATTTATGCGAATAAACATAAAAGTGAAAAAGAGAATATTTTATATAATTTTTTTGTGCTAAAGATGTAAAAGTAAGTGATGGCTTTCTGTTTTCTCTAATTTCTCCTGCTCTCTGACTTTCAACATTTCCTATATTTATCTTTTTGACACCCGTATCCTAACTCTGTTTATGCATGGTCTCGGCTGCAGATAAACCATGTCGGCCCAGTTCCCTCCTCCTACTATGTGCGGGACCATGTTAAGGTGGACTACGAGCAGTGTATGACCGTCAGTCGAGGATCCTCCAAGCAGCTGGACTATGAGATCCTTTTCCCTGGCTGTGTCCTCAGGTCAGTTCCACACCACAAAGTTATTTATTAGTCATTTATTAAGCAAACAGTCACTGGTTCCAGCGTCTTAGATCTGTGGATTTGTTTAATGTGCTGTCACTGTTAATTGAAGATTTCTGAGTTTTGGACTGTTGGTCGGACAAAACAAATGGATGACACATAAAAGACACAAAGTGAAAACAGTGTAGTTCTATTATTAGTAATTTTAAGCTTAAAAGATACATTTATATATATATATATATATATATTTAATTTATATTTTTTGCATACAGCAGAGTAGTGATAATCCCAAAGCCCAGTGCATTTATAAAACTATTTTTTATGAAGTAATTCATTTGGTAATCTTTTTTCACTTTCGACAGGTGGCAGTTTGCCACAGAGAGTGCAGACATTGGTTTTGGGGTGTTTCTGAAGGCTAGAAAAGGTGAATGGAAGAAGGCAGGTCAGATGCAGGAAGTTGTGCCCAGCCAGCGTTACAATGCCCACTTGGTACCTGAGGATGGATCACTGACCTGTGAACGCCCAGGAGTTTGTGAGTAACCCGTAACACTCAGCATAGGCTTTATGATGTGTAATCAAAACAATGTTGAACATGTTATAGCAATCAGACCCAGTAGTATAGTAAACATTCTGGGGGTTTTTTTGTCTTCCCCAGATGTTCTGAGATTTGACAACACTTACAGCATCTTCCAGGCCAAACGAATCAGCTTCACTGTTGAGGTCCTGCTCCCTGACCATCTACAGTCCCCACAGACCAATGGGGGGTCCAAAAACCACATGCAAGCTGAGGGCAACAGCCAGTCATAACCAAGATAATACAATATGCCACTTCCATGTTGTCAGATCTGTTAATGCTTAGCTGCCAATAGTAAGCACAGCCTGAGAGACTTGATTTGAACAGGAACCACAACATGCTGCCAAAACACTGAAAGTATTTAACCCATATCAAAACCTCTTTGACCGTTTAATCATCTTTAATGTTGATCTTATTCACGTGCTGATCCATCTGGAAATATTTATGAAACAAAGACAGGACAAACATAATATGGCCAAAAGTATGTGGACACAGGTTTTGTGCACTAAGCGCTTAATTCCTTAGTAGGAATCTTAATGCTACTAAATCTTAATGTGCTTCTAACTCTGTGGCAACAGTTTGAAATCCTTTCATGTTTCAATATGACATGAACTTGGCTTTGTGCACAGCAAAGTTCATGAAGAAATCGTTTTCTTAGTTTGATGTCGAAGAACTTAACTGGTCTACCTCACTGTTGCTCTTGTGGAAAGCCTGAAACCAAAAGAAGAGCTGTTATAGCAGCTTATTAATATGCTCATGGTTTCAGAATGAGATATTTAACAATCCCTCACGGTATAGGTGTAATATTTGGGTGTCCACATACGTCTGGTCATATGATGTAGCTTTACATTTAATGTTCTGTTGGAACATTTTATTGCTGCTAAGAGAACCCTTGGACACAGATGTTAAGCATGTTAACAAAACCTAATTTATATTAAGAGTTACCTTAAGAGTTAACAAGTAAGCTAACTAGATTCCCTGCTAAAGTCAACTTACAGTGTTGCTCCTGAGGTTGCTATTTAAATTGGTAACATTATGCATCTCCGTCTTAAAGGGGAAGTCCACCTATTTTACACGTAAATGTGTACTTACAGATTTTGGGGGGTACTATTGCATATGTAGAAAAAGTAGTACAAGGCTTTTGAGGCTCCAGAGGGAGCTCTGTCAATAAATTGCCTCAAGTGATGTCACTTGAGTCAATGTTGGTTGGGACTGAAGACTACAAGTTTCAAAGTTTCAAATCTGGAGGTGTGGAAAGAAGTGAAGTTACCAGGCCTCTGAAACCCGCTCCACATATCTGCTTGAGGCTACATTAGCCACAACTAGCATTACACACCCAAATTACGCATATATAGAAACATTTCTATATCTATGAAATACCCGTCTGTTGTCATGTTGCATCGTGTGTAATGAGGGCGCCACGTTTTGACAAGGAAGAAGAACTTACAAAGGAGTTAAGGTGTTAAGATCCTCATTTATGTGTTGACCGTTTTGAGTTTTATTTAATGTTTCCCATGTAGAATGTTTCAAATAGGCACCAAGTGAATCAGGTCAGTGCTACCACAGCCTGCTTTAATGGTATGACGTGTAAAATAGACCACCATTCCTATAAAAGTAGCACAAGAGTGAAATAGTTTTTAATCTTCTAGTTATGCAACAATGAATGAACATTTTCTATAGATGTTTTTTTCCATGTATATGGCATACATATTTGCCATGACAATCAGCAACAGTATAAGCATTTCGGTGAATTTATATAAGAATAAGTTTTGTTAGCATTTTGGACATTCAAGTTGCCACATTAAACATTCCTTTAATTCATAATTACACATGTAAGAATTATAATTTAAGTTTTATCTTTATCTTTTGAAATCTTCTAATCTTTGACATTCATTATTGATTGGGTGTGCCTTTAATGGTTGTCTCTTTCCCCCTTGACATATTTGCAGATAATATATATTTATTTCCTCATTTCTGATTTACTTCCAAAAAATATGTCAATTGAAATTATTATTTAATATTATCAAAGTATTAAAGTCTACATATATCAGATTTTGTCAGAAAATCAATATTTATTTGAAGTATGATGCATTAATAATATTCCTGTTAACTTATTTAAAGTGAATGTAAATGAAAATATGTTAGTCTCACCAGACAATTAGTGAATGTAGATAGTGGCTAATAGCCAGGATGGAGAATTTTTCACATTGTTTTCGTATTTATATTGCAACAGCACTGAGAGACCTTTGAAACAAGTCCCAGGGAAACAAAGTAAGCTTACTGTCGTGGTCACGCTGTCTGGTTTGCACAACTGTTGATATGTTGAGATCTTTTCATGTATGATGAAGAGAAGTAAGTGAATAAAATAAATCTGTTGACAACATGCTTGTTTTAACTGTGTGTCTGTTGTGGTTGTGGTGATTTTTTTAACATGTGGTTCATAAATCACAAACATATCATATCCTTCCTTACACTGCAGAGCCTTGAGCAGCATTAGGCTCAGGTGTTCCAGCTCTTGACAATTACAACAATCCACCAGGTACATTACGGGCCAGAAGGTGTTCACAATATAGCTAACAAGTTAGCAAAACAGACAGACAGCAAAATAGTACTATTTGTGTTTGTGATGAGTGTAGGAAAATCTAATATAGGAGACTTCTCTTAGCTCTTTATACTCTCAGCTCTTTTTATATAGAATACTGACTCAGCCGGCCTGACTTCACAGCTGTTCAAATACTAGCAGGTACAGGCTTGTATAGGACTAAAAGTCAAAAATAGGTTTCATATTCCTGAATGAGTTTAATGAGATGACTGCACAGAAAAATCTGGGGCCAGGTAGTGATTCAGCATAGAAAACAACTACACTCAGAAATTGATTGTATTGTCATGCTAGGTTTAAATAAAGATGAATTCTTTTTAGCTGTTTCAGTTTCAAGGTCCTGGATTGTGCACGCTGGCTCACTGTCACACTTGAAGAGAAGAGAGCCACCGTAAATGTTCGGAATAACATCTGTACTATTCCAGATCTGACTGTTACTGTGAATACTGTAAAACTGAAAATGCTGTAGATTATAGTGACACACACACACACACACACACACACACACACACACACAAACACACACACACACACACACACACACACACACAGAGCTAAAGAACAGGACCTACTGTCTTGATTCATAAATATTTTATATACAAAATATTGTTACAAGTATATTCAACATATGTCACATTAGAATAATGATAACTACTTTACATACATTTGATCAATCTTCATATTTCACAATACATACATGAAAAAGATCACAATTCTAGCTGACTTTGTACACAATAAATACATGCTCTGGTCGTAGGCTTTTTGTTTTTTTATGTTTTTACAAACTTACAGTTATTTTAAACAGAGTGCAAGAGTTCAGTTGTCACAACAGCTGCGGTCATTGTAAAAGATCCCCCATTTATGCCCTTATACCCTGCTGCAGACAAATGTTTGTTCAGTTTAATACAGCAGAGTCTTTAGAAAGACTAAACTACTTTCCAGACTATCTCGTCTAAACTCTACTGAACAGATCCTCTTGAGTTTGGAGCCAAAATGCAGCTAATCTTGGTAAAAGTGGGACATCTACAATGGCCACATCTGTCTGCAAACAACCCAAAATACGTGAGGAGAGCTAGTTCAACATGGCTCGCTGAACACTTGCGTTCCTTGGCATGTAGTAAACAGACGAGAGTGTGGATCAAACCCAGTCACACCAGGTAAATAAACAACCTGCCTGCATGTTTTCTTTTCCATTCAAGTCCAAGTTTGCAGTGCGCCTGATGCAAAACACCAATCAGGTAATTAGAGACATATGATTGGTACATTAACTGTGCATGCATGGCACGGCTGTGGTGTTTGAATAATCTTTGTTCTCATCCAATTTTAAAACTAGACAAAAAGAAAATCTAGGTCCATTTCTGGTCCTCTAAAAAGGTGTTCACACTATTTAACCCCTGAAAACAGGTTGTCAGCTTTTGGTTGTTTTCATTGAGAGCAGGTTGACAGGTAAACAGTGGTCACAGTCACAGTTTGACACTTGGCAAAAACAGAAGAGCTAAATTAAAAACCTCTGACACTGTGTTTCTACTCAGTGCTTTGTTCGACAGGCCACAGTCCAGAGGTCAGCCAGATACTTTAAACTACTATACCCATAATTCTTTGCTTCTGAAACAAAAATCCTTTTACTATACAAGTCAATGTTTTCTCTGTATCCCACTTAGAACCGTGAGCTAACTCCGTAGTTAGCTATCTTTTTTAAGGCGTGTCGTCTTCTTCTTTCTTTTCAAGGTTTTCTATATTTAGTCAGGAAGTTCATCATTAAAGGGCAACACACATTAGCAGCATCGTGACACACTTCATTTCCATTTGACGCATTAGAATCATGTCACTGTCCTACAGTATTTTTCAACATGGGCATGCATCAACGCTCCTGCAATTTTATAACATTATGTATATATCCTATATATGCTAAGGACCAGTGTGTAGAAACATAACTATTTTTTCAGGTGATTATGCAGTAAAATATAGAATAGTAAGAAGTAAAATATACTCCTGCATTTTATTCTGTTTCTGCTATATTATGTAAATAGAGCCCCCTACATCTTACACACTGGACCTTTAATTTTCTGCTAATGTATCCTGGCTATTTCATCTTAAATGTGTGATGCATCTGATGGTGTCAAATAGTGTAAATGTGACAACCTGCAGCTGATATGTGTTGTACTTAATTCTATTGCCATGTTAAATAAAAAACAAACAAACAAACAAACACACACAAAAAAACAAGTAACACATGATCCTTTTAAAAAGAGCCATCTTCTTCTTTTTTTCTTTTTTTAACTTTTGTTCTTTTGGTCAAGTTGGAGAATTATTGTTGGCTACTAAATTCCCCAAATCAAGTTTTTTTCATTTCATCTCATCTCATCTCATCTCGTTACTTTCATTAAATAGTCATTTATTAGCAGTCAGAATTTCCTGTTCAGGTCAGGCCTTGTTCACATCTTTTCATATTGTCAGGTAGACAGAGCCACAAATCCATTGTCCATTGAAAGGATGTTTAAAGCTGTGAATTAGCATTGTCAGGTCAGCTCCGGTGGCCAACAGATGTTACAACAACAGATTTTATCCAGATTTCCTTTGCTACAGACACCCAAGATCAAAAGGTTTACTTTCATTGTTTTTGACACTGAGTTGGTGATTTAAACTCATATATGTCACTTCATATTAAACTGGTGCTGATGATTATATGTTCTTCTCTTTCAACATTTTCCAGAATGTACCTGTTGAATTAAATACGTGTCTTTCTTACCATATCTATGACAAATAGTCCACTTGCTTGTGTCTACTTTTAAGATCTCCATGTTGAATATTGATGAAGATGACAAAACCGTGAACAACACGTAGCCCTGACTCTAAAATCTGACCATCCGTGTCAGTTTCTCATCACCATTACCAACAATGTCTAATCTTGAGTCAGTGTTTCTGCTGCTCATCTGCCCTCCTCCGCAGGACGAGTTTCAGATTTCAGCTTGACAAACTCTTTGGCCACCTCGTCAGCCGGCCGCTGGGACAGAATACGCATCACTGTCATGCCTGTCTCATCGGTTTTAATCCGTGGCCCGAGTGGACACCAGCACACGCAGGTCTTGCGATCAGCGACGTCACGCAGCTGAACCACGGCTATGCCGACCACCCGGTCCGCCCGGCCAAAACAGTAGTCCTTCACTGTCACCTGGAGCTCATAGCAGTCTGGGGATTCCTTACCAAGGACACTACAGAGCAGAGGACGAAATCAAATAAAATCAGCTGCTAATTTACTGCATCTGAACATATTTCAGCTGTAAGCATTTCAGCTCATTTGTAGGTAAAAGAGTTCAAACTCACAACTGGAAAGCCTCGTTGAACTTTGCCGACCAGCTGTTGTTCTTGGATTTTGTTGTGAACTTGCGCTTCTTGTCAGTCAGGAAGGGACCAACCATGGAGACCTCAACGAAAGGCCGGAACATCCCTGATGTCTGCCACTTCATGTCGTTTGCTGCGATGACTGGATGGAAAGATGTGGGTAAACAGAAAGCAAGAGTACAAGAAAAAAAAAAGATTCAGTCTTGATGATGGTGCTGTTGGATGAATAATTACATGTTTGCAAATGAGGAATCTTCTGAAAAACATCTCCTTGTTGGTACCTACTCTGTATCAGCTGCCAACAAGAGCTGCTTTAAATGCTCGTTTGACTTCAAAGTTCACCTTTGATCTTGTAAAATGTACCTTGAGGTGAGACTTTCCTATGAATTTTCACACATGATGATGGGAAACGGAAACGGTTGGCTAAACCATGAAAAACACCAGTATGGTCCTTTAAATGCTTTATTCAAGATTTCATGCTGGGTTTAAGATTAAGATTTGAATGAGATAGAGGTCAGGTTTGGTACACTATGTAGATGAGAGCTCTACGGATCAGTTAAAACATCAGGATTTCATTTGATGTTTGTGTATTTTGAACTTAGGACTCTCACCTCTGACATTGACTTTGCGTTCCTTCCCGAGCATCATGTCGATCTGCAGAACAGCCTCTCCGATGGGCTTCTCTATCCCAGAGCCTGCAGAGCACAAACACCACCACATCATACATTAACATGAATAACATCTTTAAACCTTGCTCCCATGTTTTTCTTTTATCCTTTATTCTTATCTTAATCTTATTACATTACAGTGTCACTCTCTTATTTTACAATTCTGCTTTAGGTAAACACGATAATAATAATAATAATAATAATAATAATAATAATAATAATAATAATAATAATAATAATGAAGTGATCATTTTCTAATTTACCAAAACCAAAAAAAATGTTTTTTAAATCAATCATTTGACACAAAATATTGATTTCTCTTGTAAGTATCTGTGTTATAAGTAGGATCATGAATATAAACCCATTTGGGGTGATTCAAGTCCTTTTCTTCTTCAAGGAACCCTACAAAGAAACTCAATGGCTCCCTGTGGAACCCATGAACCCCCGTATTTCAGAGCATAGTGGACTTACCTCTGTCAGGTCGAATCTTCTCATTGCCAGTGATTCTGATGCCCATCCCATCATGCACTGAGGACAGAAAAGAGCAGAGTGGGTTAGGGAACTTTTTAGTCAACTTGAGTCACCCAAACCCAAAAAACCTATATGCTGTACATGCAGTGTGTGTGTCTCTGATCACCTTGGGAATGTTGTGTGGTGACAAAGGTCTTGATGAGAGCATCGGTGCTCTGGGAGTAGAGGGAGAGGGCGTAGCGCAGTGAAGCCAGTTCAGGACTTTTCTCAACAAACGCCTTCTTCAGCCCGTTTCCTCCTGCATGGAAGTATTGCTGAAGGAAAACAGAGCAGCGGGGTGAAGGTGAGAAATGAATCCTTGTCCACAGATAAAAGTACTTTATTAAATCCAAACACAAAGTTGCACTGTCACAGCCTCCAAAGAAGCAGATAAGAAATAAATAATAAAAACACAAAACATAGAATTTGTCTAATTCACTCAGATTGATTACTTATCTTTATAACTTCTTTGCTTACTTACCTTGAATGAACTTGATGGTTTATCCTCAAATTCAATTTGAAATAAAATTTTAACTACAAACTTAGTTAATGCTAAAAACAAGGACCGTGCTATTATTATATACAATGAAAGTGCCTGGTAATATTCTAAACATGTTAGTGCAAGTTATATATATAGTCTGTCGTAAATGAGTGTTGAAAAATAACTCAGAGAATCCATATATACACTGGTATGTACGTACGTATGTATGTGGTAAGTTAAATACAGGAATACAGAATTAAATATTATACTACATGTTGAATGTGTACAGATTTTTTTTTTCTTTGCATTTCCAGTTTGACTCTGTTGAATAAATAGTATAGAGTGTTGTGACATGTGACTTTTAGACATGTGAACGTGCAGGTCTGCACCTACCTTGATCGTCTCCAGCCCTGCATCGATAATTATACACTGCTTGGGCGTCAAGGTTTTGGCTTCACCACCTCCCTGCACCAACCAGAGTTCACAGACTGACATTAGACAAACCTCAAAAGAGAAACACTCAACAAGATAATCACAAACGAAACAGGCAAAATCAGGAATCCAGGCCTTCGTTATTTGGTATGCTTTTACTAATTAGTCTCACATGTTTGTGCTCATAAATCCAGTTAGTAATAATTCTACAATATTAATCAATTTAACAGACCAATGATCCCTCATACATCTACACTGGCTGTGAATGTCATCATTAGCCTCTGTCTTCAATTGATTGTATTGTTAATTCAGTCAATAAATTCAGTTAAAAGACATCTCACTCACTGTCTCATCTAGTCTTCAAACCCACTTTATTCAACCTCCTGCATGCTGCATTAACAGACATGACTACCAGTGATGGGTGATGACAATCTGTTTCAGTGAAGCTATTATCTCACCCTCTTTTCTGGCTTTAATAACCAACAACAAAGTGACGCGCAGGAAACCAAAGTCCAGGCTTTCAAATGTCACTTCAGAAACATCATTTTCTACAGACCGTGTTACCTTGAGATTAGACAGTCCTTTTGCTGCTGTGAGGAGCTGGGCACCCTACAGAGGAGGAGGAAGGAGAAAGAAGTGGATAAGGAGGCATTATATCATGACCTTGCGTGATATTTTCATACTTCATTATACATCACAATTCCCTGTACAAAAGACAAAATGCAGTAATTCAACATGATTCACAAAAGAAACCTAATTAGAACAAACTCATGTACCTGCTAACATTTACCACTAGGTGGAGGCAGAGCACAGCTGCTGATCTCACTGGAGCTGAGAGAAGAGATGCTACGATAATCCAACACTTCATAAGGAATACAAAATCTAAGTGCCTCCATTCATTCTATTCTACTATTACAATCCACTTGTAGAGATTTACTTGAGATATATTGTTTATGACAGTAAACACTGTGTTTACTTTTGATTTGATTTGGTCAGAATTGCGTTTTTGTAGCTTTGCTTTTGGAAGGCACAGCAACAACACACAAACATGGGTGTTGAATGTGAATATGAGTGTATGTGAATCCAGTCCCTTTGTAAATGATGAACTGGTACTGTTTGGCAGACAACTTTCAGATGTTAGATTTCTACAGTCCCTGCCCCCTGCTCCATTGCTGCATGACAACAGCAAAACTTTGCAAAAGATATCAAAAAGGATATAAATATAAAATAAAGATTTATGAGATGAGCTAAAAGGGTCAGCAATAATAAGTAGCGTATATGATTTGTACTAAAAGCATGCTGGTGCACACATACTTAATAACTTCATTTGTGTTTTCTACTCTCCTTCACTGTCCTCTAATTACTCTCATCAGTATGTAAAGCTGGACTTGTGATGACCGTAAGACATCTGACAGAAGAAAAGAAATAAGGATTACTCATCATATCACCGTTTTTCATTGTCTTGTGTTTGTCTTTGTGAGGACCACTTTTAGACCTTGACACTTTTGCAATAGAGGACATTTTGTCTACTCTTCACTTCTTCAAAAGGCTTAATAAAGGTAAAGAATTGGTTTAAGGTTTAAGGGAATTTCACTACTTTCATACATCAAGTCTGTTTCCAGCTGTCTTTATGTGAAAACCTCTGTAGCCCGCTCCTCATCTCTGCCTGAGGCTGCAAGCTCATACAAGTCACAACTAGAATGTTAAGTTCTGGTTGGGTTAGTTGTACTGGTTAGGGTTAGGGTTGTCCTTACCAGGCTGTCATTGCTCTGAGGCAGGACGATGGTTTTCTCCAGGCTGCTCAGGACGATCTTCCACAGATCCTTCAGGATCCTCTTCAGCACTGTCTTCTCACAGATGTCAGCAAAGATACTGAGACTGGATCACAAACAAACATGTGAGCTAAAACCTGTTTGGTCCAATAGTCTTCATTGTACAATGGTAGATTACAACAGTTAATTGAAAATTGTCAAGTCACCAGTCCTTCTCTTTATAGTCCACCACATTTCAACAGTAGCCCAGTATTGACAAACCAAAAACTCTGGCTCTAGATATGACATTTCTTTGCACATTTCACCACAGTAGTTTCTCCTTCACGCTTGGAACAGGTGGAGAGGATTGTAATCAGTAACTACACCACTAGATGCCACTAAATCCTACACACTGGTACTTTAAAAAGAGTTTGCAACCATACTATGTTTTAGTTTGGGTATAGTTAGTTCATTTAAGAAATATTAGTGGTGTCATGAGTAACAATAATGCATGTTAAAAGTTAGAGCTCTACACATGCAGCTGTCCGCCCGCAGCTTACAATAGGAGCCACTGTGTTTCATGTTTTGACTTACTTCCCATCCAGGAACTCCATGAGGGGCCTCAGCATGGTGTCAGCATCTGCCTCTGCAGTGTTGTGGTTGGGTGGTCCTTTGATCTGGTAGAGGATCTCAGCCATCTGACGCATGCAGCCGTTAATACGAGCCTGAAAACTGGAGGGAGAGGAGACAGAGTCAAACTTAGACAAGAAAACTTCTGCAAAGCTGGCGAAGGCTTGTATCTTGAACATACTGGAATACTGCATGAGTGTGTGTGTGTTACCTCTTGGCAAATATGGTGCTGAAGTTGTCCAGCACAGTGTTGAGCTTCACCTGCAGCTCATTGAGGATGTCAGCTGCCTCTGTGTCGAGCTACAGCATACACATGAAAATCACCAGGAGCAGAAAGGTGACACTAGGTTATTTAAAGCCTTCACAATCATTTAAACAGTCACCATGAGAAACAAAACCCAAAATGTCACATCTCGACTTTCTGCTGCATCCAGCTGCTCTGAAGCCACCTATAATTATTCCATTTTTCCATTTTTGTCTGTTTTATTACTACCTTTGCATCTCATCTTCTCTCTCACATTATAAATAATAATTTACAAATTAAAATGGTGACCCGCAAAATACCTAAATGTAGCCTAGTAACAGTAATGTGAAAAAAATGCAAAGCTAAAATAAAAAAGGAAGATTACCTATATGTATATTAAAAATAATATTAAAAACTGTCATTGACAAACTTAATCATGATTTACAAATGATATTAAATGCAAGCATAATGTCAAATGGGGATAACTACAGGCATTTATAGACATGCAAAGACGCAAGCATGGACAGCAAAAATACAGCAGGAGCCTCATTTATCAAGTGTGTTAGCACAAACTGCGTATGCTCATTCCCACGCATCAGATTTATCAAGAGGATCTGTTGAAGACATTCAACTATGTGATTAAAAAATGATCTATTGTGTCTGGGTAAAGCAGTTTTTATTGAAAATAATACTGTTACACAATTAAACATTTTATGACAAACCGCTTTGAGCTAATTCAAATATTTTGGTCTAGCTGAAGCTCACTTAGCACTACCTCAACCTTATCGTCAGTAGAGATCGTCTTATTTATCTTCCTCAGTTTCCACAACAAGTAATCATTCCACAAGGAGATGTTGTTCACCATACATGGCATTTTGGGGACATTTTTTTGTAAATAAGCCTGTTTGTGGATGGGCAGATGTGATTTATCCTTGGTAACTACATGCAGGTGTGTGTACATATACCTTAAAAAAACCCAACCTTCTTGTGTGCATGTTTTGATAAATGAGGCAGCGGGTGTGTAAATATTAGAGTGGAGAAGAGCAAGTGTGACACTCTGCTCATGTCTGGTTAACACTGACACATTGGATAGAAAGGCTTTGACTTACTCTTGCAGCTATAGAACATGACACAGCTGCATGCACTGAACATTAGGAACCTACAATCCAACTTGATCATTGTGCTCAAAGTAATGAGAAGTTAGGTGTTTTCTCAGATCATGTGATGCAAATACTGCACACAAAATCAGTATCAAAATCTTGTTATGTTCTCCTCAACGCATGTTTGAGCAGAACTACTATATATGTATGTATGATATGTATGAAGCAGATTCAAATGGTGGTTGGAAAGGAAAACAGATGCTACAGATGTACATAATTTCTAGTGCATTAGACATTTTGAATCTGTAGATAGGGTGAGCAAGAGTGTGTATAACCACATTCACTTCTCAGTGTCGCTGAGTGAGACATTTTGTGAGTGTAATGACGCTGCTGGCTGATGAATGTATACAGATCAATAAACAGGAAAGAAATGCTGACTAAAATGCAAATCGCAAAGATTGTGACTAAACAAGATTTTAGCTGAGAAGTTTATAGATATAACAGGAAAGGGAGATGACGAGCTCATTCAGGCTTCCTAATATCCATTGAACAGTATCTGAAAAGAGCGCTTCAAGCTAAAGAGTGCACTATTTCCTGAAGCTCAAGGTCTTCAAAAATATACCACAAGGCTAAAGTAAAAATCCTTATTTTACATTAAGTAGATCTCATTTGACAGCAGGGGGTTGTCACCTTAGTTGACAGACTAGACTGAGCATAGAAAGCTGAATTTAATGAACATAATAACATAATAAACCTGGCGGGAAGCACAGCAAGGCTGATGTTCAAAGAAGAAATAAGGAGGGAGCTACTCAAAAGGTGCTCTAAAATTGGTTGACTCTTAAACACTAAGAATTTTTTAAGGAGGTTCTTTTTTTTAGGCATTTTTAGCACCCAGTGGTCCATACTTAAAGGATCAGTGTGTAGGAACCAAGGAACTTGAACTTGGTTTGGCAGACTTCTCTGCAAATTTGACAGACAACAAAGTTTAAACTGCTGCAAAAAATATGTTTGAATTTAAGCTGCAGAGTGTCCTGCTCAGGTTTACTTCAAAACCTGACTACACTGGCACCAAAAATGCTCTGCAGGCAGTCCTCTGGTCTCTGTGGTATAATTTTAATGGCTTAATTGTGTTGTGGGTCCTGTGCATGACTGGGGTCCCCGTTTGTTTATGGGCCTGGAGTCTGCGCAGTCTGTGGGTAATTCAGGCATGATTCAGCTAGTAAAATAAGTTTAACTTTGACTTAGAAATGAGATTCTATGGACACAGATAACACCAGTTTTGGAGCTGAGTACATGGAACTCTTTGGGTTTTGGGTTTCTTGTACATTTGAAGTAGCTTTAGACAACACAATCCAAATTTTATGTATCTCCTATGACATTGTTTCAGCCAATATTAGTATATGATCAATGTGTATTCATGGTTTTGAATGATTTATATTTCACCTCAAGTGAATAAAGGTAAATACAAAGACATGACAGAGGTCTAATCAAGCATCATGCTGGTTAAAAACAAGAAAACCTCCTATTTTTTACCTGAATTTATTCTATTGGTGTTAATATTGGATCTTATTTTGCCAGTGATGCTACCTTTGCAGCTAGGAGTAGGGTATATAATAATTATCAGAAAATCACAATATCTCAAACTTGCTATTAGAAGTCAGAGGCTGATATTTTTTTTTTATCCCTCAGCTGTTCGCAATCACATTCTGAACGATATATGAATGTTGCACATAGTACCACAGACATTCAATAATATATATATATATATATTTTCATTTGTCAGGTATTATAAAGAAACTAAAGCTGCAAAGTGCTCTGCGCAGGTGTGCAGGCTGTGGGATAAACTGGCCTTAGTAGCCTAGTAACAGACACTCATTAGTAGTATGCACCACATGTTACACCAGCCAAATGGCTAGACTATTGCAAGAAAAGGCATACTAAAGTGTCTTTGTAGAAAGAGTGCCATTGACTACTGTGCAACTGTGTTATTAGATAGAGGACGCTGGGCAAACTGCCATAACATATAATTTAACTAAAGCAAGGCCATGACTTTCAAGTGACAGTATTTTAGTGTCTTGGAATTTAATTGGGAAATGTGAGTGAAGTGAAAGGTTGGGTTGTCCACTCCGTCCCTTCAGACCAAGTCTGTTCTTGGTCTGAATCCAAAAATGAAATGTACAGCTGTGTTTATGTGAAGTGTCGAATTTAGTCAAACATCTTTATAGGCATTTTGATGTGAGTGTGCACAGGGGCGTTTGAGGTGTCCTTGAAAGATCAATGAAAACACAGGACAAAATCCTCCCATATTAGACAGGAGGATGAATCAAGAGCCGTGTGCGTGTAGCTATAATAAGATTTACTCGAACCTAAAACTGGAAGAGTAGATAGATTAATCCAGCACGTTAAGCTACTACTGAGCAACTAATCCTCAAACATGATTGAAATATGCTGTTTCTTCCTTTAGGTGAGTTAGATGAGAACACCATTATCAATTTAATCTCTCTGAATTCATTACAGAGAAAGTGCAGGAGGTTAGCCTTGCTTAGCACAAAAACTGGAGGCAGGAGAAAGAAAGTGAGAGAGACAGTGAGACATTTAAGTATTACTTGGCATTACTTCATCTTACGTCTTTTTTTGACATTTGTAACTAGCCTTAAACACTTGAATGTTAGCATTTTAGCATTAGCAACATATGAGAAAAAAAGATTGATTTTATGTTTTATCCTTATTTCTAGATTTTAAATGTACATTATGACAGTAGTATAAGTTTAGGTACACATTAAGGCCACATTAAAATTAAGCTTTGACTGACAGTACAAGAGAAGTTTATGTTTTCAGTTTCATTCCAGAGGATATATTACAATCCTAGCTAGTCTACCTGCACACAAACAGCTAACACATTATAAGATTATTTAGCTCATTACATTAAAGTTCATCCTTGACCTCTTGACATCACTTCTGGGGTCTGGTCCCCAGATTTGAGGTCCTGAAAGGTCTTGAAATTAGCTAATTTTAAACCATGTATTGTATGTTAGGTAGAGCCACTGTTAGTGCTTGTGCCTACTTCTGTTTCCGGTGTTTATGTTAAAATCCTGTCCCCAATCTGGTTCCATAAGCTCCCCTCCAAGCTAACACTTAGCACACAGCTAAACACTTTCCAAAAAAATACATTATGCTAAGTGAATGATTGACTTGCTATCCATGAGATAATATAATTGTACTAGGTATTTTTAATTACATTGTCTTTAACATGAATAAGATATAGATGTCTTCAGGCTTTTGTATTAATGCACAGTGCTGTGAATTTTAGCTGTACCACTTTTACCCTCCACAGAACACATTATCTATGTTCCAGGCATACTATTTTCAATTCACTTGGTGTAATTCTTCAAGACACTGGGAGGAGACAGAAAGTGAATGACTAAGAACTGTTTTTAAGAACAAAAGCACTGAAATTGGAAGTGTCCTTTACAGGTAATAAGTGCTTGTCCGACTGTCTTATCTCTCTCTACCACCCAACTGTACCTTCTTTGTGGCAGCTGTGGCTTCAGTCTTCCCGGAAAGACAGAAAGGAAAAAACAAGAAAAGACACAAAAGTAAAATGAAAAGGAAAAATCACACAATACTATGAAGGATATTGATGATTAAAACAAACTATGATATACACAGGCACAGGGTTTCACATTATTGTATACAGCAGGTAAAAATACTATGAGGGTTTATTTTGGGTGGGTTTTTGTGATATTGTCTGGTGGATTGGGTAATGGTGAGTGGGTGATTTTAATAAAAGCTTTTTGTTTATTGCCTCTGGTTTATTTAGATGCTACAAGACAAAGGGGAGAACTTATCACCTGCTGTCTGATATGGTACTGCTGCACACTCACTTCATCCCAAACAGAAATTACTTGAGAAATCGTCTCATTCATCCAATGAATCATCAGATACTTAGCTAATTAAAGCAGATGTTTTCTGTACACTTACTACATAACTGGCTCAAGCTTATTTATGGTCCTGTCACACCTACAACACTTATGATGATATGGCTTTTACGAATGCGCACACTTAGACAAGCAGCTGAAACACAAACATCATTGTTCATATAATCTGCTGGGTCCTTTATGTGTGTCTGAAAGACTTGCTGACTTCGGATTACACAATGCACAGGAAAACATGTAGGTAAAATAAACCTTGTAAAAAAGTTGCATGTGCAAACATAGAAAGTACAAAACAGTTTGAGGTTGCTGAGGACTCCCAAATAGCTGCTTAATCTGCTTCAGGCCACATCATGGTCGGTTTAAAGGATTGATTCTATGTCTTACAAAAACTACCTGCAGTATTAATGTTGTACATTGGGATAACTGTAAGGCCGTGCTCTCTATTGTGCCATGGCTAACAGGCTAATAGTCTAAAATCAGGAGTTGCATTTATGAGGTTGATCAGAGGGGAAAGCTCTACAAAAGACAAAAGGATGACGACTGTGCCTGGGCAAACAAACCTTGTTTACTTCCTCCTTCGACTGGTGAGAAAAAAACAAAATAAAACATTAGATGGCTGTTCTTTACAGTCATTTTTCATTTTTTTCCCTTCAAATACAAACTTTTCTCAAAGTAAATGATAAACTAACCATTTTAAACTGAAAGAGTTTAAGTCACGAATAACAAACCCAGAAACAAAATGAGATGACCAACCTTAAAGAAAAATGTTTTATGCCTTAAACTGAATTAAGCAGTGCTGCCCCTGGCAAAGGCCAAATCAAGTGTTTCGGCAAATGAAAATGATTCTTTGAAATGGATTCTGGGAAAGGTCTGAGTCAACAGGGACAGCAGACAGAGAGTAGAGGTATTGACGTGGTCAGGTTCACACACACACACACACACACACACACACACACACACACACACACACACACACACACACGCACACGCACACGCACACACGCACATACGAAAATGAAAACTAGAAACTCAGACTTGCATCTTAGTTGCTGAGAATTTGATTTGTAAGCTACATATGTCTCAACAGTTAGTACATGTGTTGTGACACATTAAAATGCCCTTGTTACAATTTAAAAATACCAAAACAAGCCACTTGAAGTCTCATGAAAAGATGTTACAACTGCGCATTCACTTTTGTCCCACACATGTAGGATAGTTTTCTTGGCAGCATTTGTAAATATAGTTTGTTCACTTCACACTGGAAAATTTTAAAGCAAGGGGTAAACAGGTCACATGACTGATAACTGATTTTGGTGACCAATCATACAAAGATGCATCTTGGTCCTCCTTGGTTCTCCTGGAAGATGACAGCAATTCAAATTTCAGGCATTATTTTATCGTCAATTTCAGGTGATCAATAATTGTAAACATACCTGATCTGACTGCACAAGTTTTCACATTTGCTTAGGCTTTACAATTTTGTAGATGTGCAAAGTCACTTTAACTTGTAGTAAAACTTAGTTCTTCTTAGCTGTCATAAGTTATTTCTGAGGTCTGATGTCTTTACTTGCTGATGTTAAACACCTTTGACAGTGTTTTTAACAATTTGTCGGTACATCCCAAGTGATCAATACACCTTTAGCCAAAGTGGGCAGAACATAAAACATCAATATAAATTAAGAATACATAAGACTATAAGACAAACTTGAGAAAGATGGATATTGTACAACCTTTTCTTTGAGTTGCTATTGAAGTTTTATAAATCACTGTTTGTACTCATCTGCATTGGTTGATCACAATATATCTGAAGTAACTCTGATTATCTATGTTGTAAGCACCCACCTGTTTGCTCTTATTGTCCTCCTTGGGGAAAAGGCAAAAAAGTAAATGTTTAAAAAGCTTTTTTAGCTTAAAAAATAAATTTGAATTGTAATTATGGCATGTACAGGGGGGTCAATAAATTAGTACATTCAAAATGGAAGGAGAGGAAATCTGAATACATTTACAGAAAATTGATATTAGAAAATCTGAAGCGAGCAGAAAGAGGAGGTGACAGGCAGAGTGATTACAAACAAACCAACCTGCTTCTCTTTGTCCTTCTTTTCAGCCTGCAAGGACACACATTTGTAAGTGAGCCACACTTAGATGCTAAAAGCACCGGTATAAAAGTTCACACACACCACATTGTAACAGGTGCACTGTTTTTGGCACTGTTATTAGGTTCACCCTCCATGTTAGCCTTTAATTCCCCCAGATACTGACTCATATATTAATAAAGCTTATTGTTCCTTTCAGGTGAGACCCTCATAGGTCCAATTTTGCTGAACCTCAGGTTTTATATCTTGCTTAGAGGTTCACACCTCCCTCTGAGGGCTGATAAAAACTTAACTAAAAACAAGCCTTGACATTTGAAGGTTGCAAGGTGTTTCTTTGCATGAAACAGACACAGGATTTACACCTTCAGATGGTGTCCAGGTAAACATTATCATGCAAGATGTGTTATTTCAACCACATTAGGATCATTAACACCAGGCAGGGGTGTGGACAACCCAGGATTTTAACACACTTATGCTCTTTAGAATCTGTAGTCTGCCCTTTCTATCAAAAAATCATTTTACTAATGACTTACTCCTGGACTTGAAAGGTGTGGTAATATGAAAACTACTGAAAGGAAAAGCTGCAGACTTCTCCTCCTCTCCTAACTCTAACTACCATCTTGACGAAGGAGCACACAAGCTCCTGCCTCCTCCATTTCACTTCAGCTGTAATGTAACTGTAACTTAATATGGCAAACTTGTTAGCAAACAGTTGGTTATTACTCCTCCAACAGTTGTCTCAGTTTTTGGTCTCTGCAGAGTCCAGAGGGCAATCTTTTGCAGCTAACTGCTTCTCTGTGTTTGTCATGTAAGTCTGTAGACTGTGTCTACATTTTCCTGCTGCAGCTGAAAGTAGCGCTATGAGTGGTGACAGTGAAGCAAAACAGTAAAGGCGAGGGCCAGTCAGCTAAACAGAGAGCTCTGTAAAGCCAAGGGAAACTACAGGTTCATGTGATAATTCTCTATGGATTCATCACTACAAGCAACACCTTCCACACATTTCACAGTGTGATTTCATACATTTATACACACAACACACTAAATACTTAAAAAACACAGTAAAAAGACACTAGTTTGCACACACACATCTAAGTTGCAAACACACCTTCTCCTTCTTGGGCTGACACTAGGAAGATGTGAAAATGGGAAAGAAAAATACAAATGACATAAATGTTAATGAAATAAAAAGAAATCCCACAAAACATTCATCATTACGATCAAAAGGTAATCAGGGTCCTTGGCTGATGGCTCACCTTTTCCTTATCAAGCTTTTAAACAAAGAAAGCAATGAAACAAAGCCATGTTAAAGTAGAAGAAGACAGAAAACAATGACTACAAGGCAAAGGGGAAGACAATAAGTCAATGCATGACGATGGAAGAAAATTATGGAAACATGAACACATTCAGTGAGCCTACTTGGACACACACACTGAATCTTAGACACTGTCTCTGTGAATAGGAAAGTAAATGGAGGATCTAGTCAACCACATATGAGGATTTCAGTTAGCATGATAAGACAGCCAGCAGGAGAGGAAAGGTTCGTTATGGAAATGTTGGAGGAACCAATGGTAAACAAAGCACACCTTCTCGTGCTCCTCCTCACTGTCATCATAGGCTGAGGAGTCATCCTACAGGAGGACATACGGTAAACAACTGCTTCCAGCACAACATGGACACAAACTAAAACACTTCTGGTGAAATTCACTAAAGCAACAGTTATACCACCAACAGAGCTCTAATTTCTCAAGACTTAAGCTGTAGGAGAAAAAAATCTGCTCAGTGATGAATATTATAGCTTAACTATAAAACATTCCACTACAGCTTTCCAGTGTATCTTTCCAGCACCTCCCTTTGTTGCCTCCTTGTTATCCACAGAGGAGATATGCTTGTGTATACTCAACACCTGTAAAAACTTGGCATTTTACTTTTAGTATAGAAAGGTAAAAATATCTTAAGTTTTTCTTCCCCACTTCAAGCAGATTTTCAATCTTTCCAGAGTAATAGCAAGAGCCACATAGAACCCAGAGCTTCCTCAAAGCATCTTTTCAGTGCTGCTAGCTGTAAAAAGAGATGTCTGGTGGAAACAGGCATTTTAATGTAACACCAAGATGCTAATCTGCATCAGGTGACAAATGCTGGTCTCTTTCCATTATAAGACTGAGAGAAAAAAGTGACAGAACCCAGGGACGATGTCCAAGGTTTAAACCAATTATGTACTTGTCTTCATGTCAGTGCCAATACAACACCCACAGTTTTACCTGTGATGGTTCTGTAATAACTTAATATTCATCCAATATTCTGCAAAAAATCAGTAACTAAACCTGCATCTGGCAATATTTCCATAGAAAACCATCTTATTGGTGCAAAACACAAAATAAAGTGAATCACTCCACAAACTGCTTCCACTGACTACCATTTAAGGTCACATCAAGTGGCCTTGTGCAGCTTTTAATATAATTAAACTCAGAACAAACAGTATCTTCTTCTGTTAAGATTCTACTTCATTTACTTTACAGACACAGGTGAGGTCCAAAGGCCTGATTTCAAGCATGTTAACAAACTGTCACTTGGCCAGCCCAACCAACCTTTTTCTCCTTCTCTTTGTTGTCAACCTAGGGGCAGATGGGATAATTCAGGGCAGGAGAGGACAGGGCAGATAGAAAAAAACAGGAAATGCAGGACAACATTAGCAATCATGCCTTTTTGTAAAAATAACAATGTTGTTTTCTTACAAAACAGCTCTTCAATCCAATATATTTCACAACTGGTGAAACCAGCCGTCTACAGCTGACGGCTCACCTCACATAGACATTTTTGTAATTTGTAATTAATAAATAAATATGATTTATTAACATATTTATTTATTATTGAGTGGAGCTGTATTGCTGAACAGTCAGACAGAGATAGAGAGAGAGGTAATCGTCTGAAGGCCTTAGTGCAGTAGATATCTTTCATATAGCAGGGACATTCTGCCTTCCATTGCTGAATGTTTAGACCCTGGAGTAGTGTTTCAAAACTTGATAAAAATTTCAACTTTGATTCCAGGACTTAAAGGTACGATATGTTAGATATTTACTGTATTAAAACGTACTACAGCCATGGAAGCAAATAAAGTGGATCAACGGAGTGAATGTTAGGGTTCAAGTATTGCAATCACGTCACGTAATCATCATCGGTAAACAGCAGGACCTACTTGGCTCTTACTGCCCGAGAAGGAGGCTGCTTTCCCAGGGGAAGTGAGCCGTAGAGTCTATAGGGAGGACTTACCGGGTCACGGTGACTTTTAGCCCGAAATTCGCAGATTTTCATCTCAAAAGTTAGAAAAACAGTTTCGTGGGACGTTTCTTTTACTAGAGGAGGTCTAGGAGTTTATTTATGCTGAACTTTACCGCTGTAAAACAATTAGACAGTATTGTTGTATTTCTCTCTCTCTCTCCCTGTATGTGTCTCTCCCGCTCTATCTGTGTGTTTCTCTCAAACAAACCAAATTAAACTTCTTGTTGTCATTATTTTGCGGCAAAGACTGAAGTCAGGTTCAGACGTAGAAGCTGATTATGAAATAAACCTGTTTGTGCTCGTTTTGCCCTCATGGAGGTTCAGTGTCTTTAGTCTGGCAACCTGCGTTGGCTGCAGTCTGGCTGTGCCTTTAAAACTATTACCCTGACTAAAACCTCCAACATTGGAAGGCACTCAAGGAGGGCACTCATGCATCAAGGCTACAAATACTAAAATAAGTTAAATTGGCCTAAGCACAATCATGAAACTGAAGATAATGTCATATAAAAATGTCTTTTTACAAAGCTATATGGATATTCATGCACCAGCTTAAACGCTTGCTTGCACACAACTGCTGTCAGACAAATTTTCATAACCAAATACACACATATTATATATACACATATAATGTTACACAAAATATCCTCTCCTGAAGAGGCCGCAATTATAACAAAGGAGCAGCACATTTACCCCATAACTGAATGTGTATGTTCACTACAAACATCCCATTTAACATCTGTTAAGATAACAGTAACTTTAGCCATTAACCAGCACAGCAGAGACTCTGCACACTTATCTTTCTACACCCTCTGCTCCAAATCTCCACCTCCTCTCTGACATGCCACAGACTCCCACATTCAGCTGACAAACTAAGCCATTTCAAGGAGCCATTTAGCGGTGGCTAAATACTACATTTTTATGCACTCTTAAATTCAATTATCTGGTAGCCTACTATCTAGTCTATTAAGTACTCACTAGACAAGAGATGCTGTGTTAGTGCCCAGCTGTAAATGTGTTAAGAGCTTTGCTAGCATGTGGTACTAGAGCCTTTATGGACGTTTTGGCATGGAGGCATTTATCAATTGTCGCTTAGAGTGAAGCAGATGGGGAGTTCAATGGGGTAACAGTCATTTGATAATATGTTAAAAGTGTATTTAAAATGTTCTGTGATCTTGGACAGTTAATGTTTATGATCAGAAGCTTCTCCTAAAGCAGATAATATAAGACAATACAACCAAAAACAAAACTGTGTGGTTACAAGTCTGCAGGTACCTGTGAGGTACAGTACTTCGATGCATCAATCAAAATGTAGGAAGTTTTGAATCAAAATTTGATTTGAGAAGTTGTGCTGTCAGTCAAATAATCATAAAGTAATAACTGAAAGCTGCATGGAGGCAACACATTTATTACATATATTAGAAGGTTCAAAGGAACTGGAGGTGGAATCTTAAAATGTGTGTGTGATTCCCTCTGAAATCATACGCTGTGTACATGACAGACATTGCTGCTTTCATTTTATGCTGTCTAAAAAGAAGTTTTAAAGTCTTCTTTGTGTATGACAAATCTAAAGGTAGAAGATTATGACCAAAGAAAACTTGAATGGAAAAATAAATGAGCCTTCCTCCCTCCCTTCTATATTTATTGTTGTGAGGAGGATTTGTAAGGATACAGCCACAGTTTCAACATCAATATCAAATGATGCTGCTATACACTGAGACAATCAATACGCACACTGGTGTACTGGTTTAAATGTGTGTCTGTTATTAACCAGCAACTAGCAAGTGTCCTCACAAATACTGAGATTACTATGGTTTAAAATGTAAAAAAAAAGGTCTCAGGAAAATGACAGAGGACAGTTTTTCCTTCCTTAATTCCCTCTTACCTCAGATGCCTCTGACTCTGAGCAGACAGACTGATGAAATGGATAAAACAATAAGAAGAGAAGGTGAAATTAGGCAAAAATAATTAGAAAAAAAAGAATAAAGGACATTTAAGAACATTATATTGAATGAAAACTCAATGGGAATGACCTAGGATCCCTCTCTCACCTTGGACTCCTCTGACTGGCAGCCATAAAGATTGCCCCAATCCCCCAAACAAACAAGCGTTATTTTCAAATATAAATACAAGGTGGATTAGCAAAAATGAAAGTGATTTTTGTTTTCTTTGCTGGCAGCTTTTGCTGATGCAGCCTACCCACCATGTCATCCTCCCCTTCATTGTCACTGATGGCCTAGTGTAGATGGTATGGAAATAAAAACAAACAAATTATATAAAATGTAGGACAAAAAGTGGCCATATAAAGAAATAAATGCATTAGAGACAGTCTTGTAAGGAATTGTTTCTCTGCTGAGGTTTGGTGAGGACACAACTAGCGTACAGCACATTTCAGCCTCATTCTCAGACCATGTGGTTGTCCAAAACAACTAAATCAATGAAACTCTAATTTATTTGTGTATTGTGTAGTGTATTTTAGAGCTGTTTTTCATGGTTTGAGCTCTTAGTTACAGTATAACAATGGCAAAATCTTAAAAAATATTTGGACTCATAGCAGGTGTACCTAGTAACAACAATGTCAGTGGGCCAGCATGAACAAAAGGGCAGCCATGATTCATATCATTAGGTAACACCTGTGTGTGACAATCAGTAAAAAAAACATTTTACTTAAACGGAACATTGAGGTTTGAGGTTGTTGACCCACCTCCTCATCAAACTCCTCAGGTTCCTCCTCGTTCTCAAGCTTTTGGACAGATGCAGCATCATAGCAGAGAGCACAGTATTTTTTTAAATACATAATATTAGGTGTCAAAGAAAACTGCAGATTATCTCTGGGAAAGAAAACTGGGAGTCTAGGAAGGAGGAAGAGGAAGAGGAGGAGGAGGAGGAAGAGGAAGAGCTCAAGTTAATCTTGTAAATTGGATCAACCTAAAAATAGACACGCACACTACTGGGTAAAAAGAGGTTTGGCAGTTGGCAAGAGGTTCAGGGGGGTTTTTGCTTCACTGGACTTGTTTATTATGGATTTTTGTGTTCCGGGAGGAGGGGAAAAAAATAAACCTAGACATACCCTCTCCTCCTCAGCAGTTAACTGTAGAGAGAAAAACAAACAAATACACACACACACACACACACACACACACACACACACACACACACACACACACACACACACACACACACACACACACACGCACGCACACACACACACACACACACACGCAATCTCACATTACTTGAATCAATGTGCACATGCACACACATGGAGATTTGACTTTTTTTCTGAACACCTGCTGTACCTTTTGCACCTTCATCTGCAAAGACATGACTAAATCACGATGAGCTATTATTGCAGCACTGCTGATATTCCAAAAATATCTCAGAAAGGTTCAAGCAAGACTGAATAGTGATGTGAATGTCACAGGAGAAGTACGAGTGTGGAAGCTTCTCCTAAGACTCACTCACGACAAATACATACTGTAGATATATTCCTATAAAAATACAAAAAAAAAAAAAAAATCAGGACAACTAGATATTTGAAGATCCAGAAGCAGTTTTTGGATTAGCTGTGATAGGAAAAGATCTTCTGCAATTGGTGAGAAAAGATTTTTCACCTGCAACATTTTGCTGATTTAACAATTTTGTTTTCTTCCAAGTGCATACAACAGCCCCTAAGATCTGTTTCCCTTCATTTGGTGGATGTGAAAACAATCCACAACCAAACATCCACAGCGTAGAAAAAAAATATAGAGTCTCAGGCAGCCATCGGTGCATATTACCCCATTAGACATATTGTTAAACCTTTATCATTTATGTTTTCTTCAATGTGCATGGATGTGCATTCACTTCCTCAGCAGCTAGTATGATCTCTTTGTAATAGGAAGTTCAACACTGTTGATGAGATTTATGGACAGCCAATGTTCACATTGGCATGACCAATGCTACTATTGCTATTGCTATGCTATTGCCATGACAATTTTCCACACTGGATGTTTTTGTTGACATTTATGCTTGAAAATAGTTGGAACAGAAGTTTTTTTTTTCAAGATATGCCCTGGAAAAACTCACAAAAAAACACCTTGTAAAAATATGGCGAACGCTTTCTTGTACTATACACCTAACCTAACCAACCCCCCCCCCAAAAATTGACTTTGAACCACAGAGAAAGACGTCATCAGTGAAAACAGTGGCAGCAGGTTGGAATGAAAAACTTTAGACTCTCAAGTCTCAGTGGAAGATGATTAAACCAATGGCGCAGGACAAGCGGCAGGTGTGTGTGTGTGCATACATCATTAATACTCACCTGTTTTGCTCCCATAGATTCAAACATCTTCTCCAACAGGACCCTCATCTGCTGAATGTTGTTCATCAGCACACAAGGCTGCACAAGAGAAAACAAAATGAAGGAGAGAGAAAGTCAAGTAAAAAAAAAAAAATCAAAAAAAAAATACAAGAGCAAATGTCAGCCAAGAAAAAAGGTGATGACAAAAAGATGAAAGAACCAAATAGAAAACCACAGAGATGGAAGTTAAAGAGTTACAGAAGTAGGCAGCGGCAACTAAAATATTAATCCACTCCAGTTTTCAAAGTGCCTGGTCTCTCTCTAAATCAGAGATGAGCCCAGAGCGAAGTGGTTTGGTAGCAGAGTGGCGACACAGCAGTACTCACTATCTTCTCCTTCTCACAGTAGGCGGGAAAGCTCTTGGCCAGCAGGGCACAGTACTGCAGCAGCACTTTGGTGATCGTCTGTGGAAACAAGATAACACACAGGTAGGACATGTTTACTCTGGGAACCTCTGGAGTAGTGAATCTGAACACTGGTATTTACTCCTTTAGTTTAAGTCAGTTGTTTGATCAGGAGAGGACACTGCTGTTTGAACTCAGGTGGCATCAAACACATCATTGGCACTCTGTACATGTCTCTGCAGTGAAGATATCCCGTGATGAATGGTTTTATTATGTATTTTGGGGTTAATCCGTCCAAGTCAGTGAGTTTCAAGTTATCTATCTATCTCAAGTCAAGACTCAAATTGCGACCATTAAAATGACATGCCATTTAAATTATGTTTTCTTTCCTGTGTTTTCAAAGCATAGCCCTAATAATCAAATATGTAAGGTGTGTGGTGCTGCATGACATGTCTGACTGACACTCTCAGTCATCTGCAACTCATGCCTCAAAGTGATGGACCTTTGCTGAGTCTACTATATTTAGGAGTTGCAAGGTATCAAACTGATTTTTTGGGAGTGACAGCGATTGCAGAAAGCGATGACCATTATGTATTCATTGATCTGGCAACATATCTTAGGTGTTATGTGCTGATTTCTGTTTTTGCAGTGACCCTCCTGCCAATCAGAGACTGTAGGCGGCACTCAAAGGACTTGTTTTTCTCTCTTGATGAATAGTTTCTCTAGGCAATGTCTCCTCAGCTTGTTCACCCATGGTGGATATTAGCTCTCATACGCAACAACCCAATTCTGTTTCTATCTATTTTAAACAAAGCACTGTTCTTGTTGCCAGGAGAATAAAACTTGTCAGATTCTTTTCACACTGTGCAGCATCCAAAACGATCCACTGCTGTACTTTACACATGATTTGTCAAATTTGACACTTCTACATACACACAAATTATACTGTACAAAACAGCACATCATACATCACGTGACTGAGGAGTATGTTGTGGTATAAATCAGGCAGAATTCTGAGAATCAATTAGTTCTGAAATGGGTAAAATGATTGAGCTCTGTGACTTTGAGTCATATAGTAGTCACACCGCAACATTTTATCTTCATCACTTCGATTTCAAAAGCATCCTGTAGAACAATTTATCTGATCTTTGACATCTTTTACTGACAATTATTATTTATGTTTTCTGTTCTTATTACTGTCCACTATTTCTAACTGAACAAATTGGAGGAGCGATAGGAAACACATTTTGCTATAATTGCACCTGTATGATTTTATGTGACAAATAAATTGTACTAAAATTGAAACTAAAGATACGCATGAATGCCACAAGTAAGGGTGTTTTTAAGCAAACATTTTTAGCACCTTACTTAAAAAAAAATACTGCACCAATAAAAGAGTGAGAGCAAAATTAATTCAGGTTTCAAAAACTTTCAAGAAAAAGTTTTTCTGAATGTTTAATAAAAAGGCGAAAATCTACCTGACATATTTGTTAGGCCTCGAGGACACACACGATACCTTTTGGTGAGAAACGATGAATGTCATCTTTGTTTACAGTAAAAACTCCACAGGGTACTTTGAAATAATTCAGCAAGTTAAGTTATCAGTCGAAATGACAGAAACTGTGCCTGATACCTCACAGCGTCTCGGACTCGCTATGAGAGATTTTCCTACTTTCCGCTGAGTCAGCCAGATGGCCCTCTTACGCTCATGTATTAAACATGTGGCATTACTTGGTATGTTTTTCTCTCGTTGTACGACTCTCTCTCCCTTTTCAGCTGCTCGCTCTGTCTTGACTGACATGTCACACTTTTTCAAAATGAACTATAATGGTGCTGGCCTGGAGGCAGGAGAGAAAGAGAAAAAGGGCAAGTGATGGAAAGAATAAGGAATTTGAGGGTGACAGAGACAAATAAGAGAGAATATGGCCAATATATGGAGAGAGGAAAGGCAGACATAGATGGAAAAATATCTGAGGGCAAAGAAAACATAAGATGGAGAGTGCATAGATGAACAAGACGCCAGGACGGTAGAAGGGTAGATGAAAAACAAACTAGAGCTGAGACAGGGAGGGGATGAAAAAGTAAGGAGAGAGATTAACATGAGTGGAGTGGCCGAATATGAAAAGAGAGTCAAGGGTTGGGGACAGACAAATGGACAGCACAGAGTAATGGCTTACATTAGCCATTCCTTATTTAATGAATCCCATATTGATCAAGCCATCACTCACGCACACACACACAAATATTATGCACAGTTCTTCTGCAGAGAAAGGTTTGTTAGATTGAATGGCTATGCCTAAAAGCAACTGCCTTACATTACATTTGTAGAAAATATGATATCCAAGGTTTAATAGCAAAACACTACACTGTAAACATTTTGTACACAAATAAGAAGCTCAGAAGTCAACATCATAAATACACAAAAGATTCAAGAGAGTTGTGTAAGTAAAGCTCTTCAGATGACTCACGATTTAAAGCTGCACCACAAAGCATTTCTGATGTAACTTTGCCTCAGTGATGAACAAACTGAAATTCCCAACTAATCATCTTAAAAAAGGTTAGAAAATCTGAAGTTTTACTGAATTCATGTTCAAATTACCTCACTATAATATTCATGTTCATAATTGATTAATTTATAAATCCTTTGTTGTATAAATCATCAGATATCCTCTAGATATTCAGATACTATGAAATAACTGCAAACTGGTTGACCTGACTTGTCAACAGAACTTTTTTGAAAGAGACAAGAACATTTTTAATGTTTATGTTGCAGTATGTTCATATTTTGTAGAACCTCCATCTCACCTTGGCGAAGCGTCGGTTATACTGGCCCACCACGGCGGGGTCGGGGCAGTCAAGCTTCTTGATGATCTCAAAGCTCTGGTTAAGCTGAGTGAAGATGTCCACCACCGAGCTGGAGAACAGAGCGTGCTCAGATGTTTGCTGGAACTGCAGGCAGAGTGATGAGAAAACAAATTGAAACATTTTAGACCACTTTTTTCTTAATCAAAACAGTCTCCCTCTATCTTCACTCTTCATTTTCAAAGTACATTTCCTCCTTACTGACTCATACTGTATGACTCCTCTCCTTCTCTTTTGCTTTTTATATAGAAACCACACAGCCACAAATTAATGATACAGGAACAGTGTACATTATAGACATCTCAAAAAAATGAACAGACAATAAAATAAATCAAAGACGTGACAATTAAAATAAAAAGAAATAACTACTAAGATTAAGGAAATCAAGAGTAAAGGGGGTAGGTTAACTTCAACCACAACAGAAGGGTAAAAATAGAAACTAGGTCCTGGTCTGGGAACAGAGAGTGCAATAAACCATGCACTAATCATATGTTCCTGCAGATAAATTCATCAGCTAAATGGCTTAAATGAAAATGGAAATGGTGCACAGAGGGTTGCTGTGGTAGTTTGTGGTAGTCAAGAGAAATGTACCAAATATTTTCCAACTGTCCTGCTGTATCCTGTAGTCTGTCTCTCTGACTAAAACTTACAAGTTATGGACTTATAACTGGTCTGTTAAGAACCAAAGGGATCCATTAAGCACTTAACAACAGTAAGTGTAAGTTAATAACAGTTGGCTCAGTGCTTCCTTGTGGAAAGTAATGAGGACACTGAACATCAATGTTGTACATATTAGACATTTACATATTTATCTAATCCACATGAGTTTGCTTACTCAACTGAACATGTGATGGCTGAGAGGAGAGCAAACCTTGATTTTTCTTCTAGGCTGGAATTTGGATTGTTTGTTTGAGTCCTACGTTTGATTGAGTCCATTACTTTTAGGACATGTTCAGAAAAAAAAAAAAAAAAAATTCAGTCCTTTCATTTGATGTCAGCTGGCAAGTGTGTCTGAAGTGTCTCATTCTCTCAAAAATATACTTTTAACAGTGTTTAGAACCACCCTGACCCACAGGCTTCTTAAAAAACTCCCAAAGCAGCAAAAGAGTTCCCTGAAGATAAAGTGCAGCTTGGGGACCATCAGGAGGTCGAGAGACAACACTCAAAACCAACTGTATGGTAATTGGCTCGCACCATAACATTAGTAAAAATCCTCAGTTAGATCTGAAAATCAAAGAAGTATGTATCAATCAGGTGCAGGAGACCAAGCTGCTGGGAGTTGTCATTGATGGCAAACTTACATGGAAAACACATATAAACATGGTTGTTAATAAAATGGGAAGTGGCATCTCTGTCATCAGAAGATGCAAAGCATCTTTATCATCAAAATCAACTAAACTAATAATACAGGCTTTAATTCTGTCAAATCTTGACTACTGCCCAGTGGTCTGGTCAAACGCCACAGCAGATATAATTAATAAGAAAAGTTATATTAATAAAAGTTATATAATAAAAAAAGTTTTCACTGTCAAAAATAAAGACGAACTACAGTAAAAGAACAGTAATGTACAGAGCCATGTATGCTTGGAACCTACTCCCCAAACACCTTGAACAAATTATTAGCACAAGAGAATTAAAATTGTTAGTGAAAAAACATCTTTTAAATGGATACATACAGGAGTTATGGAATTATCCTAATCATTAATAATGTAGGCCTGGATGGTTAAAATATATATAATATCTTAAAATAAATGGATGTTGGATATAGGGATATTGAGTGAAATTATAATTGAATGATGTGGAATGCATGGATTGCTTAAGAGTTTGAAGTATTGTTGTAAATAAATGTTACCTCTTTTTATTTTTTATTTTTCTGTAAATTTTATTTTATTTTATACATATTTTGTATTTGTTTGTTTGTCTGTTTTTGTTTTTTTCTTTTAAATTTTGTCTTGTACTGTATTATATGTTGGACCCCAGGAAGAATAGCTGCAGTTCTGCTGCAGCTAATGGGGATCCAAATAAAACAATAAACAATAAACTTGTCCATCACTCTGCGAATCTGGGACTCATTGGCCAAAGCAGAACTGTGCTACTCTTGAATGAATCGAAGCATACTTCAAAGAGCTGGTGAACAAAAGGTCATGAGGCTGGAGCTGTCTTTCATTCTGTTGAAGATGTCAGTATTGTAGAAAGCTATCAGTTTCACTTCATCGTCTACTGCTGTTGCACTTTAGCTCCTCTCTTACAATACGACAACTCAACAGAAAAATATGGTTTCACTGTGCTTTCATCTGCTCAGAGCAACAATAAATAGTCAGGAAGTAGCTGCTATATGATACTAGATTTGGTTCTGCTGTCTAACAAAACAGGTTTTATGTAAAAATCATATATATTTTTTTCATTTTGCAACATTCAGCAGTGTAAATTGATAACAGTGAAATTGTCTTTATGTGGTTGTTTGTTGAGTCTTGAGTTTGATATCTACAGGATGTGAGTCAACTTCCATTACTTCTCATATTGCCTCTACAATTTCCTCCTTGTTGTAAGCACTGTGACCCAAGTCGTGTTCTTGAGTATTTGCAAATGAAAATATAAATAAATATAACAAATATGAATAGCTTAGATCACGCACAGAATGTCTCATCTCTGCTTATTAAGTAGCCTGTAATTTGTTCTTGTTTGCTGTTAAATTAAATTTGGGTGCCTGGTGAGGAAATTTCTTTGTCTACAGGAAATAAGAAATTGAAACATAAGAGTGAAATGTTCCTCCAGCAGGGAGACTGTTGATGCTTCTGAAACAAGGGATTATAAAATTGGCAAACAAAATCATTCTCAGATACAAACTGCTTTACTGAAAGGATGTAATGTGTAGGAATGTTCATTCAGAGGGAGAGAAGTGAGGCAAGTACACTATGTGACGTGAAAGGGACAGACACGTTGGTTTTCTTAGAACTATAAGATGGAAAAATAGACATTCCTCATATCCACTTTCCTGATAATCATCACATTTTTAAGATTTCTTCAGTATCATAGTAGTCCAGTGAAAGTTGTCTATACATTGGTTGGTAAATTGCAAACAGGAGCTTTTAATGGTGGTGAATTGCCAAAATGTAAACCCCCAATACTCTAAATTATGAGGACTTATCTATCTCAGAAATGAACGATAGATGCATGTCGAACTGAAAACTTTCTGGTTTCTTTTTTTTTTTTTTTGACTCACCCCTTCTCTCTTGTCTCTCTCCAGCGCCCCATGCATGAACTCCATCGACACCTCTTCATTCTCAGCCAGCCAGGCCAGGACGAACTGGAGAAACCACCTAGAGCATTTACAAGACACAGACACAAAACTGTTATTAACTTTGATTAACCATGAAGTTGATGCACGAATCATGAGAAAACCTATTACTTTTTACTCTACTACTCTTCTCTTATGGAATTAGTGTTGCTTTGAAGAGTAAACCAAATGTTTTGTTGTTTAGTTCTTAGTTATATTCTCCAGTTTTATTGTTACTGTTATTACTATCTGTTGTATTTATTTTATTTGTTTGTTTTATTCTTTCTTATTGAATTTGTGACATCTGATTTTGCCTGTCTCATTGTTACCTTTGTTTCAACCCATGTAAAACACTTTGTGACTTTGTTTTGAAAGGTGATGTGTCAACAAAATGTATTATTACTATTGTTACCAATACTCTATCGTGCATATTTCTAGTATCCAAACTCAGTGAGGAATGCTTTGAGTGTGCCGAGGTGTGTGAGTGTGTCTATCATTGTGTATACAACAACGACAACAAAATCTGAATGTAAAGACAGAAATGATCAATCAAGCTGAGCTCCCTTTTGTCTGGAGGAGACAGGGAAATATTGAGATGATGAGTGTATAAAAAGTGTACGTGTATGTGTGTCTTACGCAGGGTACTCAGGCACAGCGTCTGTGAAGGCGGGGAGATCCTTAACATACTCGTTGTAAAGCCACTTGACCTTGAAGTGCAGGTTCATGTAGTCAGCAGTCTTACAGAGTTTATGCTTCTCGTGTTCTGTAAAAAAACACACACACACACACACACACACACACACATGCAGCACCATAATTTATCTCTTGAAGTGTGTTGTAGCAGTTGCTGGTGTAGAGTCACTTGATTTTAAATAAAATTAATTTTATAACATTTAATTTTAATAACATCAGACCACAGGACTGAGGTGCATCATTCATTCATCCACTTTACTTCAGCCTATGTAGCATTACGTAAGATATTAAGGGTAACAGATGAACAAAACAAGATCTGTCCAAAGTCCGTCCCCTTAAATTAATTGTGGGGAACAACAATATTAAAAAAGGATCTAAGTTTTAAAAAAAAAGTTCCTTGAACTTGCCAGAGAATCTGACAAATAACACATTTCTGCAGTCGAGTAACACAGTAACTTGCTTAGGCCAGTTGTAATTTTACAAAAGCTTCATCAGAGTAGTGAGATTCTGCACTGTGAGTTTCATCAAAATCCAATCAAAAGAAGGAGGAACAAGAGCAGCCCTGGAGACTAAGTCTGATTCCATTTTCAATTATGGGATCACTCCAATATTACAAATAAACAGTAGTAAGAAGGGAAAGAGTCAGTCCAAAAGTGCTACAAGGTAACAGTCAAAAATATTTACATAGTTCTAAAATGATCCTAAATAATGGAAAAATTTCATGTCTTGGAACAAATTATTTAAAATTGTGTCAAACGCAGCAAAGTACATTCATTTCTCATTAACAAACAAAAGATTTCTATAGGTCAGAGATTCCCAACCCTCAAATCAAATGCTGCCAGGGACAAGAAAAGAAAAGAAAAGAAAAGAAAAGAAAAGAAAAGAAAAGAAAAGAAAAGAAAGAAAAGAAAAGATAAAGTAAAATATTATCATCACTTCATAGACTTTTTGTTCTAATTACCTTTGTGCATCTGTCTGTACTGCATTCCTACCTGTCATGCCCCAAACAAATATACTGATTTTCAAGTAAAGTGGGTAATCAGTACACCCAGTAACCGGTCTGCCATCACCACATTTTAGCATTTAGCAGTACATGAAATCTGTGTGAGGCCACTACCTGTGGTGGAATAAATAACTGTGCTTGAACCTTAATTTACATCATTTGTGAACAGGTGTGTAACCCCCATAAAGTTTCATGGGAGACCTTGTGTCCCAACTGTTTCTTCCACTGTGCCTACTGACGAGGTGTGGAGAACTCTCCTTACTGCTGTCCAATCCAAAAACGATCCATGGTGAAAGGAAGGTTGGGAATTTCTGCTATAGGCAACTAATTACAAATATATATATATACACACACACACACACACACACACACACACACACACACACACACACACACACACACACACAGTCTTACCAGCGTAGAAATCAACTTTACGGATGCGAAATGTGGTGGGAGCTGAGATGGCGACAGAATTATAAAACAAACACATGAGAGTTCAGAGAAAACAGAAAGCAAGTTTTCTAAAGCAAAGACAGAGATGAGAATGGTTTGAGACAGAAAAAAATGTTTAAACACAATACTAGTGAAGATGGAAGGTAGACTAGACACAGGAAATAAAGTCAGTGATCAAATTTGTGATTTGAACTCAAAACAAAAAACTTGGCCAGATAGCTCAGCACAAAACTTAGCATCTCTATGGATTCTAATGTTCTGTTGTAAGCACACTTGACATTTTCACAACTAAAAAACAAACAAACTAGGTCTATAGAATCAAATTCAGTGCTACAGTTAAGTTTTTTCAGTATGCTGGACAACGTTTCAGGATATTATAGTTTCTACAGTTTCTATAAATGAGATACAGACAAAAGCCAGAATATTGAGTAGCTAAGCAGGTTTCAAATGAGACAGGGACTCTTGAGATAGCACGGTGTCAAAGTAAACTGATGATGATGGCTTACTAACTTTAACAGAATGTTCACGCATTTATCTGGAAAGTACCTTACAGTTAATGTGGAGAGTCTCAGGAGAAATCAATCATGTTATAGGCACAAAACTATCAGTTTCTCATGGTATTAGAAACTGGTGCTGTGCATTTGTCATGACTCACAGCACATGGATTTGCAGTGACTGTAGCTGTACTTACTTACCAAACAGTGTGAGAACAGTCCCAACACACTATTTAAACAGAAAAACTTTATTTTTTAAATTTTTTTTTAGGTTTTGATGACTGATAGAAGAGTTCCTTTGACACCTGCTGCCAGGTTAGTTCCGACTATAGCTTTCACTGTAACTTTAACTGATCCAGCATGGACAAACAAGAAACAATACAGCAGCTGTCCCACTACTGACTCTTCTGCTGTATCAGCTACATCAAGTTTGTCTATAATCTCACCATTGTTCCAGCGGTAGTGGTCAATTTTATGCAAAACTGGAGGATATGATGAAGAGAAGAAAGAGGGTTGATGGAAAGATGGCAAGATGGCTTGATTTGTTACTCTTTCTCTCTCTTACACACACACACACACACACACACACACACACACACACACACACACACACACACACACACACACACACACACACACACACACACACACACACACACGCTGTATACAAACACACAGTCTTACCCTCCAGGGCATATTTCATGTCTTGAGCGAACAGCATCCACATGACCTCAGCACTGACTTTACCCACATTGAGTTCCTGAGGAAACCTGAAAAGGAAGAGAAGTCAGAGGTCAGAAGTTGTCACGACAAGACAAACAGTAAAGTATTAGTTAATATGCTAGTGGTTATGTCTGTATGTTAATATCCTGCTTGGTATTCAGCTTGTTAACAGATGCTTGATTATGATGTGATTGATCAGAAGTACGACAACGCATAAACACACAAACTGAGCATTGAACAAGCACACACACACACACACACACAAGGTAGGTTTCGGTTTTCTTAGACGTTTACAGCTTGAAAGTAAAAAATGATACTGAATCAATATTTTATCAGGTTACTGTGTTTACAGCAGTAATGCCAACTTACAGCAACACGTTTAAATAAAATGCCACTAGTAATCTACTTTCTGTCACAAAATAACTTGCAAAGACAATTTTCAACTGAAACTGTAGAAAGCATTGCCCACACACTAAGTACTAAGCACACATGATTGTTTTAATTATGAATGCAACTTTTCATTCATTTCAGTCTGTGATTACTTACACAGTATACACTAAAGAAAGTCAAAGAGGCCGACAATTTCAACATGTATAACTTGTATAAGGCAATAAGAGGATGCTGTCAACTTCTTTCTCAATTAGTGGTTGTGATTTACAATGAATTCAACTGTCAAGAGGAGGCTGTTCGCTCCCTAGTGTTTTCCTGTTGTTGTCACCTCCCCTTGCAATTCTGTCTCTCTGCACCTTGTCAACCCATGCTGCATAAAGCCAGAATCTTCTAGACCCTGCCAAATCGTTCAGTGTTAACAGTGCCATGGCATACTCTGTGTTCTTTTGTAACTGTGATTTTTGACATTGTGGCTAATTGTGATCTCTCTGTGCTTCAGGACAACCTCCTCTGCCATCCTCCTGTTTGTCCCCACTCTGGGATTCCTGTCACCACCAGCCCTGCACCACCACGCCACTGGCTCCCCCACCTGCACTGCACATTCCCTTTGTGTTATCAATAAACTGTTTAAACAAGATTCAGTCTCCAGTTAGTGTTTGCAATTCAGTCCTCTACCTTTCTCCTGACATCAATATAATCAAATGAACACACATTCACTACAATACAGAGCTACAATATGTCAAATGAAAGGTAAAAGACACAGAGCAGGACTCAGTACTGACTGGTTAATGATGGGTGTGTAGGAGTTCTTGTCCTCCTCAATGATGGAGACGATAAGTGTGATAAGTTTAGGCCAAAAGTCCAGATTCTGAATGCTCGGGCCCTGCTCTTCTTGCTGGCTCTCCTCTTTCTTCTCCTCCTCCTCTTCCTCCTCGTCATCTTCCTCTTCATCGTCATCTTCGTCCTCTCCTTCCACTTTTTCCTTCTTCTTCTTTTTCTTCTCTGGCTCAGGCTGCATAAGGGAAAAAGACAAAAGATGAAAAGATGCAAGAATTTATTTGCTGGGCATTCACACACAAGTGACCAGTGTTGAATCCAAAACTAGATGTCCAGAACTTGCAATAAGAAATAAATGCTGAAACAATCAAAACAAAAACAAGATTTAGTGCTCAACAGTTATGATTTCAATGAATGATCTGAATTATTTACAACCATAATTACAATATTATTCCTCTACTGTACTGAGATGATTTATTTTTGAAATAGTCTGGCTCCATGTTTATGTGACAAGGTTCTGCCCTCCTAATAAAGTTGAAAAGGAGACTTCCTGATTACCATGCAAACTATTGTTAATTTATACTGAACACAGGCAGATTTAATGAGTTCAGACATATTAAGACATGAATCTTTCTTGGCATGGTTAAAAATATTCAGTGTTCTGCAGACAATTCTCTGGCTAATGGAGACTCAGTTAATTAGTGCACCAATTAAAGCTAAGCTAGAATGTGCTGTATGTGCTGAGATTAATACTAACAACTGGAGGAGATGAAGCAACTGTTTTGGCTTAATTTATGCTCTAAAATGGACAATGGCTTTGTCAAAGAACCACTCCAGGACCTGTTTTGCATTATTAAGTGACTCATTGTACTTTGCAGATTATCAAACAGTGAAACAGGTGGTAAAAAATATTATACTGTATGAATGTGTTGGCACTGGCCCTAAAAAGGTGGAGATAACTTTGTGTAACATTACCTCTGATTACTGAAGTTGACTATATCCTGACTGCATGTAATTTTCAATATAGCATTGCTGAGGCAGGATCACTCTGTGGTTCTCACTCCAGGAACATCACAACAGTGACAAAACATAAGTTCAGAAGCAGCTGCTTCTGTTTCATCCTGGTAGTTATGGTGAGACTGTCACCATAACCCTGACCTCTGACCTCAACATTCCTGTGGTATGTAGTTATCAAAAATCACAGGGTAAGAACTAAGATATCCAGCATTATCTTTTTTTTTCAGGCCCTTTTCTCCAGACCTTTTACTGCAGAAGATCAAAACATGTTGATGCTTAGCAACTCACTGATTGGACGGCGGGCTGGAACTGGTGGTTGAAGAGCTCCAGACAATTGTTAAAGATGTATTCGTAGGTGGAGTTCAGACAAGCCTTGACGCAGTCCCGCACAACGTTGGCGGCCCTGGGGGGACTCTGCAGCTCCAAGACCTGCACGAGACCAGACATTGGAGGGGGAAGATAAGTCAAATATAATTTGTACATTAACACACAGACATTCATGCATTCGTAAGGCATATAGTAAGTTAATATAAACATTATTGTATAAGTTTGGTAGGTTAATAAGAGGCTTTGATAACCACACAGTTTTTGGACTCTCATTTGAGTTTTTTGATAGATTTTTTTAAAGCATGAAGGTTATAAAATTATTTTTATATTTAATTTAAATTTTTAAACTATCACAGTTTAAAACATAAAAGCCAAAAAAAACAAACAAACAAAAAACCTCAAAAGTGAAGTTATATGGGTTTCAGAAGGTGTATGAAGGTTACTATAAAACATCAATGCTATATAGAAATATAAAACAAATGCATGCATGGATACATGAAAACATTAACACGCACAGATCCATCCTCCACTGTGGAATTAATCTCACTATAACAGACCTGAACTCAACAGCACAAGCTCACTCTAAGAGACATTAGTCAGAGGCTGTAATCACTCCTGCAACACTGCAGCTCAACTCTGTCTGTATGTGTGTTTTGACCCCTATGAAGAGGACTGAATCGACAAAAAATAGTGCCAGTTTTGGGCATTACGTAGTGACAGTTGAGTGGATACTTCAGGTTATGTAATACAACTGTGTGAGTTTAGAGTATTCTATTGGACATTATCTTAATTCTCATTCTCATTCTAAAGTACATTTTTACTTTTTTGGACTTGTTTGAAACCAAAAATAATAAACCAGGTTTATAGTGTTGCATGCATCTGATGTTTATTGAGCTGATATTTTGTTTATACCTTCATCCTGAAGAAAGTGATGCTGGTGAGAAGATCCACTGTTGACTTGAGGTCATGAAGGCGAGCCTTGCTGCTGGCTGGGAAGTTGTTCTGCAGACAAAAACACACACATTTGTTGAACAACAACTCGGGTATTATTATATTTACTAAACAAAGTACAAAGTTCCCTTTTTGGAGGGACTGATTTCTTTTTTCAATCATGAGGTTGTTTGCATTTTTAATGTTCATCATATCGAGTTCCCAGTTTACTCAGCTATTTATTTTGCCCTGCAGAAGTCACAAGCAAACATTTGGAGGGTACTGAGGGCAATGAAGAAGCCAAAAGACAGCAGAAGATGATTGACTTATTGTATTCAGGCTTATACCTACACATTGAAGCTATAGATCTGTGCAGGGAAGAAAAGCAACTGAGAGCAGAGACTCACTCTGTACATGGAGAGGTCAATACGCAGGGAGTTGTGCAGCTGATCCAGGAGCTTCACAAAACGATCTCTCTGTTGGAAAGAGAAAAGAAAGAGCAAAGAGGCTTAACTCAGATTCTTAAAACTATTCAGACACAGACATGAGCAATTTGCAGCCTGTGTGCATTTGAATATGTCTGTCTCTGTCTGAATATATGTGTAGTCTGGCATTATGGAGACTAATAGCAAAAACTGAATTGATACAAAAAAAAAAAAAAAAAGAAAAGAAATGTTTTGTACAGGAAATATATCAAAATGGAGGCACAATTGCTCTGCACATTTCGAAAATATGAGACCATTAGATCTACATGAGTCTATTTAACTTTGGAAAAACAGTTCCACACTTGATGTGCCTTGCTGATGATGAAAAGCTTATTTTTGAGTTAGGGAAACAGAAACACAACAACTATTCAATTTCCCCCTGTGAAGTCAAAACAGGTTTTAAACCAGTATCTCTTCTCTTTCTCTTTCTTTCATAAAAACCTTTTCCTTTGTTCTGCCTGAAGAACCTCTTTTCTGGTTTCTCTCTAATTTGACCACAAATAGCATCATGGTGTAATGTTTTTGAGAATGTTTGTATTATGCATGAGGATGTAAGTTCACACAAGCAAGCAAATGTCACAATGAAATGTTTTATGAGGAAGAAAATGCACTCATACACACAAGATACTTGGATAAAAAAATCTGAATGTAAAGTGAGTAAACTGCATTCATTTTGTATAGAACAATTAAATCTATATGCTGATATTTATTGTTAATAATTCAAACTGCATATCTAGGAAACGGTGCAAACACATAGTAGACCTGATGTGAAAAAGATGGTGCATTTGCCGATTTCACCTCATGCTGAACACAACTTTTGACTGAGTTTAATATTCATGTGTCAGGTGACATTGCTGACAGTCTTTAGCTTTTATAAAGATAAAGTAACACAATCTTCTCAGCCCACAGTTTGGTGTCTGTGTTGTGAACTACACCCTGGGCGATATGGGACCCATACTGATTTTAGAGAGGAAAAATTCACAGATTACAAACATGGCAGCTAAAATTTGAGCTTGAATGAAAATATACTTTGCTCAAGACGTGTGTAATTTTGAACACAACTATGTATTATGTAAATGTAGTAACCACAGGCATAACTAAATCAACCACATTCATTACATTCATGTAAGCAGATTCGGGCACACTCTTGAAGAGCATGCTCATTTGGAAATACTCATGTTTCAGTGTTTTGCTTAAAGACATGAAGAGCCATGGACAGGAGGTGCCAGGGACTGAAACACCCTGATCAATGCCCAACCAACTCTACCACCTGAGCTACAGCCAGTAACGGTATCCCCGTTGCTTATTTTTGTCATTTATCCACTACTTTCCTTCATATGTTTTGGCAGCACAAATGTATTTATATGCCATGCCAAGAGAGCAAACAGAAATTGAGAGAGATAGAGAGTATTCTGGCATAGTGGGAGTCACGACATGGCTGACAAACTAACTAAAATGAGGTTTGTCTGACAGAGGGAAGGAGAAGGAGGAAGAAAGAGATGCAGGGTTTCCAGCATCACCAGAAACTGGCAAGTCACTCATAAGTTTGCAAAAAAAAAAAAAAAAAATCACACTAGAAACATAGTTATCTGGTATTAAACAACACAGGTAAATCCCAAATGGTGCAGTTGAAACGTTTCCTTGGATGTGTATGTGTCATACATCACTTCTTTGGAAAGCAGTGAGTCAATTTGTTTGTGCATTGTTAGATGATTGCATTGTTAGTATAGTATTAAAATGTGAACAATGGCCAACATTAACTGGCATTAAAGACTAAGAAAAAAGAAAAAAGCCAAATTCTATTCAACTCTTAAAGACTCTTTTAACTCTTGTTTTGTTTGTTGTCTATCTGTGCATCCCATGGTGGCAGGACAGGAACAATGCAAACAGTAATTATGGAAGAGAAAGCAGAGAGACACTGTTTGAAAATAATGGAGAAGGAGGTGGAACTTTCCTAACACTAACTTGCACAACATGCCAGAGCCCAGATCTGACATTAAAGGGTAATGCTGGTCCTGTTCTATGTTTTTAATTGTCAAAAAACCCTCCCTTTGGGACTCCAGTGTGATCCAAAATCTATTAACAGCACATTAAAGACAATGTTCCTTCATTACCATGACTGTAGTTTATTTTGACTGGATCCAACAAACTGTCCTTTTGCTGGAAATACATAAAACTGTCTGGCTGCTTCAGGAAATTGGTACGTTGTTTATTTAAAGGATACATCTTTCCAACTTTTTCTCTGTGCTATCGATCAGACACTTCAACTCAAGGTATCTGCCGACCAATTACCAATCTGGTACAAGAGCTTTATTTTCCCCAGGAAAAATGGAGATGGCAGACCAGTGACTTACTGTAATGAGGATATGATATTTAAGAAAATGTATTTAATGTGGATCAGTCAACACTGATCAGTGGGCCAATATCTGCTTAATAAGGTCAGTATTGGTGCTTTCTCCAAATCACTGGATCAGACTGTTGAATCCTCACTTTTTAAGTCTGCAGTAGGTATGTCACAGACAGAGCAGTGAGGCACAGTAAGGACACAAAAACATTACACATTACTAATCCTTAAACCTTAACCTCAATTCTAAAACCAGTAACCTTAACTCTGAACAATTGAGAGCCACACAAAATGTCCTAATTTATAAAAACTTGTCCTCATTCTCACTGTTTGAAAGCCAGAAACACACAAATACAGGTCTGACCTGAAAAGGCTGAGATACGGATGACAGATCAGTTTTGACCTTAAAAAAAAAATACAATGTCACATTGTCCTTCCCTAAAGCGAGGCCTTCCTCATCCTCACACACACACATACACACACACACACGCAGAGACACAGTAATAATCGTAATTGGCTCCATTGTCCTTGTTACCTGCTCCCCACACACTGGTGGGCAGGTTACTCCCTTCAGGTCTACTGCAGTGAATTTCATCAGAGGGTGCATGAACATCCCTGTCCTTTGCTGCTGTGATACAATTTATGTAACCATAAAACATTTGGCATATGTTTAAATTCATCATTCATCGTGTGATAAATGTCTTTTTTTAAATTGTGAATAATTCATATTACAAGCCAAAAGGTTTCACCTTGCAATTAAGTTAAGTGGCCTGAAGAGAAACATAAAAATGATCATTTGGAGCTGAACTTCAGCTTTTTAGCATTAAATTCTGCTATCAGGTACATTATCCTGAGAGAAAACTGAGTAACTGAGTCAGTTACTCAGCTTTCATCACTATTACATAAACCTTCAATAGCCTTTTTTGTATTTTGAGGGTTTTTAGTATTCCAAAATCATTCAGCTATTATTGGTGCTCATCTTTTTTTAATATAATACTAATCAGTTCATTCATTTTTTGTACTGGATTATAATGTTTTATATTATATTTTATTTATTTTGTATTTCCTTCCTGTCCTTTTTTCTATTTTGTGCTGATCAAGAGACAGTGAGAGAAAGTGCTTCATCCAGTCATTGCTTAATTAATCAGTGGTGCTCAGAACAAGCAACACATTACAGTATGTCTGTTTTGTGACACTGTAGCACAGTAAATAAGGCTGGAATCAAATCACAAATCATATGCTGTCCCTCCAGCTGAAACAACTACCCTCTCAGTGCAATGACAACTGATGTAACCATGCTGGATTCAGCACTAAAACATCGCAGTTTGTTCTTGTGGAGCAGGTGCAGAATCTCCCTGCGCTAATAAAATGTACCTTAAACAAGTTGCTCAAGGCAGATGACATTAAATTATCTCAGGCGGAAACAGCATGTCTTGCTCTAGTCCTCGAGGAACTGTTGCCCAAAGCAAAAAACAATTTGATAAACAAGTCCGAGAGGCAAATAAAAGCTGGTGACAAGCTGTTGGAATACTTTAACAAGGAGACATGATCTCAGTTCTCCTTGATGGACGTCCGTGTTTATTCTAAAGACTTCATTTTAGATTCAAATCAGTGATACTAGAAACATGTAACAAAACAGGCAATCCCTTATTTGACAGATTCTCTAACTTATTAATAATAAGTTAAGGCCAACATATCATTCACAAAAAAAGCAATTTTCCTTATACACAAAACAAAATTGCATTTAACGCTTTTGACTGCAGGTGGTGCAAATTTCAGCTTTCTATATTCTTCATCGCAAAATGAGAAGCTGCTTAGTCATTAGTGACACCCACTGCTACTGTACCTCTTCTCCCACTCAGGTGCAGTCATATTGAAGGCATGTAACGAAAGTAGAAAACGAGCACAGACAAGAAAGAACAATAGACACCCCTGATGGAAGCGTCACTTAAAAAGAGCAAATCTGGGTTTTGGTATGATCAGACAAAAATCATGGATAAAACATTTTAAACTCTACACCATCCGAAATGACCTAACTTGAGTTAATCCATGACCTGCTCTGGGAGCATTTAAAGAAGTCTAAGAGAGAGTTTGGCGCTGCTCAGATTTTTTTCAGATAGATAACTTTAGAAAAGTTAAGCAACTAGACATTCACAGCACCTTCACCAGTACTGCCTGTGGCTGACAACTACTGTAGATAGCTCTATGGTGTGAAGTGTATAACGGATAATGGGCATTGGAGCACACTGTACTTACTCTAATACTATTCCCTAATTTATAGTAAAAACAACCAAAAAGTGAATAATGTTTGTTCCCTCTGGCAAGACTTACTGTTCTATCAACAGCTTCCTTCCCAATGAAACAGGGGAGGTGTGAGATGCTGACATATCTGTAGTCTCCTCTGTAGTCTTGCACCCACAGACACAAACAAACACACACACACAGTCTGCAAGCATATAAATACACCCACACACCTGTACAGCATAACAGACAGTGTCACTAAAACTGTCAGCTGATGACGTGATTTCAGCGGTGAAATATGAAGAGCGGAGGAAGAGGAAGAACAGATCGAAATGACGGCATCAGGGCGGGGCAGAGGAGAGGGAGGAAGAAGAGAGAGACAGAGCAGAAGACAGGGAAGGAGAGAAGCCTGAAGTGAAGTATTTACAAATTAGGAAATCACCTTATTGTCATGGCAACAGGTATACTGAAATTTGCTTGGCTCAACATTTAAACAAAGAAAGTAATGAAGACCCCGAAAAAGAGGACAAGGAAAATTTAATTTGGTCCGTCTGGGAGAATATTCCAACAAATGAAAAAGAGAAAGACAGACAGAGCTTGACAGTGGCCAAGCAGATGGTAAAAAACAATCCCCCTTATGTGTGCTCTGCACTGTTTTTATAGCCATAGAACATTTTGGGGGAGTATGACAAATTAATAACAGGAAGACCATGTATAATAATGGAGTTAATGGGATAGAAATGAATCCCTCACCCTCATAGGAAGACATATGATATGATGACTTATGTCATTGATTATAGCAAAGAAATACCTGGATGTCAGGGTAATACTTGATATGATATTGATGGTGTTTATATTTGATATTTTCAACAACAGGAAACATGGGGAGAGAACAAGTGATGACGTGCAACTAAAGACTGGAACAGTATGCGCCACCACTGGAATGACTGTGGACTTATTTATTTATATTAGTTCTGAGTAACTAAACTACAGTACTTTTTATCTGCTAACTATCTTATTGTGGTTACATATCAGTTTTAACAAACTAACTTTGGTATTTTCAACAACACTATATGGGTAAGTTATTGCCTTCAACTATTAACTTTAATTAACAACTTTAATGACATTACTTCACCTTAGTTTGGAGGTTTGTGGTACCAGTGTTATGATGTGGTAATTATACAGTGGTTGGTCTTATATAAAGAATTTTCATACAGCAACAGGGATATGAGTAAACTTGCCTTGCCCTCCTTATTAGTAAGTAATACCAAAATAAATGGTTTAGAGCTCAGAGTTTAATTAATGCATTAAAATGTAGTCAGTTTAGGATAATTAGATTTTATGTGTGAAGCCCAAACATTAGCTAATAGTCACTTAGTCATTAATTAGCGTGGGTACTCTACTAGAGTTTATGATATGTCATGCATCAATTCATACATTAATTCGAGCTGAGTCATGCATTGATTACTGCCGAACCATTAGAGTGTTACTGATGTTCCCTATGATCAAACAGAGAAAGAGAGAACAGCTTAATTAAAAAAAATAAATTACCCACAGACCCACATAGAAAATCCCTCAGTTTAGTGAAATTAAATAAATAAACGTATCCACCTATCCAGCAGGGCTTATTAACAAGCTGACAAACCCAGAAGTAGGCCCACACAGTTATAGCTCACGGTGAGAGTAAGTCTGTCCGCATCCCCTAACCCATTACAGCAAGAACGCCCTGCCTGCAGTCGCTCGTATATCACTGGAGTCTGAGTGCAACCAGTAGGAGAACTCAAGTCAGCACTATTGGCAAAGATCCCAGGAGTCATTAAGCTCGGCCTCTAGCTGTCATTGTCCACCCCTCCTATAGGGCCTGGAGGCTGAATTTGGGCCGCTGCAACGTTCAGAGCCGTTCCAAAGATCCAGCGGTGATAAAACATTACCTTTTAATGAGGAAGATTTTTAGCAGCATTAAGGAACACTACTGACTCTGTACAGGTCACCTTCTCTTGGAAGACGCATACTTTAGTCAAATTGTAGCTTTAAGGCAAATTCACACAGTTCTCAGTTTAAATCTCAGTCATGCTTCCCTCTTTAAATGTTTCTGTTTTCTGATTTCTGTACCCTACTATGTATTTCTACTGTTATGGGTGGGTGGAGTCTGTGTTTTAAGCAGAAATCCGAGTGTCCAGTTTTAAACTTGAGTACAGCACTGGAAGCTCTTCAAAGGGGTTTACAGAAAAGCAGTTTCTTAAATCAGTGTCATTATAACAACTCAAAGCTATTTGTATAGTCCTAAATAATCATATCAAGAAGAATATGGAATGGATGTTTGGGTAAAAGCATCTTGAAAGCAAAATTCATTAAAAGAAGAGATAGCAAAAATGTTTTCTGCTTTGGCTGCCAGCTTAATCTCACTATGCCCTCGATATCCTAACAATGTTATGTGTCTACAATGCTCCAGGAAGATGAACAATCATGTGTCACTGTCATTGTTTTGACCTTTAACTCTGGTGCAACCAATATCCATCCACCTTTTTTGCCTTTATTTCACAGGAACAACTGAAGAGAGACAGGGAACAGGAGAGAGGGGGGAGTGACATGCAGCAAATGGCCCAGACTGGAATCGAACCTGTCCAGCTCTACCAGGTGAGCTACTGGGGCGACCCATGCCATGATAGGCTAATGTATCATTTCCAAAGGCTTCATCAGAATCAAATCAGCGTCTGAGAAATGAGTTGTGATTCACAATGCATGCAGTGAAACAAAAGCAACCAATAACTTGACTTACTCCTAATTTGAAATTTTTGTTGCTGTTAATGGCTGTCACCCCTCCCTGCCCACCTTCACATGCAATCCAAGAAAGTGAAAGTGGGATACTGAGAAGAAGCTGTAGCTATCTGTGAGGGGAGATATCTGCCAAATCTTCTACAATCAAATTAATACAATTTGTCTACCTAAACCATAAAGAGTTCATCTGCAAAACAACATCCCTTAGAAAACACACAGCAATATGTAAATCCTGCAATGCAATGCTTACTAAGACGACTGATACCACATCTCAAGAGATTTGGTGATTATTAGCTACATTTTAACTACCTAAGTGAACATAGTGTCTGGTCTTAGTCTCAACCTCTCCAAGTCTTGGTCTTGTCTTAGTACCAATACAGTCTGGTCTTGGTCCTGACTTGGTCTTGGTTTAGGTAATATAGAATACAACACTGACTTGTATCAAGCCAATATTTATTGGCTTAGATGTATGTATGTATGAGGGTATGAAGGTTTTGAAGACCAAATGTCCATACTACAGTTGATATACAGTTACTTTGTAGTTACTGTTGTTCAAGACAAGACAAATTAAAATAACTCTATCTATGTGACAGCAACAGGGCTAAAAAAAACCCAAAACAAAACATTTGCAATGAACAATAATTTAGGTGTATAGTTTGATGTTGCTGTGACATGTGAAATGTCTTGCTTGGCTTTCAGTCCATATCCTTTAAATTTTAGCTTGATTACTCAGCTCTAAACAAAATAATCAGTAATGAGCTACAAACACAAGAAAACTCCTCAACAGCAATTTTAGATTACCACTGCAGCATTAGACCTCAAACTATAGACCAACAGTTTAAAACTGATTTGGGGTGGTTAGGTTTAGGTTTAAGTACTGAACTTTTATGACTTTGCCAAGTTTTCAGTCACACAATAAAAAATGTGTATATATCTGGTGTGGTTAAAGTTGAGGTTATCAATTTGGAGGGGAGTTCAAACTATGTGTCTGAGACCATTATTAGCTCTATGATTAATGATCACATGTTTTCTCTTTTCAAAGGTTTGTGTTTGTGTGCATTTGTGTCATTGTGTCATGGTCACTTACCCCGAAGTTGGAGGCTGCAAATCTGGCTGGAGCAGAGACATTGGTGGAGGCGGTGGGGTGGGCGTAGAAGGCATTGATGTTGGCCAGCAGGGTGCTCATCACTGCCGGCACCCCTGACAGCATGTACTTAGAGGACAGGCAAGAGAAATGGCTGTAGAGGATAGGAAAGAAGAGAGATCGGAGGAAGAGACAGAAAAAGGGAAAGAAGGTTAGTAGGTTTGGAAGGAGTGAGATTGAAGGTTTAAAAGTAGTAAGAGGTTACAGAAAAGGCAAGGTGGACACAGGTGGAGAAAGAAGAGAGGAAGAGGAAGGCGTTGAGAAGAAGACATAAGGAGGCCAGAGAGAGGAAATAAATTACAGAAAGGAAAGAGGATGCAGGATTGGATGGGTGGAGAGAGGGAGAAAGGGTTGGACATAATTGGAGATGGGAGAGAATAGAAAGACAGAAGAGGTGGGAGGGAAATAAAAAAAATAAATTAAGTTAGCAAAAATGTCTCCTGTTGATCAACTGCTTTCACTTCACATTTCGCTGTCAGAGTTAATATTACTAATATATGAGACACATATTTAAAGTGGAGAAGCACATTTACGTTTTGTAATTATAAAACAAATCTAGACACTGAGAGAAAACTTCATATAAATATTATCAATATAAGGGGCAAATGAAGATCATGAGTTCAGATGTTCTGTGTCTGAGACAGTAACCCTGATGATGTAGTCAGGATTATAAGTACTTCCCCTGCAGATATGTTTTAGAACATATAACAATACTCTGGTTTGTATAATATTTGTGTCTGATATGATTTTACCCCCCAAAAAGTTCAATTTAATTCTAAAAATGATGTCTTGTTCCTTCTCCCTCATGTTTTATTTCAAAGTTCAACTTCTGGACACAAGATGTGTCCTTATTCACTGAAAAGTCGCGGTACATGCACTGAAGGTTTCAAGTTTCCACATCGCACTAGTATAAGCTGCAGACTGCATCATGACTGGCTTCTAAATTACAGCTAGTAAATTCGCCTTTAATGTGAGTACAGAGAAACTTTCACCCTTCAGCAGATTAATGTGACAACACTCTTGTAGTGTCAAACTCTGCACATACATCATTCTGCACAGTGAAGGTCAATCATCCTTATAAAATACCAATAAGAAGAACATGTTTTTGAGTGAGTGCAGGGGGACTTTAAGGAAGTGCAATACTTAACTGGTGTAGTATACTGTATTATTTGATGAAATTTATTCAACAGTACTTTCTTTCATACAGCTGTAATGTTACATTGGACATTGTTTCAGCAATAATGGCCAGCTTTGGCTGCTATCAGTTGGGTGCACACATACCAATGTGTAATGCAGTGCAAAGTAAGGAATGACAGTTGTGTGGATGTGGAAAATATATCTATTCTCCCTGAAGGTTTTGCCAGTTGAATGCTGCATTAACTCTAAAAATCCTTAAAGACATTTTGTGGGAAAACACATTGTTGCACTGTAACAAAAAAATGTGTTTTCAGAATTTTTGCACAAAATGTTTCATTTGAAAGCTTGTGTTAAATATTAGACACCTGACAGGCTCCATAAAAACAAACATATATGAATTATTATTCTATTGAAGGAGATGTAATGTAGCTAAAGTTCATCGAGCTGTCAGGGAGAATTAAGGCTCTTATATAATGGCTACAGTGCGTCACGTGTATTTCAATCACAATTTTCATTTGGCTATGTTATGGATTGGCTCATATGCCCATTTCCACTGGGACAAAGTCAGGACCATTTCTGCTCACAACTTACAGCTCCCCAGTATGATTATGTTTTGTGATTGTGCTCCTTTATCACACTAAACAAACACATAGACTTTCTTGGTCCCTTAAGGTCAAATTACAACATTATTAATGTAATTAAAACAGTGTGTATAGATAGATGCGTGTGTGTAATCATTGAGTCTCCACCTGCGTGCAGTGATCCAATCAAACAGCCTGGAAATCTTTGAGGTGACAGGTCATCTTTTCTCATTAGATGAGATAAACTAATTTGCATGCTGTTTATAGTTCACGACAACCCTGCCTACCACTCATCACATCAACACACACACACACACACACACACACACACACACACACACACACACACACACACACACATATACAGGCCTACTGCAAACAAGCACACTCATTTCTAGTATTTCCTGATTTGATTTACCCACACATGCACACAGTTAGCTGACATCATGGCCTGTTGGACGAACTGAATGGGGAGTGCCTGGCAAAACTTATATTATATATTCACAAACACACACACACACACACATATTTTAACACTGAGCTTACGTCATGGCCTGGTATATGGACTCAATGCCATAGCGCATGGCGAACTCGTCCACAATGTCCTGCTGCACCTCATCAAAGTAAACCTTCCATGCATCGTCACCCTGAGCCACTGGGATCTTCACTACACCACCTCCCTCCACATTGGTCGAGAAGTGAAAGATGTTCTACAGAGAAAAATGCTGAGTTAACAAGAAGACATCAGCAGTGCTCAAAGATGTTAAAAACAGCCAGCAGTTAAGTGTGTGAGTTATTCACAGAAACATGCAGCATTCAAAGGTGATCTGAGATGTTCTGGCTTCAAAGGTTATTGAAAAATCATCATCAACTCTGGCATTTGATGACTGTTGAAACTGAAACGTTGTTCTTTTATTTCACTTTCACTGTAAACAGTTTGAAGGGATTTCAGTTCTGCATCTCTGTTGATCCTCAGACTTCTAAAAAATTATTATTACATCACAAAAAATGTCTATTCGTTTCCTGTTCCTATTCCTATTAATTTACCTAAAGAATTGTCAAACAGTAGATTAGTCTAGAAAAACAATTTTGATTAAAAAAAGCTTTAAAATAATTTATCAATCAAACGTGCAGATCATTGATGAGTTCAAATTTTTAAAAAGTGAGAATTTGCTGTTGCTTTTATCTTTTTGATTTCATTGTGAATTGTGACATCTGACTGTTTGACCAACAGAATTATTTTCATTTTCTTTTGAACAAGGCATGGTTGAACAATTATTAATTAATTAAGATGTACCGGTGTGCATGTGTGTGTCTATGTGTGTGTAAGTGATAGATACAAGCAGCACATGAGTCCATCTTATTCCTGTCAAGTTCCCCATTACAAGCGTACGTTTGTGTGTGTGTGTTACCTCATGAAGGCATGTGTACTGAATGTGGTAGGGTGCCACCTTCTCCTCTCCCTCAATCTCCACACTGATCTGGAGACGAATGGCACCAGACACCGCTGACTTGTCTGTTCTCTTTTCTGTAAATGGACACACACATATACACACACACCCACACACAATTACTCTGACAAGATACATCGCTCAGTGTTGAACTTCAGATCTAAAATGACACCTGAAACACTAATGATAACTGAAACACTGAAATGCTGAGCTAAAACCCACACTCCGAAAACATACACACACAAAATAATTATATACTCATCTACCTCACATACACGTAAATATACATAAACACATACACCATGTTTTCCATATTTCCATGACATACCCAGGTTGTACCAGACGTCCATCTCCCCACTCAGTGTCCGGACCTCGATGATGCTCTGACCCAAGAAGTCGTCAGATTCCCTCTTCAGACGTTGCTTCACTCGTGACTTGATGTCATCATCTTCATCCCAAACCCGCAGCTTGATACGATCTGATGAGTTGTGGCACTCGCTGTGGAAATGCATGACAGGTGGGTGGGATGTTGTTTTAACAAATGTGGGAGCAGATGGCTAAAGTGAAAGGTATGCATGCCTCAAGCGAATAAACACGTGCATATTTAACAAATATGTAAAGTATCATTCTATAGTAACTGCTGGGTAGTTACCAAAGAATGATACTGAGGCATTAATGGCTTAATTTAGTTGGTAAGTCAAAGCTTGTTTAGATGTCTAACTTAAACATACAGTAGCTGTCGTTTATGCAGAACAGAACAGGAAGTTCAGTTTATGTTTGTCTTTTGTCTTCATCTTGTTTTTGTACTATATTAAATGGAATACAGGTCGAAAGGGGTTTGCAAATCATTGCACTCTGTCAAAACTTTACTTTTACATGTTGAAATGTAGTTTTTGAAATGCTGCTGAAATAATCTACTCTGACATAAACACATGAATAACAGGTACATTTGCACCTGATGTAGCCATTTCTTATTTACTAATTGTATATACTCTAAGTAGTACTTCATAAAATTAGTACTTTAGTAAGTTACATTTTTGGCTATACAGTATTAGTAAGCAATCATAATAATACCATTTTTTTTATGCAGGACTTTTGCTTATAAACATTTCATATCAGTCTGTGTAAGTTAATTATCTATAAACTTCTTCCACCAGTGCAAGGTGATTGTGGCTGGGCCACTGTTTTCCTGCACTCTGCACAGACCTCTGAGAGCTGCAGCTGGCCTTTACAACCAGGAAGAAATAACAAGCTGAACTTACAAGCTGAACTTTTCCTCCCAGACTGGGTTCAGGTTGCCGTAGATGGTCTTTGTTCTCTTCTTCGTCTTCCCAACTTGGATTGTGACGTATGGGTCACTTGAGCCCGTCCTGTCCTTGGCTTGGAGACCCTGTGCACTGACAACTGGTCACACACACACACACACACACACGCACATGAACAGAGGGAATGACTTTGAAAATTGCATAAGAACAACAAACACCTACTCGTACCATCATCTTTCTGTCTCATTCACACACATACACCAAAACACAAGATATCACCCACACAGTTATGCAAAGCCTCGTAACACATACTTGTGGCTCACGGGCAGATGTTGGGTAACAACATATCTCACCAAATTATTTAATCAACTGTTGTCACAAAGAGGTATTTTAAGACTTAAAATCTGTGACATGGCCCCATTTAATTATTTACTTATTGCACTTATTGATTTCTGCGTGTTGTTTCTATACCAAAATTACAAAAGAACAAATGAAAAAAAGGCAGTCTCTGACATGTTGGCTCAAACAGCATCAACACAATCAATGTGTGTATTGAAGACATTCTGTTGGGCTTCACTTGTTTAGGAAGGCTGATGTGAGGCAAGATGTCAATGGGCTTGCATTCTGACATATACTATTCACTACCGGAGTTTGTTGCTCTGATGGGAAACACACAAGGAAAGAACCAGGAAGAGTTGAAAGGAGATTTTTCACCCACCAAAATAAAAGTACCAGTCTACATGCAATATATTTTTTTATACATTTAGCAGAGAGTTAGATGAGGGGTTATGTGCAGGACAGTAACTTCCTGGAGTCTCTGCCAGTTGTCTAGTAACTGCTCAGAGCCAAGAAATTGTGGTGAAGATCTTCTCATCTAACTCTCCTCCAGAGAACTAATAAATACATTTCCCAAAATGTTGAACTATTTCTTTATAATCGGGGTGCACTGATCAAACTTTTTCTATGTCGATACCATTTCCTGATAAAGTACGAGCGGTTCCTTCTTTCTAAATTCAAAATCACCACACTGTGTGGAAATAATTGGGATCATTTTTGTATAAGGTAACAGGGGTCAGTCACTGCTTGAGTTAGAAGCACTTTATTTTATGATGACCCCGTATTACATGTGGGTTGGTTATTTATAGCTAATAGTGGCCCTATCTGGTGTATTGTATCAGTGCATCAGCTTAAAATGTGCTAGAGAAAAGATTTGTTTGCGCATACTTTCATATTTATTTATGTTACTGTTACTTAGTTGCCTGTTTGCACTCATAGATACAGATGAAAGCTGTATTCAGAAATGCAAAATTCTAAAAAAAAAAACAATAAAATTTATGAACAACAGCCACTATTTCAGCTTTTTAAGTTCTTCTTTTTTCTTTTTGAAGCCTTGTGCACTTAAAAGTCAACATCATGCCAGCCCACATCAACCCCTGTAAAATCTTTGCCAGTGGTTCATTCATTTTCAGTGACTGATGTATTTCTGTGCTAAAGGGAATCTTGAATATTAATTGGTTGAGATATTCCCTAATGAAATCAATTCAGTTTTCAAAGAGCTCTTTGTAGAGCGTCAGTCATAGCTTGGCTATACAAAACTGCGTTCAAGATAAAAGTGCGTCTGTACATGCATACAGAAGACATGATTGATTTCTGCAAAATTAAAAAAAAAAAAAAAAAAGAAAAGAAATTTCAAATAACCTAATTCATAGATGTGTTTGTCGTCTTTCCTCCACTATGTTTAAGGGGCAAGCATTGGCTAAAGGCAATGACAAATATAACAACATGGTATTTTTTCTTTTATCGCAGTACAGAATGTGGTTACAAGCAGCCACATTGGAGGAGAAATAAATTTGCAATTGTTCTGTTTATTATAAAAATGTCTGATGCCTTTAGTGGCACTGGCAATTCTCAATCTAGCCTGACACATTTTTTACATCCTTTAATTGCATACCAAATAACACATGATCATCCTTACAATCACGATTATTATTATTATTATTATTATTATTATTATTATTATTATTATTATTATTATTGAGTGGTCTGACCTTGATCAACATAAAAGTGAGTGATGACAATTAGCACCTGACCATGGCAGAATTTTAACAAAGCTCCAGCTGAACGCCTGTCCCTGTATCTCCTCTTTAATAGAGCTCATTGCTGGTGATTGGGGAGACAAGGTGTGATGGCTGCCATGGCAACACTGCTGCCACTATACGGTGTGATGTGTCTGGTTGCTTTGGTAACAGCAGCGGTCTGGATAATGTTTAGCAAAGGGAGGTGATGGGAGGTGGGGATGCATGTCTGTTCAAATTAGTGAAGCTCAAAGATAAAGAGTTAAAGTTTTTCCACAGTTCAGAACAAAGATATGAGATAAAAGAAGAAACTTTCATGGATGTGGAATAGTTTCTTTTTTTAGGTATTTATCTGGGGAAACCTGACATACTCTAGTTTAACACCCCTTTTTCACATTCACACACTGCAGGTAATCACAGCTGTCTGTGCCGTGTTCTTCAGGTGTCTTGAAGGCATCTGTTGGTGACTTGTTGATTTGAATGTGCAACAAAACAGCTTTTGCGTTTTGAGGACTGTTTAGCCAATGTCTCAACTTTTGACTTAATTAACTGATTAAATATTAGTTTTATTTTCGGAAAACGCAGGAAAGGTGACAACAAACTCAAAGTTATAAGTTAACTTGTTTGACTTCACACATATATGAGATATGAGTGCTATACACACTGTGTGAACACACATATTCACAGTATCCTGTTGCTACAAGCCGACACTGTTAAGATCCAGTAGGTTCTTTAGTAATAATGGAGAGACTAGAGATGAGAGAGAAATATTAAAAAGTCACCGTAAACCTCTGAATTATTTTCCTTGATTTTCTGATGACGATGTCTGCATTACTGTAAAGTTAGCCTTTGTCTGTTTATTCAATGAATATGTCAGGGTTTTACATTTTTGACAAGCATGTTTTTGCGCTGGTTTTTATGTCTTTGGAAAACCAGAAGAGTAAAGAGGGAAAAGTACTTAAAGTGATAATAGTTAGTGAACAGAGAGACAGACGAGTAAAGCACAGTGCACAGTATAAAGTCTACTGCAGTACATCCAAGCTTTCTGTCATACATTTACATACATAAAACATACATTTACTCCAGTTCAAAACTAATTAAATAGAACAGTATCTATAGGGTAAAGGATTGCTCTGGAGTATCTATGTAGCTGTGCATGTTTTCCATTTCAAAGTTAAAAATTCACTTAACGTACTGTTGATGGTGATCTTGGCTGACCACTTGGAGGTGCCATCCAGGACGCTCTGCTTAATACTCTTCATGTGCTGGGCATGGATCATCTTGGTGATGTCAAACAGCTTTCGGATCTCCTCAAAGATCTCCGGCTTGTTCCTCTCTCGGATCTTCATCCTGTCCTTCATTGCCATGATAATGTGCTGTGTCCGGTCCTCCGCCCCAGTCTTGGAGCTCTTCTCGGCTGCTCCTGAAAATGACAACGGGGAAAGAAACAGAAGAGAAGGGTGATAAGATGAGTTCCAAAAGGGTAAATGTGAAAAAAAAGAAAAAAAAAAAAGTACTAGATCTAAAAAATGACATGTTCAAGTTATGCTAAACAAGGGACCATGTGTTTTTTTCTTTCAGGTTTATCAGCTTGTATCTGTATTTTTCGTAGATCTGTCAGGTTTTCTGACGCTCAGTACCTTCTTCATCAGTGTCAGAGTATGGAAAGTGAGTCTACAGTTTACAATAATTTTCTGGGTTGTAACCAATGTAGGAGACTTGGGTATGTTTTCTTATGGGTTTCAGTTTTTAGCTAGCTTAATAAATTCACTCACTCTGCAGGCAGTCAGCATTCAGCAGTTCTTGGCATTTCTCGTGCACTTTGACCCCGCACTCCGCACAGCGCATACCCTGGCGGGCGATGCCCCACAGCAGACCCTCGCACTCGTAGCAGTAGGTGGGCGTGGTGGCAGTCCACACCTCAAAATTGTGTGGCGTGGTGCAGGAGATTGGGTAGATCAGAGCCTGCAGGGTCTTCTTGTACACATGGTTTTTCTTTTGAAATAAAGAGAGAAAAGAGCGGTGACACAGAGGTAGACAGTGTGAGAAAAGAAGCAGGATAAGAGAAAATGGCATGAGAGATTTTTCAAGAAGTTATACAGGAAAGAGAGAAGTGTGGGATGAAGTGTGAAAAAGACAAGACAAAAGACAACAAGGTGAATGACACAAATATAAACCAGCACAGAGAAAGGGTTGGTAGTATAAACAGCAGGAGAAGTGATATCGGATTGGCAGAGAAAATTGCAAAAACAAGAAAAATGAAACATATAGGATAGGGGAAAAATAGCAGCTCTATAGGATACAATCATTTCTTTCAAGACAGAATTGTCTATAGCATTAATTAATCAAATTAATCATTTCAAAGATTCCGTCTATCACTAAAATGTTACAGAAATGTGATTGTGTGCTAATAACTGTGCTAATTTGTGTTTTTGTAATTCTTGGCTTCTTTATTGATGAACTAAATTCTGCTGTTGTCCAGTGTAGGAGGAGTGTGGGAGGAGGTGAACACATCTCTGCAGGATGAGAGGACACCTTGACTAGAAGCCCGGCTTGATTTGGTAAACACAGAAATCGTACAGGGGGAGGTATGTGAGTCATTTTTATCACGCTTATTATTATAGTAGAAATGGTGATATAGTGACAGGGATATTGTTTTCAATCTTAAAAAACAATTTGTTTTTTGTGGCTTTTATTGTTCTTATCTTTACTTTCATCCTCTGTCATCTCTGCCTCTGGTTTCACTCAATCTTGTTACATCTTCTTTTAGTTTTATTGATCTAATCTGTGTTGTTTCAATTGTTTGTACCTTTAAACCTAATTTTTCTGTACTGAACTTTTACCTGATTTGATTACCTCTGATTTACTTCCTTGTCACTGTGAACCAGCCTGTAACTTAAAAAAGTCCTTTATACATAATGGAATTCCCACTATGTCCTCTACCTTTGCTATTGCCAATGTTAGTATCACTGAAAAAATCTGGATGAATGGATTGCTAAAAAACTGTTTTGGCACCATATTTATGGAAGTTTTTAATGTTTTTCACAGGTTGTGAGAATATCTGCTCTATGTCTGTGTTCATGAGCCAGCACAAAATGTCTGAACATATGCCTCTTCCATATGTCATTACAGTCCAGTAATTATACAGCTAACACTCTGCATATATAGATCTTAATATTTTTCTGTATTATGTAACACTTACAAGACACATAAGCAGGTTTCACTTTGAGAAGTAATAACGTAAATACAATCAACACTTTTCAACACTACAATACATTAGTCTTGGAATCATTACCAGGACCAGATTAACTGTAAGCGGGACAAAAAACATGTACGATATGAACATGTACCAAAATATCAACAGAAATATTTATATTAAATTTAGGAAGTCTTTTAGCTGACGCTTTTATCCAAAGCGACTTATGAAATACGGACACAATCAAGGTATAGTGCGACTAGGACATGTTAGTGCAAGGGATAGATTTAGCATGTCCAGTTTTGGTAGTACTAAGAGAGGAGGTACTCTCTGAAGAGCTGGGTCTTCAGGAAGTTTTTTAAAGGTAGAGAGGGACGCCCCTGCTCTGGTAAGAACTGGTAGCACGCTCCACCGATGGGGAACAACAGACGAGAAGAGTCTGGGTTGCCTTGAGCTAGGTGTTGTTCATTGGAGGAGTACAATGGACGTGAGGTAACATGCCTGTAAAAGGACATCCAAGTAGGTGGGTGCAGATCCGGAGACTACTTTGTAGGCGAGCATTGGCGATTTGAATTTAACGTGGGCTGTTACAGGTAGCCAGTGGAGCTCGGTGAGCAATGGGGTAACATGAAAACCAGGCACGCCACCGCGTTCTGCAGAGGTTTGACTGTGCAGGCTGGGAGGCCCATCAGGAGGGCGTTACAGTAATTGAGTCGTGAGATGACCACAGCCTGTATCAGTAGTTGAGTAGCACGTTGAGTCAAGTAAGGCCTGATTTTTCTTATGTTGTGCAAAGCAGCACGACCGGGCAACTGAGGCAACATAAATATTTAAAGATCTCTGAATGACAATGTATCAAGATTAGGTAGAAATGAAAGAGTTGCCTTAATTAATAATTTAATTTACAAATATGTAAATCAATCTAATTTCCTCACAATGAACTTGGACCTTCAGGGCCCTCTGAGAGTTGTTCACTTTTAGCCTTGATAAATACAACCAATTCTTGTATCTTGTATAAATAAGGTGGACAAAACATATAGTAACACCTTCAATACAATGTAGACCACACCACAAAGAGCCTAGAAACATACAGCAGTATGTATTAATATAATTGCAGTGGTGTTCTTTAATATTACATGTAACTGTACAGGCATTTTTATTTTTTTTCTAGTCACTTTTTTTTGTTCTTATTTTTTTCTTTTATTATTGACTTTTAGCGTAAATATACAGTAAAAATACATTTTGTTTTTTTTCAAATTGACAATTGCTTTGTTCTCCGTTGTATTACTTCTTATTTAATCCACTTGAATAATTAATGTTTCACCTAATATAATGTAATCCCCACCATGACTTGACACAGTACAGTAGGAAAAGGCACAAAACAGTAATAAACAATAATGAAACCCCATCCAGTCAGTGAAGCCTTGCTGCTCTTGCCTCCATTAAAACCTGACACTGCCTCAAATTGACTCAGCAAAATTCAGAGCTGAAAGTATATTGGATCTTCCACAAACAGATTAACAATATGGCCACAGCATACTGACAGCAAGAATACGGTTGGTGGGAAAAGTATGTGTGTGTGTGAAAAAGTGTGTAACTGACTGTAAACACAAGTTGAGATTTGTATGGAACCCCATTAGCTAGAGGCGAAAGCAAGTCTTCCTGTATACAACTATAAAATCATCCCTTTACTAGCCCCCTACATGTGTATGTGTGTGTGTGTGACATATGTATTTGGCCACTCACAAGCTCTTCATCTTTCAGAGAGGTCCGTGTGGCCAATGTTTGGGCAAGTCCAGCTTTCCTGGACTGTATCATAGACTGGAAACAAGAGAGAGAAAAGGCATCAGCCATAAACAGTCACAGAGAAATAACAAACAAGGTGAAGAGAAATGAAAAAGGAGAAATTTCAGTTAAAAAATTTAAGATCAGTTCTCTGTGTGAAGCTGGGCTCTTTCAACTCTGAAGGTCATGGAAACTTCTCTTTGAACACACACATTTGGAAACATGTCACACATGTCTCCTTTATTCACTCTTTGCCAAACACTCACACATGTTTGATGAACTACATTTGTGAGATACTTCACTGAATGTGATTTAATTAGGGACCTGGATATTTTAATAGACGTTGTAGTATTATAAACACATTAATACTGAATGCTGACTTTAGCCTGACTAAAGCTAAACTTAGAGATACATTTAAAAATAGTTTGACATTTGGGAAAATGTACCAAGAGTTGGATGAGGAAATTTGTATTGCTGTCATATCTATGAAATATGAAGCACCAAGCAACAGGTATTTAGCTTAGCTCAGCACAAAGGCTGAAAATATGGGTAAACAGCAAACTTGGCTGTGGCTGAAAGTAACAAATCTACCTACCAGTGCCACTAAAGACTGCTGGGGAGCACACAAAGATTGCTAATTGAAATGTTATATGTTATTTGTTGAATCTGTTCAAACCATAAAACTATAAAATCAAAATTTCTTTGCTCTCCACTGTTTCTTGGATGGGACCAGTAACTTCCTGGAGTTGGTTCGGTTTTTGACTGGAAATGCTCAGAGCCAAGAAATAGTCAGTGAGCTGAGGTGACACTGTGGATTTTGTTACCTATGGAAAGAGTAAGGCTAGCTGTTTCCCCCTATTTCCAGTCTCTGTGCTAAGCTAAGCTAGTTTATTGCTAGTTGTGAGCTTATATTTACTGGACAAATATGTCAGTGGTATCAGTCTCCTCACCCAACTCTGTTAGAAAGTGAATAAGTGGATTTCCCAAAATGTCAAACTATTTCTTTAAGAAAAGAGAGTACAGTCTCTGGTACAGTTTTCCTTTTGCTGATTATGCTGTACTATGTTCCATAGTGTTTTGTATAATGTATATGTAGAATATATAATATGTGCTATGTGAATGTGTAGAGGAGTGTCAATGGGCGGCTGTGGCTCGGAGGTAGAGCGGGTCGTCCACTAATCAGAAGATCGGCGGTTGGATCCCCGGTTGGATCCCTCCAGTCTGCATTTCGAAGTGTCCTTGGGCAAGATACTGAACCCCTGATGAGCAGTTGGCACCTTGCATGGCAGCCAATGCCATCAGTGTATGAATGTGTGTGAGATACGTACTGTAAAAGCGCTTTGAGTGGTCGGAAGACTAGAAAGGCGCTATATAAGTACAGTCCATTTACCATTTACCAATGTGGTTGTGCTGCAGCAGGATGGTTTGAACACTCTTTCTTCATCTCTAGCATATACAAAAAACTCAAGTTCAAATGCAGTGCAACACTTTAAAGCTGTGATACACCTCAGAAATGTCCTTGAAATAGATGCTTCTCTGCTTACAGTATCTCACTGACACACGCTGTCAGTTATCGTTAAGTTGATTACTGACATTTATTTGCTACTGCTAATTTGATACTGCATCCTGTGATTCATCAGCTTACTGTTTATCTCTTTACTTAAAGAAACAGTCTTTTAATGAAGTGCAATGAAGTGTTTTTGATAGTTGGTGTGTTTAGTTTTCTTTATTTGACATTATAAATGTCAAAGACAACACAAGAAGGTCTAAGACTTGTTTCCATAGTGATCCTTGATGTAGAGAGAGTGAATATGCAGGACTCCAGGTGACTACTGTACTATGGACCACATAGATAATCAAAGATATTACACACTTTAGTGCTTAATGAGGTGCTTATTAATCTCTCCAGCTATGGCTCACCAGTAATCGTCTCCTTTAATATTATTTTTTACTATGACAAGAGAAAAAGTCAAGGTACAGTACAATAGCTGGAATGTGCCCAGTAAAGTGTCTGAAAAATGTGCTGCTTCTCTCAAGACACAACATTGATGATGAAAATAAAGCTGTGGTGTATGTGGTTGTGTAACATAGACTGGACACAAGTCTGCACTGAGTTTTAAATTGGGCAGCATAAGTCTTTTGAGATAACAAGAAAGTCTCAAAACTTACACTTGCAGGAGAAAATGTAATCACTGTTCTAAATTCATACGCTGGCAACAAAAGTGCTGACCAACCTAGTGTGTGTTTGCTAACTTTAACAACATGTTGAAAAAAGTATCAAACTCAGGAAACATGACACTGTAACCTTCTCTATAAATGATCACATTTATCCATTTATATGTTGTAAATAGTATTCCTTTGTTATATCTTTGTGCTTTGCTTCTCTGGGCTGTTATAGTTTTATCTCCAAATTGTTTCAGTCTCATCTGCACATATTTGTGTTACTTCATCTCGCTCCTGTTTGTTTTTTTCTCTTCATTGTGTAAGTCAGCATACTAAATGTAGTTAGACTAGATAGAAGAGAAGAATAGAGGAGCCTTTTAATCTCTTTAAACGTCATGGGTGCTTTTTTACTCAGACTTCTGCTCTGTGACCTTCTCTCTGGAGAGTCCAAATCAAAGGAGACAAGTTTCTTTAATCATAAGTCAAGTTTCTTAGATCCCAGTGGCTGAATATTCACAGCTCTAACCACTCAGATACATCTCAGCCTAAAGCCTGTAACGTACTTTAAAGTAAATAGAAAAATAGCAAAGTAGAGACTAAAGGGAGAAAGACACAATTAACCACAACATTTATTAGCATTTGTTTGTGAGAGTGGCAGGTGTGTTATTTATTTGTTGACTTTATGAATCACAGCAAAACAAGCCTGTTAATTAAAAGACTGAAAGCATTTGCAAGAAGGAATCGATTTTTCTGTGTTGGTTTGAACATTCTGAAATACATGAACAATGACTGATATTTGTATGTGGGTGTGCTTGTGCATATGTGTGAATCCACACACCAACTTTGTGTAAACACACATAAGAAAACCTCAGACAGGGCAGATTTAAATGCTTCACTACAATGTGGACTATTAGAGAGTTTGAAACAAGGCCATCAATCAAATGGTATAACACAGTTTTACTTTTACTCACCATAGCCTGAGGGCAGTTGAAGGGAGGGAGACAACATGTGCAACAAAGAAAACAAGAAAACAGCAAAGGTTACAGACAAACAAACAGGTTCCCCTCTGAGGAGTTCAGCAGTATCACCTTGAATCTAGCTATTTAGTGCTTGCAAACAATTATTCCACAGCAGGTGCCACTGCAGAAGTGCTTCTTCATACAGTGTATCTATCCTGTATGTAGCCTGCAAGCAATCATTCCTGAAGGACCAGATCAGCTGATTAAAACATGTAAAACACTGGTGTCACTCAGTCAGCTTGTTAACATGACTTTTCTCTGCTACGTCCAATGCTGAGGCAAAAACTAACAGGTCATTACAGCTAAAATCGATAACCCAACAGTGTCTGAGCATCTGGTGCACAGCAGTCGCAAAGATAAAGAAAAACTAATAGAGTACACATAGGCAATCCAGCAGCACAGGAAGCCTGCACCATTTTTGTGACTTGTATATAAACGGAAATCTACATCTACATCTCTATGCAAGTGGAGGAATTTATAGCTGTTGAAGAAAGAAAAGTGAAATTAGGAGAATTCTTTTATAATATACAGCTAAAGATGATGATATACAACTTCTAACTATAGAACTGGACATTAAGGCTCTTCGAGATTAAACAACCAGGGGCTCTGTGACAAAGTGGACCATTTATATACTGTATATACCTGTTGTGTTTCTTACAGGCTCATTAATCTTAATCTAATCTTAATCTAGTATTAAATCAGAATTCGGTGTGAAATGATCTCATTTCTGAATCTGTTTCATTGTTGTTGTTCGTATTCAGGAAAAATATTATAAACTAACCACTTAACTTGTAAATATATTATATACTGAAGTAAGGGAGTTGGACACCATTGGCTGCATTGAACTTACCAAGCCTGGTATGAATCAATAGTGGAAAATGGAGAGTATCTTTGGTCACAGTAGTTAGTTAATTTTATTTACCAAATATATATATATTTTAATTTAAACCACCACACCATATAAATACAGTAAGATTTTCAGGGTAAGTATACAACATACGCAAGACATACTTGACTGTGTCAGTAATTGGTGACTTAAGATAATTTCAGTTATGTATATATGTATAAATATTAAACAAATCTCATGAGTTGGGAGACTTGATTGCACATGTCATTCATTTTGTATGAACACCATGAGAAAAGTGTCATGTGACTTCATCTTCAAAGATACATTTACAACTCATTAATATATTGGTTAAAACTTTTAAATCTAATTCTAAAACGATCTTCCATATAAGGTTTTACTGTTTCAATGTAGGAGATGAATTTATTTACGGTTCAGTTCAACATACTCGCTTCTGTCCTTGCTCATTTTTCCTCCACTTAGTCAGTATCGATGAAAAAAAAATCTTCATTCTGGCAATGCTTAGTTTAAGGTGTGAAAAAGGTCAAGGTTTGGTCAGAGGCAGTGGGCAGATATTGACTGATGTGTACTTACCAGTTCACTAACAAGTGGAATCGGCCTCCTCTTGCGGAGGTCTGGCATGCTGTCAATGCCAAACGGTGTGTTTCCTCTGTACAAAACAAACAAACAAACAAAAAAAAAAACACTAATCAATATTTAAATAAAGAAAATCTAGGCAAACACTGAAGCAGGATATCTTTTTCTCTATTTACACACACAGATACCAAAAAGTGTTTACTGACCCTGGTTTTGCCCATGGGTGCTTGTTAGGGTCTCCATCTTGATCTCGGCTCTGCAATAGCATGTCAAAGGTCAGGAATTTAGCCATTTGAAGGATGACAGCTTTTATTGGTTTCATGACACTGGAGCATGCACACGCACAAGCAACAACAAAGAAAGAAGAAAACAGGAGAGAAGCAATCGGCCTGTGCTGGTTGGTTGAGTTTCAGTTCTGCATGCCAAAGAGGACATTTCAATCAATCATATTGTCCCACTGCATATAAGAGCGTCATAAATCTGGTTTCATCTTGTAAAGTAAACACCAAAGAAACCATACATATGCCCAGTAAACAGACACCGAATATTGATTTTGGCTTCCTAAGAGCGTTTTTTTTGTGTGTGTGTGTGTGTGTGTGTGTATGTTTGTGAAAGTTAGTAAAGAAATACCACAGCCTGACAGATTCAACATGACTCAATATTATTTTTCATTGATATTGTGTCCTAATCAATACTGACCTATTCCTGTATGGCATTTTTATATTTATGACTAAAACAACAAATGTTATTAAAAGGGCACAGATGTACTGAGGCTGACATGTAATGGAACCTAAAGCTATTTCACTAGCATTTTCCAGAAAATGACAGAAAGTGATATAAACAAAATAAAAAAAGAGAATTAAATAAAGAGAGATAAAGGCATTAGAAAATGTTTAAATAATATACAAAAAACTGCACAGAGAGAACATCTTCTTTAAAGGACGTCATGTTAATAATGTTAATGGGGGAGAAACCACAAAAGAGGTAACCTGATCTCCATCTTGACTTCCATCTGTAAAACAGCATAAGAGGAAAAAAGAAACAGACAGAAAAGAAAAATAGTCACGGTCAATTTTGACTCATGTGAAATAACAAAACACACCATGGATTATTCAAGTTGTTAAAAATATTTGAGTAATTTTAAAAGCAGCGCCGCCACAAGTTTTCAGAGGGAAGGAAGGAGGTCTGGGGTCATAAATGTTTCATTAACATGTATAATTTATCATGAAAATGGCTCTTAATATTTCCCTTCCCCTTCCTCTTTAATGTCAAGCTTGCTTTCCAAGCAGATAATTAATGTTTTCTAATTCAGCAAATGGCTGCTGCTGGAGCCTTGAAGAGAAGTAAGGGACTCGTGAATGGCCGGTGATACATTACTCTCCACGGGGTAGAAAATTATAGTATCAGCAGAGACCATTTGGTACAGTAAATACTCAAGGGACCGTTTGGTACAGGGGCTTATTCATAACCACTTGATGAACATACCCAAAGAAGACACTGGCGGTTATCCTTTTATCAGTGTACCTATTGCACTGCAACTGTGACAGATCAAAGAGTTTCAACAGTGAGAGGTTACAGTGAGAGAGTCAGTGAGGACAAAAAGGTGGGATGGAAAAGGAAAGTTTGCAAACAAACAATACTTTTATGACCGCTAAATGTTGAATACCATTTATTAGTTTCAACATAAAATCATGAAAAGAAATTCAAATAACTCAAATAAATGAAAATACATGAATGACTTATTTACTGAAATAAAACAAGAAAAAATGCACATGATGAAACAAAAGATTCAAGATTTCAACTTCTGTGCTGACTACCTGGTTCAAAATCATCCTGAGAGAAGGTCGACATGGTCATACTGGCGAGGTTGCGCCTGGTCTCCCTTTTCTCCCGCAGAATCTGCTGAAAGGTCCTCAGGCACTTTAGCCTTCGTTCATCTATTTGGCTTATCTCTGTAGGTGGCTTTGCTTCATCTCCTTCTGCTTCATCCACTGGGGCCACAATGTCTGTGCTGGATGGCTGTGGCACATCATTTTCTCCCTGCTCCCCTGGTACTACAGGGTCATCAGCCAAGAAGGAGACAGAGAGGGATTCTGTAGTGGTGCATTGTGAAAGCTGGGCTTTAACTGTTAGATCTTCAGGACCATCTTCAGGGGCTTCTGCAGGGCCTTCTGCAGGTTGTTCTGTAAGGCCATCAGGTGGAGGCAGTATTGCAGTGCTACTGGAAATTTGATCAGGGCAAATTGAAAGTTCTTCTGGGCAAGGGGGAATCTTTTCCGAACAAGTAAGATGTTGGCAGATGTCTGTAGATTGCAATATAAGGCTGCTGTTGGCTTCTTCAAGCATAGGTTCCACAGAGAAAATATCTAATTTGTCTAAAGTACTGTTTTTGCTCAATTCCCCAACAGTAATGCCATGGTCAACCACATCACCTTTTGGGGTTTTATCAGATGTTTGTTCAAATTGTGCCTCATAACATAAAGGTTTTGAAGGCAACTCAGCTGGAGGAAGGTCATAAGGCATTGCTATTTCAAAGTCTGTTTCCTCTCCAGGATTCTGGGCTCCAGGTCCTTCAAGTTTGCGCAATGCCCCCCGCAAGGCAGAGCTAAAGTCAAGTACAGCTCGGCCTATGCGCTTGACAGTAAAACCACCAGCTTGGACATCGGCACTTCCAGGGTGAGGGAGCTGGTTTTCTAAGCTTTGGTTAATGGCTTCATTCTCTTGGATGAACGTCCTATCCACATCAGCTACAGTGGTACATAAAGATGCCTCAGCCCATGTCACTGCTGAAGACTCTTCATAGGCTAAATAATTTTCCTGATAACTCTCAGCTTGACAGTCTACTGTGTAGCTCAGGTCATTTGATTGACCATAGTCAAATTCCTCTGCTTCTCCATCATGCCCATCAACTGAATGGTAACCAGAACTTTGAGGGTAAGAAAAATCTGCAACACAATCATATCCTACAGAGGGGTTTTCCAGGCTCGTATCTGTTGGGACATGAATCCCAGATTGTGTTTGAGGCCTTCTCCTCCGTGATTGCCACTCCTCCCTGCTAGAAGTGCTAGCAGGTGAGTTGTAATGTTTCCCAGAGCGAACAGAAAGATGTTCCGAGCTTCCTGTGGAGCACTGCCCTGATGTACCATATCCTCCTGCACCTCTGTAGTGATCCCAGTTACCAGCTCCTTCACAGCAAAGAGGGCTCTGACCTTCATGCACCTCCAGGCTACCGCCCTGGAGATAAGCAGTTTCCCTATGCCATACAGATTCCCCAGTGGCACTGTGTGGTAATCCAGTGTTAGTCCAATGTTCTTCCCCAACATTGGCTTGTTGCTGCTTTCTTCCATGACTACATGATGGTCTCTCTAGATCTGACTCAGACTTGGAACTATGACCAGAAGACAAGGAGCTGGTGCTTGGATAGTCTTGTCCATCCTGCCTTTCCAGGTACCCAAAGCTTAGTTTTCTTGCTATGGCACCTACTGGGACATCTGAGCTGTGGTCAGAGGTGTCCTCTTGTTCCTCCAGTTCCTGGTTATCCACTGATTCAGCAATTGGGGACACAACAGACTCTTCTGTCCTTGGTAACAGTAATTCTCCATGGATGCTATGGCGCTCATTGCAGACTTGAGGGAACAGATTTGAATGAGACTTTGGCATCGCACTCCCTAAACTACCATAAGCACTAGCTGGCCTTCTGCGGGGAGACTGACCATCCTTGCATCCTACCCCTGACCAGGTTCCTGCATGTACCCCTGAACCTGACTTGTTGCTAGAACGAATGCCTTCAATCTCCAACAATACAGCATCTACACAAGATGATACTTCCTCAACTGACCCTCGAACTGAGGTCAGGTAATCCCTGAGGTCGGAGATTTCCTCCTGGATCTTGTTGATCCCCCTCAGCTCTTTAAGAATGTGCTCAATGACAGCACTTGACTCCTCCTCTTTATCTTCATCCTCTTCCAGCAGCGTACCTGGGAGAGCTCTGTTGAAGTTGTAGTCCACACAGTCACCAGTGGAATAGGGTCTCTTTGGCCGAATACAGGGTGAAGCAAAATCCTTTCCAGCTGCTCCTGCAAATTTAGTGCCATTCATGTCTGGGCCTATTTGACTGTAGTGTGGGGGTGTTCTCATCTGCTCAGGAGTTGCCCGAATTTCACCCTCAAAGGAGATTCGTTTCCGATTTGCTGGTGATCTGCAGCTTTTATGCTGCAAAGTGCAGGGTATTCTTATACATCCCTCTCTGTTCAGCTCCACCTCTCCTACACATGGTGGCCCCAGTGGTACTCCATGTCCTTTACCATTTGACACTTTAGAAGAGTAGGCTTCAGCCCTGGGACTAACCTTTGGATATACACTTCTGTGCTCCTTTCTGCTCTCCTGTGTTTCCCTCTCATCCTCCTCAATACCTGCATAGTAGAGGTGTGAATCTGGGACATGGTGGTCTGCAGAACCTTGCAAGAGACGATGTATTTTACCCCGAATGACTAAAGCTACCCTGGGGTTTGGAGCCCTCTTTTTGGGAGAATGGACTTTTGCCTTTGTGCCTCCTTTAGGGGCAACCCCTGATCCATGTTGTCCATTGAAGCGATTCCTGGAGAACATATTCTCTAGAGAGCAGTCTGTGCTCATCTAGTTCCCCACATTGTCGGTCAGAGCCACTATCAAAATGCCCCTGGTATCATAGTTCATTACTCAAGTCGGTTAGAAGCTTATTTAGCCCAACCACTTGATATCAGTGATCCATAACTAAAATGGGAAGACAGAGATAAAATACTTGTAAAAATTAAAACGTTAACATCCAAGACAACTGAAAACTGGGGAAAAGTGTGATTAATTACATTTCTTCTTTATGAAGATAATCCTCTTAGCCATCATCAAAGAAACACTATACTGCTCAGATTTATGTCAACTTTAAAAGTATAAAATCATATAAAATGTGTAACTAGGAAAACACTGAGATATAATAGCTTGTACACTCATTCATGCAAAATATAGAACACAAAAGTGCTGTATTCCCATACACATTTACTCTCCTTTCCCAGAAAGCAGAAGGAGCATACTTTACGTATAATATGATGACATTAATGTATGAATTAACAGATGTTTCAGATATATTTTCATTTCATTTCAGATTATATTTTAAATGTCGCTACTGTGGTGAAAAAAATCATGCCCTCACCATACCGGAATTAAAATGTTTTGGGGTTAAGTCAACCTTCAGAACACACTCACCATGTCAGAACAGATTTACCATATCAGTTGATTTTGAATAGTTCCCCTGCTGAATATCAAAATAATATTTTTTTTGCTAAGTAGGATCTATTTATGTACATGTCTGATAGAAAATAAACTAAATTCTCGATGGTTCTGTTATTTGTTTAGTAAATACTAAATGAAAGGAATATCCAGGTAATGAATATGGCATGCATCTTGAGGTTTAACAGAAAATGGTGTGGACGTCATAGTAACACAGTGTTCCAGTTAATTGAAAAGGAATGCAGCTCACAGGATGTAATAATGAAATTATTTTTTTTGCTGTTAATTTGAAATTGTGAACATTATTGGCTATAGATGGTCTATGTTGTTGCAGTAGATGTTACGGTAATGGCCTTTTACTAATCTCTTTCAATTGCCACAACTTCCACAACAAATCCCTCTCAATTTTCTGTCTTTTACACACAAATGCACACGAACAGACACAATGATATGAATGAACAATAAGCAAACAGTAAAATTACTGTACACAATAACAATTCTTTCACATTTGGTGAAGTCAGGAAGTGCAGTATAATCACATGGCAAGAATGATATGTGGTTAGAAAATAATTTATAGAGGAGGAATAAACAGTACTAGTCTTGTGGGTTTGTACAGAAACAGATTTTGACCTATAACCCTCACACAATAGGATTAATTGTTTCACTGATTGACTTCTCGACCAAACTCTCTTGAACCAGGTGAGATATCTAAAACCATTCACTGTAATTGGGGCAAACGCAAATCTCAAAGCTAAAATCACACTAGGTAGACTACTCATTGTAACCAGTAACAGTATATTGATAGCCTGTCTTACATTGGACATAAAAAGATGAATCAGTATTTACCCACTTTCAGTATGCAAAGCTGAGGCTTTGGTTTTTCTTTTCTTTACGATTTATTTGTTGTTAAACTTTAATAACAAACATCCCTTTTCACCATCATTTTTGAAACAATGGTGGTTAACAATATATTTTACATTAAACAGGCAGCAATATGAATGGGTGCAACTGTAGTGACCTGTACAAAATGTTGTGTTAAATAAGAATGAAAATTCCTATAATGATGAAGAGAACAAAGAAAATCTACTTCAGAGAGCTTTAAAGTTGAATTAGAGACTGTTATAGGAGAATGTTTGAGGACAGACATGGGCAATTTCAGTCTCAAGCAGAGAACTCTATCTGCTGGAGCTAAGCGTTTGATTTAGAAAGGCCAACTGATACAACTGATAAGGCCAATGATCCTTTGCTTTGTCTTTGCTGAGCTCACAGACAGCTAGCTAGATTGTCAAAATGAGCAGGATACAACTTAAATGGACATCACTGTACTGTTTTAAAAAGACAAACTTTCACACACATTATGTGAGATCAAGTCCTCTAAATAATATCCCCTTTCCTTTAATTTGCTCTTACTGCTTGTTAAAATGCTTCTTTTTCTTTCTTGATCTTATTCTGGTTTACGCCATCTTTCTGAGATCACAGAGGAACTATAACTCTGACCCTTGTACGCTGCTATATTGGCTGTTTGTAATGATGACTACCTACTAAATGCCTTAAATTTAAATACAATGTTTATTATCAGGCACTTTTAAATACACATAAATGTCTTACTAATTATTTAGTATTTAAGGCTAGAACAGACTAGATAGTTAGAGCTGTAAAATGTTTATACTGTAGCTGAGGATAAACCTAAAAGAGAGTTAAATCTGTGATCCGTACAGTCATTCTTTAGCATTTTTCATCCTCCTCCATCACTTGTAAATTAATTAATGAAAAAGATTAAGTATTTCTAATTTTATTTAGGAAAAAGAAAAAAAAATATGTGAACTACTCAGTACTATAGATACTGAGCGTTAAGAAAGTTAGTGAAGGAGTTGTGAATAAGTAATTAGGATGAAAAATGTAACAGACTTAAATCAATCTTGCCCTGAGGGCAGACCAGCCACCACATTAAGGCAGATATGTCTAGATTCAGCTTACATAAGTTACTGCACTGTAGAAACCTTTATGCTTAAGTTCAGCAGCTGCAGACAAGCACACACAATGCTGTCGCTTACAATTCTAAATGTATGAATAAATCACAGGTCCTGATCCGGTCTTCTCAGTCTGATTCTGACAAAGCAACATAAGCACACTATTATCTGCCAAAGTTAAAACCAATGGTTTATTTCACATAAGAAAAAGGTGATGTCAGATATTTTTCTGCACCAATCAGACAAGCAGTCAATAGAGTGAGAATCTGAAAACAATTTAACTGTAAGGTTGGATATGTTCTTCTGGGTGCCCTTGGTTCAGGATGTAAAAGTAGACAATGTTAGGGTGGCTGAAAATTGCCACACTACCAAGACTTGGATCGGCAAGAAACTCTGCTTGAAACATGAGTACGGAAGAAGAGCAACTAGTTCTTTGATAAAAAAAAAAGCCTGCAGACTCAAACAATGATCAATCACATCTGACCAAACCACACCCAAGTTTTAAACTCAGACTCTTATCATTCCAACCCTAAACCTAACCCATTACCATGTCATAGTTTTTTTTTCTGCCTAAACTTAAATGTTGCTTTTTTGGTTGTCACAAATTTCAAATGTTAACCTGTATAAAATACATAATATATGAAACCATGTCTTCGTTGACTGACTAGTGATGTTTCTTCCATATTTTCTTATGGCAGAAAAATATGGTGATGTTTTTGCTTACTAGTAGCATGACTCTGACTGGTTCGCACTGGTTGTGTTTTTTTTTTTTCTTCGGAGCCTGGTTGAGAGCAGCTGGCTGATGGCAGGTTAGGAAGCTGCATCATCCCTCTCCCACCCTACTGATTAGTGAGCTGTGGGGAGGATGGGAGGAAGCTCTGGGCAGGTGCAAGGGTCTCTTAGCCATGTCAGGACTCCAAGACCTCTATAAATATGATGCTTGTTTTTTGTTCAACCCATTCAAGCTCAAAGCTCTTATTATCAAAAGCTACAATTTGCATAACATTACACAAGAAAGCTTCTTTACATTATTTAGTTTACTCATTTCTCTGCATCTCCTTCTCCTTGTTCTCTTTTATATTATTCTTATTATTTATGTCTTCTTGTTGGCAATGCTACCTTGCTTTCTTTCTTTGTCATTTTACATTGGACACGACCCAAAGGAGAAAGTCATACTCCAGCCAAAAGGAGAGATTTTCTGAGTGTCTGCTTCAGTGCCAGCAAATGACAAGGATTACTTTAGAGATTTACCTCTTCTTCTCTGGTGAATAGTGCTGCAGCATGCATTCATGTCATAGCAGAAAAAGTAAAAGAATGGGACATCAACTTGTATACAACTGAGAAACGTCCATGTGTAACTCATTGGAATGGCCACATCCAAAATAACAATGATTAGGGATAATTAATCCTTTAATATAGATTTTAATGAGGTAATTTACAATAAAACAACATTATTACGATTTCCTGGAAGCTTCAGGGGGAAAATGGACATTAGAATTGATAGATTCATTGCTTTGTGTCCGGCATTTGTATACAAGTTGTAAAAGATTTACATCAACAAAAAAGAACCTGGACACAGACAAAATTTCCACATGAATGTGGCATGAAACTGCACTTTCTCAGACTTGAATATAATTAGAGTGTCTCTACTAAAGAGACAGTAGAAGTATTGTTTCCTTGCTGTGACTTCCAAGTGCATTCATATTAAGATTTGAAGCGTGTCGCAGTAAATTTGAGGTAATATAAAAATTAAATGAGGAGCAAAGTTTGGAACAAGTTGTAGGTTTGCCTTCCAAGTGCACTGGCCTTCTTCCTACCTGTCTGTTAGCCTCAGTCCATGACACGAGTAAAATAGAAGAGAAACTTGTCTGGCTGTAAGCCACTTTCCCATTTGAGGATTGAACAGCATTTGCACACCACTACAGTTTAATTGCTTTGGGTTAAAAATGGTTGACCATTTTGATTAAATGCAGTTTTGTATTTGGTTTGCTCTTGGCATAATTACACCCAACCTTGGGCTGATAAACCACATAGTCACGCAGACTTTATTTAGTATCCTGTTACTTTGTGACGTTACAGATTTTGTTACATTAGAGGGCAGTAGAAGAGATCAAACCAAATGTGATACTAATTTCAATACGCTGAGCATAATGGACTTGGCGACAGTCTTTGCTCTAATTTAACAATTATGTGCTTCTAAAGGTAAGAAAACATGGAAACACATAGCTAAAAGTTAGTTTGTGCATTTTTTTTCCCATTTTGCAACAAGTCCTCATGCATAAGACAGAAAATAGACCATTTCTCAGTGCCAAACAATGAATATGACTCTTCCAAAATTATGAACTGCCAACTGCATGGTTACGGTCTCCATAAAAATATTCAATTAAGGTTAGACAAAGATTGTGTTTGTGGTAAAAGAAGCTATTGTCGGCTATTGATAGGAGAGAATTTCATGCAACTTGCAACTTAGATGGTAGCTATAAAGCCACCATCATTATTTTCACGACTACAAGAGGTCACCTGTCAGAAAAACAAATCCAGATAATTTATAGGCATTTCTTTGAAGTCCCATCTGTTGCTCTGTATAAAGGTGCAATATAAGCCACTGCTGTTACATTGTGTGATAATGAATCTGCATTTACACATTACAGTCAGGTTTGCTTATGAGCCAGACGAGTGTTGATGAATTTATATTCTGAACGATGGGCACTGCAACTGTTCTGCCAGGAATATGACTGAGCTCATCAGTTTAGTCAAAGTCCTAAATGGCTTTCTTCTTGACTGGTCCAGGGGCCTTGTAAAAGCTCCTCAGCATGTTTCCTTTTCAAAGGCTGTAAATGTATTGATCAGCGTCTTAAATGCTCTCCTGTAACCAGGCAAACAGTCCTGCCCTTTGTCAATATGACTATCAATCAAAGAGGAGGATTAACAGCCAACATATGTTTTCCATGCCACCTTGCACGTTACATGTTACAGAAAATTACCAAACTACAGGTACGCTCAACAGCTAGAAGGATTGGTCTGGTTCCTCAGCAATTTCATTTTTTCTGACATAAAACACAACTATATGAGGTAGTAATGCAGAATAGATGCAGAGAGCAGATTTACAATGGAAACCACATAACAGCAATAAAGAATGTCCCAAAAGAAAAGCCTTTCTATTAATATACATTACAGACACTACACTACCATGAATAAAACAGCCACAAAAGGTGCAAGCTTATTATAAAAACAACATATCCCTACACACTATAAAAATTACCTCTGACTGTGGCAAAATGATGTAATCTCTGCAAGTCTGTAAGTTCAGTTCAGTGTTTTAAGATAAATCCACACAATTAAAAAAAACAGGAAAATCTAGCAGGACTCGATGTGGACTTCAAAACTGGACTGAAGATAGATAGAAGATAGCTCTGGCTTAATTTGACCCCTGCATGAAACTGTTATTAATATTTTAGTGTACCAATGTTACCAATGGTACTGTTTAATAATTTACAGGCACAGTTTAAACTTAAAACTTTATAGGTGAGCGCTCTTGTAGCTCACTTGATGGGGGGTTTCAGCCCTGTCGCATGGCCTCCAGCCCTAGACGCATTTGTCATGGAGAATGTTGATAAGGTATTAATATATAAATGTTTTATTTTTTAATGTAATTAATGCATATAACATATAACAGAAATACTTGCACTTTTATATTCATATCAAATTATTAGATTCATTTTTAATAATCTGTGTATTACTGATACTTCACAGATAGATACATTAACAGTAAAAATGTACAACTATATTGTAGTATGTTTTATGCATGAATAAAAACATATTAATAATTGTTTATATACTGCTTATGAATGCAAAAAAAAAGTAAAATAAAACAACTGAAGATGTTCTTTGATGGCTATACAATTCATTCAAAATCTTGTTCAACCTTACTTTAATGTTTAAAAAATGAGTTCCTGAGTTTTTTTTTGTTTGTTTTTTTTTTGTTCAGTGATCTATATCATGGTTTACCTGTGTACATTCTTATTTATCAAGACTGCCATAACAAATAAGAAATGACTATTCACTGTTGAGCAAACTTCACAACATTCAAGTATCAAGCAAGATGTCACTGATTGAAGTGGGAGTTACATGTGTCTCCTGTGAGAACTTTTCCCTTTATGATTTCTGAATATCAGAAAATGTCGATCCTTAAAACAAGTTGTTTGACTATATGTGCTGTCCTTCAAAATCAGCTTTAACTGTTAAAACTTCCTCTTAGCTTCTCTGAAAAAGCCTAAATAATATGGATCCAGCCACTTATCCACAAGTATGAGAAAAAATACATAATGGACCCAGTAAAATTACTGCAGCTGATTGGTAAGAATTCTACAAAGAGGATTTGGGTCTCCATGTAAGACGCAAAATGCTCACAAGCATCTTGAAAGTGTGAACGTGTGTGTAATAAGCATGCTATTCTGTTTAGGACAAAGAGTGCCTGACAGAAAATAAATACCACTATTAGGAGGGGGCTTGAATCCCGAAGAAAAGAATGACAGCTGAAAGAATGGTGGGCAGCTGGCTGAGAAAGAGAGACAGTTATAAAGAGAAAGAGCCAAGAAGAAAGCATGATAACAGCTGTTTGAAAGAGTGACAACATATATAGCAATGACAGGGGTTATTTTAGAGTAAGTAAATAGAAGAAGTGAGTACTAGAGGGAAATAATGTCAAGACAGTGTGTTTTGCAACTGGAATTGTTCATGATTTCACGTAAAAAATGAAAGCAAAAGAAGGAAAAGCTCCAAATGGTCTTGTAGTGTTCACATTTCCCTATAGTCATCAAGGCACAATCCACCCTATGACTTTACATCGATTTAATTCTATTTTACAAAATAGAAGACAAAAAATAGAAGACAAAAATAAAAATAAGTGTTAGGTTAGATTTAAACCCAAAAAGCACAGAATATGTAAAAACCAAACACTAGCTGTAGATATGGCCACAGTAGATTCTCCCATACAATTGGAAGGGGAGGGTGAGGAGGGGGGTATTTGTTAGGTTCTCCAACCTCACTGCTGACACTAAAGCCTACACACAGGACAAGATAGGTTTAATGTTCTAATGGAAACTTTGTGGTCATGGTTAAAGTTGGGAGAGATGACTCTCCTAGTTAAAACAAAAAAATAATGATTGTCTTCAGGAAATGGGATAGTACTGTAGATGATGTGTCCAGTTTCAGATTTACTTGCTATTCTGACTCAACCATGTACCTGGACATCCAACCTAAGGGCTTTTGAGGTACTACAACAACATCACACTACTTCCACCTTTGGTTCTGAGACACACAAGTTATAAGTCACAGGTCCTTGTCACGTCAACATTTTAAACCAAAGGCATTTAAACCAATGGCCAATGCTATTGCTCTTGCTATCATCTCACAAAGGGGATTGTAGTACTTTATCCATGATCTTAGTCATTACAGTGGTTAAAGTTTTGACCCAAAGAACAGGCAAAATGTATCATTACCTCTGAGTAGGCTCCAATAAGAACACATACACGTACACACCCACCCAAAGGACTGAGTCATAGCTGAGTGGGACACTGGCCCTGCTGTCACCTTCATTAGCCTAATTCTCCTGCGCACTCTAATTGATTTATCATCGGCACTCCAGCTCCGTCCAATTCCATCAGTCATTTCTCAAATGCACACTGCAGACTGTACACGTGTCTCTCTCTCTCTCTCTCTCTCTCTCACACACACACATACACACACACACACACACACACACATTCAGTATATCATATACAGACAGACAGAAGCAGCCCTCCTTTCCATTAATCTCACACACACAATCATGCATGAACACTGCCCTGCTTGTGGCAGTACAAGGAAATTCAGTTTGCAGCATGAACCATTTGCTATACAAGGTAAAGTGTTTGCACTTAAAGCTCTGATGGCTTCTCAAGCAAAGCTGTAAAAGCAGCCAGGGGGAACGCCCTGGCAAGGTGTGTCACTGTCATTTAGCAGCTAACATGCATAGAGGGTGGCATGGTTGTTGGGAAGCGGAAGGTGTAATCACTTTCCTGAGCAAATCCAATAAGCTGAGCCTGCTCCCTCTCAATCCTTTCCTCCCTGTTTCCTTGAGTGAGCGTCTGTTCCATGAGCCATTTCTGGCCGCCCGCCACTAGTAACCCGATGCGAATGACGATGCATGGCCCCTCATGAGGCTAATTGATTTAGCTTTCCCACAGCCATTTTGGAGATGCCAAATGGTGATTCAGGAGAAAACCTTTGTTTTGGACAGAAAACTTTTTCCTTTCAGCTGGCTGTGATCAAACTGATGGCTGCAGTTTCAAATGTTTCTAAGTAAATGTTTAAAAACTGTTTCACACCTGTTAGATAAAAGTTTTCTTTGCTCTAAGCCACTGGTTTTCAAACTATGGTATGTGCACTACTGGTGGTACATCAAAAGGTATACAAAATGATACAATGAAAATGAATTGTGGTTATTATTAGGGTCATTATGACATCTGTCATAATCGTGGCACTTAGGAGAGTGTAAAAAGTTGAGAAACACTACTCTAAGCCATCAACCTGTTGTCAGTTGTACCAATTAAACATTGTCTTCATTAGAAAAACAACAGGGATTACAACGGTTTAGTATGCTTTGACTGAAGTGCTTGTCAGATCGGTCAGTGTGTTATGCATCCTATTACCATCCAAATTTTGGGAGGACCATCAAAATTGGTCTTATTTTTTATTTATTTTTTTTTTTTTAGAAAAAAGCTTTCAAGCTTTCAAGCTTTATTTTTGACAGAGATAGCTGAAGAGTGACAGGAATGTGTGGAGAGAGAGAGATGGGGAACGACATGCAGCAAAGGACCCTGGGCTGCTGCTGCAAAATTGGTCTTCTTGAAAGCCAGTAACCAATGACTTATTCTCTTATGGAGCACTCTTTATGTTTGTATCTCATGATCATGAGGTCGACGCAATATATAATCTAGATAGTTTTATCCTATTCTACCGATCAACAGTTGGTCACAATAATGTGGCAAGAATTGGCAAAGAAACTTGCAATGCATGTTCAAAAAGAAAAGAACAGGACTACTGGTCGACGTGAACAGGTTTCAAACTATTCAAAATAACCGACTTTGTAAATGTTTGATGAGGCATTTGACACATTTGTTAGACTGTTAATTTGCATATTCACTTTTCTTTTTGCTCTTTAGTCACAAGAAAACTCTATCTTTAAGTCTGAGTATTGGAGGATGATTGAAAATCAATTTAATTTTCAAAATAAACATAATGCTTTATAATATTCATATATATTTATCTGAATGAGCAGCCATGGCTCGGAGGTAGAGCGGGTCGTCCACTAATCAGAAGATCGGCGGTTCGATCCCCTCCAGTCTGCATGGCGAAGTGTCCTTGGGCAAGATACTGTACCCCAAATTGCTCCCGAAGGCTGCGCCATCGGTGTGTGAATGTGTGTGAATGATTAGCTCCTAAAACTGATGAGCAGTTGGCACCTTGCATGGCAGTCAATGCCATCAGTGTATGAATGTGTGTGAATGGGTGAATGAGATATGTAGTGTAAAAGCACTTTGAGTGGTCGGAAGACTAGAAAGGCGCTATATAAGTACAAGTCCATTTACCATTTACCATGGATATAACGTTACTTAAATCCATAAATCTTGGTGTCTTTCATTCACTGTTTCATGTAATAGAAGATGTAAAGTTGTACTGACTGTTGCCTAGATACTATAGAAGATACTTATGACTATTATCTGTAATCTTTCCATCAAACCACACCCCTCAGATAGGAAGGTGGTCTCATACTGCCATTTTTCATCCAATCCTACCTTCTTCTTATTCTTGTCGCCTCTCTCCCTACAGAAAACAGACCCGGTCCTCCATCCCTCAGCTCATTTAATGTTAAGGTACCGCTGTACGCACTGACCCTTGTTGTCTCTATTTCCTTGTTGTATCTGCTTCAAGGCATCCAACCCATTCATCACTTGTCATGTCTGGAAAGAACTAGACACTGAATACACACACACCCACACACACATCCCAGACACACACACCCACTCCGTGTATTTGTAGCCTTATGAGAACTTTCCATAGATTGTTTTTGATAATCTCTAACCCAAACACAACCTTCAATGCTGCTTACCAAGCACATTTTTTATCAGCCCTCCTTGTACTTGTTGTGCACGTTCCTTTCTTTTCAGTAACTTGTATCTAAGATCGGCAGTGTTGTAGCTACAAGTAGCTTTTTCCTTGTGTCACTGACTCTCTGTGATTTCAGAGCCTACTATTCTCACGCAACCCTGCAATACCAGTGTTTCTCACTCTAGCCATAAACTGACTTTCACACCACAACTCCTATTAGGCTCCCCTACAAATACAGTATGTTGCATTTTCCTGTGAGATTGTCGATTGTGCTCACTGTCTTAGCATCAAGCCTTCTTGTTGTCCCTCTATGCCTACCTGTTAGGATTTCTACCTGTCTGCCTTGCCCTTTTCTTTGTTTTTCTGTTCTGACTGTCTAGCTCTTAAGAAAGTCTGCTTTGAATCATTGACATTTCTTACTTGCATGTCTCTGGTTTCTGCCTCTGAGTCATTTACCTGCCTCACTGATTCCTCACAGGGAGTAGTCTCAAAAAAGAAATCAAACTGCATGATGTCAAATGCAACCTAGTGTGGAAAAAAGTCATGGTGAGAACAAGTCAAGGAATAAATGGATTTACACTGAAACTAGTATAACTTGTTTATAATCTGAATTCCATTTTAACCTTCAAATTAAGCTCATAACCCAAAATTAGAACTTTGAACAAGTGAGAACTGACTGCTACAAAGTTGTCTTCACTCCCAAGTTTAGATGTACATTAACTACACAGGCAGGCATTTACTGTAATACATTTTTTTCCAATCCTCATTTGCACATATAAATGTTAAAGTGTCCAGTCTATGAATGCCTGGCAGGGTAAACCCAAACACCTCCATAACCCGCGGCCTGCTCTATAGTTCACACACAGGCTGCTTTATCACTGTGGTCTTTCACCACGTCGACATCTCTTTATGCATGGCCACAAACAATTAGCGAGGTCATTGCTGGTATGCCACTTGGAGATAATTTTCATCTGTCAGTCAGAGAAGGAAATGTAAAGAGGTCAAGACCCAGAGGATTTTTTCTGACAGACAGAAATGTCAAAGGAAATTTGTACACAATCTACGAATCTGATTTCTAATGTCATGGCTTTAAAATAATAAATACTGACATTTCTGTATACATTGTTTTTGCTGATAAATTGACTGACGATTGATAAAGCACAATTGTGATTCAACTTTTGTCCACTAGAGGTGTAATGGTACATAAAAATCACAGTTTGATAAGTAACTGGGTTTTGAAGCTACAGTTTGGTATGTTTCCGGTACAGTCAGTCAAGGTTGCTGCATGCAGCTCGCTGCATTCTACAAAGTCCAATTTACTTCAAATAAATCAACATAAATATTCCCTCAAACAAAGGGGAGCTGAGTTCGAATTACACTTTTTTCCCTGTACTTGTAATGTTCACATTTGGGTGATGCCGTCTCAAATGAGTGAACACAGTCAACATACAGCCAGCTACATACCCAATCACAGTTACCCTATCCAACTGTCTTTGTCCATTGTCCATTGTAGTTAACTAAGAAACCATAACTACAAGGCTGTGCTGTGTGAAATCACTGACAAAGCTTCTGTAGCTCTGTGTATATGTGCACACATGCTGCGTGGATGAACAACAAAAACAAAAAAAGTTGCTTGCATGAAAAGGTCCTTCTCAGAAAAAAACACTTGCCATGTAAGAAATTATATGTCCTCCCACGAGGTGTGGAAATTTCCCGATTCTATGATGTATCATGATGCTGATGAATATTCTGTATCAATGCAGTAACAGGACTACACAAAATGATAGCCTGCGTTGACAATTAAGTTGTAAAGTTATGTCATTACGTTGCAATGTTGCTCTTTTGCATTGAATTGTGAGTGAATGCTAGGCTAATGTCAGAGCTAACGTTACTTTTGAGGTATGTCTGTTGACGAGAACACAGTACCTAAGAACATGTTAAAACTGTACTCATGTTAAGAATGGAGCCTAGTCTTTTGCATACTCATTTGCTAGACTTAGGGGGATCCTGAACGGCCCTGTGTAAGTGATTCAGATTGCCATCACAGAAACACATCTGAAATGCAACTGACACACGATGTGTGTAAAATCTGGTGATACAAAGAATTTAAGGAACCACACTAGCCGTTTTCACCCTGAGCCTTCAGCCAAGAATTGAGGAGGTGCTGTCAGCTTTGCCATCCAACTCTGAGAGAGGCATGTAGTGAGGTGGGTAACACAGGTGCTGGTATTAAAAATATGCAGCTTACAGGCTGTTGTAGTCTGATTTTTGAAAGCAGTTTTCAAACAAAAAAGGGAGTTCACATTTATCTTACTGCTTGTTTTAACTGATGAAAATGTAGCCATGTGCAGTAATCTAGAAAATTGAGGCTTGACATATTGAGATATATTGATATGCATCGAGAATCATTGACATGTTAAATATAAATATCAGTATGTACCTCAAAAATCTAGTACAAAACTAAAATCTTCTTGTTTTAGAGTAAAAAGAACTATATCAGATGCCACAGTTTATGACCACTTATCAATATAAGACAGATGCACGTAGATTTAGACTTTGGCTGGTGTGATAATAAATTTATCCAGACTCTTTGTCAACTGCATTCTATTCGGTCTGATTTAATCAAATTAATTAATATCATTAATAAAATTGATGAGTTTTGAAATTGATCACCCACTGTAGGCAACAGACCAAAGAAAGAAGTGTCCTTCCCTGCATGTTCATGTTGCCTTCTCTAACTCCACACCTACATCGTCACTCACATCCTTCTTCTTCTCCACCTCACATCTAACAGTTGGGATTTACACATTCAGTGACAGGCTCAGTTATGTGACTAAGAAAACTACTGGCTCATCTGTAGTTGCCACCCATTTAATCAATCACTGGAAGCTCTTTAAAAAAGAAAACCTTAGTGCGACATAAACATAAAGTTTATGAACTTGCTGCCTGTCCTCAGCAGCTTCTTGTATTTTTACTTTTAACTACTGAAATACAACATAAAGGCTGTTAAGCATCTCACATGAAACATGCATTTAACACAAAGATTAAAAAGTACTTCTAAACATTTCTAAATTAAAAATATAATTATCATATTACATAAATCACTTCTCCAGTGTCATCTCACAACCTACTCAATGTAATAAAGCAATGATGATAAATCAATTATTACTGTTTGGAGCTGCAGCGTGGAGCTTCTGGAGACGCCCAGGAGCTCCTAAACATTGATACGCTCACACCCTCCACACAGCACGAGTGGGGATCACGACTAGTGTACCCACTCAGTTTGGAGAGGCTGCAATAATCTGCCTAAATTTTGTCTGCAAGTTCAATGCAAGCCAGATTGGCAGGGGTAGAGAACAAGAGGCTGTATATAGTAGTATGCACAAACATGCTCACTCAGCACACGGAATAAAATGATAAAATGATGTGGAAGAGGGAGAGAAAAGTGCACAATTACTCTGATATTGTTTCAGTATATTTCCAAAAATAGAACTCCTAACGTGCACATTGCTCCTAACAGTGCCATGTGAGAAAAGAGAGGAAATGTGTTTCTTTTTTCAGCACTTACAACACTTTAGATCACTTCAATTCAGATTTCACAGCATAATCATAAGAGGTTCATCAGGGGGTCTTCTAAGATCCCAAGGGGCCAATAAGCACATTAGAGCTCCTTGTGCAAAGAAAATTCCCAGATTTATTACATATAATTGAGCTTGTAATCAACTCCAGCCCCTAGAGATTCCTCAAATATCATTATTGTTTTACAGCTTACTTAAAACGATACATCTTCATTTAATAATATCTCTATTCTGATTCCTCCTCCAGTGAAAACACAAAACCTACCTCATGGAGTGAGAAGCTGAGCCCAGGTGGTAAAACAAGAATCAGAGCCAAGTTTGACAACAAAATCCAGAGCATCTACAATCCCCAAATAACATTCAGAGATTGATTGCACCTCTTTACGTCATTTGTAAATCTATGCAAGAGAAAAAGCTTTGAAGTGACGAGTTGGGAAAACTAATTAATTCAGCTCCACGATAAATCAGAGGACATTAGTGGCTCAAACATGAATCAAAAAAATTGCCAGGTTCTCCTTTGTTTTTCCTCATGACAGTCATGTCAATTAATACACTGTCTGTCACTTTCCCTGGATTTTCTGTACCCCTCTCTGTCTTGATCACAGCGCTCACTGAGCTGCTTCCCAGCGGTCTGTTTCACTTCCCCTCTCAGCCTGTACACACAGTCTCCTCCTCTTCTCTCTCTCTCTCTCTCCCTTTCTTTCATTCCATTTCTCTTTCTTCCTGCCTCTCTCTATCTCACATCCTCACATCTCCTGATTGATCTTTATTCCTCCCAGGGTTTTTTTTTTTTGCCCTCTTCCTCCCAATAGCTACACTGATCGCAGCTTGTTGCGCAGTCGACAGACGCCTCTCTCTCTCTCTCTCTCTCTCTCTGTCTCTCTGTCTCTCTCTCTCTGTCTCTCTCTCTCTCTCTCTCTCTCTCTCTCTCTCTCACATAATTTCACTTTTCACACTCCGGCACTCTGACAGCCACACATATGTTACTCAGCTACAGCTCAGTATGAACATGCCCTTAATATGTAAGATATTTTAAGAACTACACACTGCTTTACATTTTTATATTCAAATATAGGCTATACAGTGATGATTGTATTTTTTTTTTTTTAGAGTAAATCACTTTATGAACTGTATATCCTGCATTTCAAACATACATAACAGAACCAGGCAAACCTGGTAGCTGAAAGTATATATAAATATACTGTACATTGCCTCTATCACACTTACAGTATATCACAAATTTAATGTCTGTGAGTGCTCATCTTTACAATTGGCTAACCAACAATGTAATTCACATCAAAATTATGATAATGTATTCTGCTTTCTATATTGCTGTGGAAATGTCTGCTTTGAAGTATGAAGGCATCCGCTTTGTTTTGGCTGAGATACAACCACAAAATGCTTTAGACCAATTGGATGAGGATGTGACTTATGGCTCATTAAAAAGCTATTAGTACAATAGAGCATCAAAGCTAAAGCCCGTGGCTACGTAGCCTTTGGCCCATGGCAAGGCAATCTGCCTCGAACACAAAGCTCATTGTACTAATAACCAATATGATGCTGCTGTTATGAGACATGGAAAAGCTTGAGGAAAAACAATATGCAGCATAAAGCACATTTAACTGCTACCAAAGGCATAACTGATTCATTTCAGCATATATTATTGTATTTTACATGATATTTCCCTGATCTTCGGCTGATAAATGAAGCCTCTGTCATGATATAAAGCGATAAAAAATGCTTACAAAATACATTGCAGAAAAGAGGCAAAATCTCATACAATTAACACATCTTCCTATGTGAGAAAGAAAAACTTCTTTTACCCTGATAACTACTTGAGAAGACTCTATACTGTACATTCTCTGACAGGCCTTTGTTGTAAGTGCTGGAATATTTGTGCCTCAATAGTTTTTGCATTGTGTTAAGTGCTTAGAGAAATTAAACATCTGCTGTAGGCAGCCAGAACCTTGAATCTTTAGAGGCACTGTGCACTTGAAAAGATTGCAGTCACACTGCTAGCACACATGTTGGAGCTTTACCAGGTATATCAACAGTTAGTTAGCTAGTTACAGTTTTTCATCAGCATCAGTGACTTATACATACACACATGAAACCAAGTTACTGGGAACACATTTGTATGTAATTATTGTACATTCAGTTGCTTAATAATTCTTCCCCACTAACTCTACATTTTCTGTCTGTATGCTGCAGAGCATTGGACTAACAGTGTCTGTAGTGAGACAGCACAGCGTTGTTACATTTTTTACAAATCTCCAGAAACCAGGTTATTGTGGATAACCAGAAGTAAACTAAAGTGCACATTATTACACTTAGTGTAGGGGATATGAAGACAGGGACACCACTAGACACAGCTTTACTGTAATGACGACACATAACCTGACATGAACCTCTGGCAAGTTCAAAGTAAAACAATTAGACTGGAATGGTGTACTTAGGTTGCTGTACATTGTTTTAAAGGAAGGAAAAAACTGAGCTCAGCTTAGTATCTCAGCGACACATACTGTGAGAGGGAGAGTTAAGATAAGTTAGATATCCAAAGCTGCTCCAGCTGACAGGAGGTGGAAAGTAAAAGTCATGATTGTTTAGTTGATTGTTTAATTAACATGCAATTGGTTTCTCCCTGGAGCACATGGACTAAGAGGACACTTCCAAATATGTAAAAATACACTGTAAACATTTTGCAGACAACGGGTATAGCACAACAGAATAAATGTTTCCTTCTTTGTTTCTCAGGTCTTTCATGATTCATTTTAAGAGACATCATCAAGAACAGAAATCATAACTACAGCCTCAGTATAAAAAGATGTAATATCCCTCTGAGTAGAGTCATCTCACGCACAAAACTGGTTGTTAGTGGGACAGGAACCCTTTCATTCACCAGCTGCACTGTCTGTGAACTACAAAATTTAACAGCCACTTACATATACTGAATAGACAAATGGCATTTTTGAATAGGACAGAAACCGATGGTTATCTGCTACAGCAGCTGGCAGAGCAGAGAAATAAATCCAACATCCTGCTGTTGACTAGAATTAATTTCAACCCCTAGAGCACTTAAAATGTGGTATAATAACATTGCAGATATCAGAATTGTACTTCTTAATTTCAGTTTTGACAGATATTTAAGACTATTATCTAACAGATCAGATGAACACAATCCTGTTAGTAATATTGAAGTTTGACATTCATTTTTTGTTATTCTTTCACCCTCTGCTGGTTAATGCTGTGACTGAGCCAGCTGAAAGAAGAAACTGGATAACAGGCCGAATAATATATGACAAGGTATATGCGTGAGGGTGTGAGGATGTGTGTAAGTGTTTTTTCAGCCCCTGTATCCAAAGCCAGGTTCTGTCACTGTGGTAAACACAGGGCTGACAGTCGGCTCAGGGGAAGCCAAACATCTGATTTAACACTGGCACCCTGGAGGGCGTAAATGAGGACCCCGAAATCCATATAAGACACACACACACATGCACACACACACCGCCCACAGGCCTGATTTCCATGGTGACTTTCAGCCAATGTCACGCGGCTTGGATCCCTCTAAGGGGCAGCGTTGTTAGTATGCTGAACGCAGTCGTCATCACTAAAAGATACAAACCAATCCTCCCCTCCGTCTGTCTTTCTATCTATTTATCCTCTCTTTTCCTCTTAATTGCATTTCTGTTTTTCTGTTTTTTCTTTTATATATCTTTCTTTGCGCTCGCATTGCCTCACTCCAGGGCTCAGCACTAAATAAGCAAAGCAGGGACCCTGTAAAATACTTTTTTGCTTAAAGTGAAGTGAGACTAAATTTGTTTCCCCCATCATCTTTTGTACTTTTTGACCTGTTTCTTTTTTTTAAAAACTGCATTTTAATTAATGTTCTTTAGTCTTTAATTGAGGAACAAAACTGATAATGAATAAAATTTTCAGTGTGTGTTTAAGTGTGTTTTTGCTCTTAGATGCCAAACATAAATTACATGGATTCTTTGTCATGTTTGTTATGTTTTTATTAAATGTTTCATTTCTTGCCCCTGCAAAAACAGTTGTCTATCAGTCTTATAAAATGTTTACCTAAGACCTCCTCTGAGGAAATTAAACTAACACCATGAAATTCCAGTGGGACTCCCAAAGATTCCACAGAAACCAAATTTCTGAAGCTGGATTTGTGGAAACTTGTATAAAATGATGCACAACACACCTTTTCATTTCCATTTGATTAAATGGTTATGTCATAATAAACATGAGTCTTAGGTTTTGAATATTTCACCCAGTCTTAATGTCATAGTTAATACAAAATGATACCAAATATAGAGTATACAGTATATCTGATTAATTCATTTGGCTGTCCACAGAGGAGGTAGAATTCCAGCCACAGTAGGTCAAGGAGAAGCCCTTTGAGAAGAAAATGCTGTGACGCTCAGCTTCATGTTCCACCTGACACAAGTGCCACAAGCCTAAAGGTGCATGGAAGTGCAAAGAAATTGATCATTGCCTTTGAGAGAGAGATAGTATTATGTGAGGAAGTACTCCGAGAAGGGGTTAGCAAATTGAGTTTGGTTACCACAGAGTGACCACAAAAAAGAAAAGTTTAAATTGAGGTTGACTATATACAGTATATGTCAGTGCACTCAAGTTTAACTAGTCTAAAGCTATTTACAGGGGGAAAAATGGATAATATTAAAGTGTTAAATCTCTGCCAAGAATACAATTGAAGACAGTTAACTTTCTACACTGACAAGCAGCATGGGTTAGAGGTACCACGGTATTTCTAGGAATGATTATGTGTATGATAATGTAATAAAAAAGTGTAATTAAGAGCTCATTACATAAGGTAGCTGCCAGAATTTTACCAGTTTAAAGGTTTAACCACTAATTATATAATACAATTCCCTCACCTCATTGTTGATATTTTGAAATTTAACATGTTACATCTGAGCGATTCAGATAAAACTTTCTCCACCAAAGGCACCCTCAGGAGATCCGAATGCCACCAAGCTTGTGTTTATGAATCACTACAATCACAATCAGAATATTCATAACTGGCTAAATAAAATATCTGTATAATATGGCACAAACGGCACCTTCAACTCAAAGTAGCAGGTTCTTTAACATCTCAAAGTCCTTTTGTTCCTCTCTGAAGTGGAATGATTTTCATTGTAGGATTACTGGAAATGCCCAAAACACAACTAGTATATCACTAATTTTTTTTTCAGATTTTCTTTGTTGTTCTTTTTTGTTTTGTTTTTTTCCCCCCTTTTTCTTCTTATTCTTTCCTCAAGCTTACATTATTTCTCACAACTTGTCTCTCTTATGCAACTTCATCTGAACCCCTGGACAGGCAGCTTGGTGGTCCACTACTTCTGTATCCAATTATCTCTACATATCCCCACCGTCGATAATGACTTATCACTCTGCTCCACCCTGTTCTATCAACCCTCCTATTTTTTATGCTGCTTCCTCTGTGTCTCCCTTGATCTCACTCGTTTTCACATTTTTCTTTGTTCTTCCCTCTCTACTGCACATGATGCATAAACAATGTCTGTAATGTAAAGTCGAATGAAACTCAGAGCTATTTTTCTTTGAACACATCTACTGTACAGGCAAACGGAGGTGATTTAATTGTAAAAGCAGGGAGAAGGAGATTGAGTCTGACTGTGTGTATGTGTTTATAAGGCTGTCACCGAGAAAGGCCTTTCATGTTGGTCTCTGTGTTTTACGTTAAGTTTATTTGCTCAGGCAAATCATAAAAAGTACAAGAACTTGAGAAATATAGGAGAAACAAAAGGTATTAAAAACATCAAATGAAAATCAGGATTACAGAAACATTGAAGCCATTAGTCTAACAAACTTTTTTTTTAAAAAAAAAAAGACAATCACAAAATTACACATTTATTCATTTCGTTGTTTAATTATATTTTGTGTAAATTCTATCTCCAGTACATTATTGTCTAAATATTCTTTCAAACCCTTCAATACATGAAGGTTATTAGATGTACTAAATTTGCTATCACTAGATCCCTTATTTAAACATTCGTATTTGTATCCTTGATCTAAGTAAATGAGACCTAGCTATTAGAGGTTTTATACATTCAAATAACTTGTATAAAAATAAGACCTGCCATCTGATTGACCTTGAATTGAATTCACTTGCATTTATTTGTCAAACTAAATTAGCCACACCCTGCAAGTAAAAGAGACTCTGCATTTAATTGGGCCTCGGCTTCAATCACAGTTTTATGGTAGTATGTATACTATGCCAGAATATGTGTGTGTGTGTGTGTGTGTGTGTGTGTGTGTGTGTGTGTGTCTGTGTGTACACGTATGTATGTGTTGAATTTCTTGTAACTCTGAAGGTTCTGAGTCTATTTTTGAAACTGGCTCTGGACTGAGTTTTGGGCTCTTGTGAGCCACATCACCTTCTCCTGCTGTTAAAAAATATTGGGATCATAGTTAAAAGAATACATTGGCTCTGTCTGTAGGAAACAGGATACTACCAGTGGTGTCCGTTGTCAAAGTCAAAGGCTCTGTGATCTAACCATCCACCTTGCCACCCCAATTAAGAGGTTTTGTGGAGCTACATCAATGTCATTCTACTTCTATTTTGTTCCTAACAGACAACTTTCATTGCTGACTGAAGGTTATTTTCAGGTAAGTAGAAACACAGGTTGTTTTAGGCATTTTTATCCTGTGGCCAGTCTTCATTTACATTACATATAGTCATTTAGCTGACGCTTTTATCCAAAGCGACTTACAAAAAAAAGCAATAAGTACTGCAACAGTACTAGAGGGGGACAGATTTTGCATGTCGAGTTTTGGTAGTACTAGGAGGTACTCACTGGTCTTCAGGAGTTTTTTTTAAAGGTAGAGAGGGACACCCCTGCTCTGGTATAAACTGGTAGTGCGTTCCACCAACAGGGAACAACAGACACGAAGAGTCTGGATTGCCTTGAGCGAACGGATGGCAGAGCCAGGCGTCGTTGGAGGAGCGCAACGGACATAAGGTAAGATATGCCTGTATGAGGGCATCCAAGTAGGTGGATGGACAACATGCAGCTAGAGGCATAGTCATCCAGTACACCATGTCTACACTATACAGTAATGTTCCCCCTTGTCTCAAGGCTACATACTACTGCAGTACTGACTGACCTTCTCCCCTATAATTTTCTTTGATTCCATATCAATAGTTCAGTCAGGTAGCTACCAGTTAGATTAGCTACCATGATATGTTTCATACAAGTGTATAGTTCAACCGTGGCCAGAGTGTGAAAATAACCCCTGAAAGCTGAAAGAGTCCTTCTTCCCTGTAATACTTCTTTAAAGTTATTTCCCACCTGATATCAATATTTTGATCAAACTGCATAAACTGTATACTGTATTATCAGTATCAGTGGCATTTACAATGGATTGGAAATCCAAAAAACAATTTTCTGCTGTCTATAATAGGTATGTTTCAACACTCAGACTTATAAAAATATGGCTGGAGATGCAGCTCCTTGCCCTCCTCAAGCTCCTTGAGCAGCTTGAGGAAGGCTGTACGGCAGCAGTGTACAGGAGTTTGGAGTGGTTTGAGTTGTCTCTGTGGACATTTCCATATAAATTTTTACTGTAAAAACTCATCCACCATCCAGGACAGCATGAAAAATTAATATCCAAAAAGTATTTGTATATCTGACGGGCAAACAGATTTTTTTTGGTTAAAAGAATGTCAAAATTGTTGGATACTGAATTTAAAGGTATTTATTTTTATCATATATTATTTGAACTCATTTGTACATATACACATAGTTTCTACTCTTTCTCAGAGTATCAATAGCAACTCTTAGTTATGTTACATGTAAAATACAACATACTAGATTTATTAAAACTGCACTACCAACATACCAACACTCGCAATGAACCATCCACTGACATCAGTGTGAGATTACAAGGCAATCAGCAGAGACTTCAGGAAGTCACTGTGTGCTGCCACTGGTCACCAAGAAATAACTGCACATAACTCCCCAGAAAACCACAACAGCAGTCTTTTTTTGATTTCTGTTGATAATTAAATAAATTAGATGAAATGTGTTAGTTAAACTGAACTTTGGAGGGAGCAATGGTAACTGTACAGTCTGTATGCTATGCTAAGCTAATCACCTCCATGCTGCTACATAATTACTGCACAGACAATAAAGTGGTTTTAATCCTGTCATCTCATCTAATTGTAAAAAAAAAAAAAAAAAAAAAAAAAAAAAAAAAAAGCCAATTAAGCCAAAATGTCAAACTACTCCCTAAAAAAGCCTCTAGAGTGGCTCAACTAAAAGACATACAAGCTGAACTATAAAAGTGCTGCTTAACTAGTTGATCTAAAAATGATCTGACAAAACACTGAACAGCTACATCAGTTAATGTTTGCAGAAAGATGGGGCAGTCTGAAATGGAAAAAAACGTTTACTCCAGTGTGTTGATTCCTGTCTTTGATTGCAGTGTTGCCTTTCAACCTTTCTAAGAGCACTTCAAAGCATTATCTGTCCATTAGGTCCTCTTGAGAAAATCTTTGCCTAACCCTTAAATCTAAGTGTGCAATAGTGAGATGCTGCAGTGAATGTGTGTCTCTGTATGATTACATACCAGACAAAAGAAGAGACAAGTTTAATTTTGAAATTCTGATTACTTGTGCTGTGTTAAAGGAAAAAAATATCCTTTCCTTTGTTGAAACAGCTGCAAGCACCTTAAAACGATGTCTTGGGTGCTTCTAGGAAAAAGTACTTTTTTGTTTTGTGAAAATACCACCATGAATTGGATATGAGTGAGCATTTTAAGGAGAGTAAAGATGAAGGGATAGAAGGTTCCATTTATTCCAAGGCCAGTCACCACGATTCCCCGTAAATTATGTTTTAACTTTATGATGTTGCTTGATGTTGGTGTTCAAATTGTTTGAAATCTGACCTTATAAAGAAGTTATGTTCAGACTGTATGTTTAGCTTATCAAAAACAGTGAAGTCACACATCGACACGTGATAACAGTCTGTCTTGGATTTTGATATCCCTTCATTTCTTTCTTTCAACCCTTCTCATTACGTTCCTGCTTCCTCAGCGGTGGTAATGTTCATGTTAATGACTCTGTCTTCAGAGAGCTTTCTTGTTGCCATGAGGTGAATATGAGTATAATGTGTATGTGTAATGCATGTGTAATATCTGGCCTCCTCTATCTCAGTTCCACTTCTCTGATGATTCCGTTTTCTGGAGACTCATGTATTCTGAACATAACTTCTGAACTTTATGACATACTGCAAACCTATATCAGAATCTTGAAACTGAGTCTGAAGTTTTGCAAAAACTATAATGTAGTTATTAGACTCACTGGAAAAAATATATATAATATATACATCTTCAGACACATCACAAGACCAAGTTTGAACTAAATTGCTAGATGGGTGAAATCAACAGTTACTAACACTAGCATATGCTACCTCACGATCCTTGCGCTCCTCCAATGAACGACGCCTGGCTCTGCCACCCATTCGCTCAAGGCAATCCAAACTCTTCTCGTCTTCTTATCGCACTATACCTTGATTGTTCCCTTTTCTATAAGTCGCTTTGGATAAAAGCGTCTGCTAAAGGACTAAATGTAAATGTAAATGTAACAGCTATCTAAAACCGAGATCGGATTTAGAGTAGTAACAAGGTATGTTGTCTTCTTGATGATTGGGCAGATGAGACATGACCTTCTTCAGGACATTTTCCTTTCCTGCTCCTACCCAAGACACATGAGCAGAGTGAATGTTGTCACATGTTTCTTAGTGATGCAGTTTGGTTTATTTGAATTGTTTCTATGTAAAAAGAACCCTAACCAATGAGAAACAGGAGATGTACATAAAAATAGAAGCCAGACGTCTAGCATCGCTGTGTGCAGTGATTTGATTGTTTCTTTCGTGAGAACTGGAGGTGAGAATTTGACAGTCTTGTAGTCTTTTCAGCATCATTCATACCAGTACAATACAGCAGAACATTCCAGATCATGGTTGTAAAATGTTTGTATAATAAAAATCTAATCTCTATAGTAAAAACATGCATTGCAGACAATTTTGGAACCCACAATGTATGTTGAGTGTTAATGTTCAATATAAATGTAGGAAGTAGTGAGTCCTTTATATAGCCCAAACCCATGCTCTATCTCATGTTGTTGTTCAGGGCCAGTTAAAACACCAATCTTGTGTGCCGAGGATTAGATAAAAAACAGCTTTTTATTTATCAGTCTGTTACATTCCACTATAATTACTTTGCAACTTCATTAAATTAAACTCAAGCTGTACACTAGAAGTTTGGAGCCTTTAGCAGAGAAGTCAGATTGTTGAAGAAGTCAGAAGACAGAGAAGTCAGTTGTTGCCACACCAACCAAAGATCCTATACTTGTTTTTTTAAACAGCTGTCATCTGAAATTACAGAATTTCAGCTTAATATTTTTGGAAGTGTTTTTGGAACATAACTTTTGTTATTTCTGCTCTTTTTGTGTATCAGTGTGTGTCAGCTTCAGAAAGTGGATTGAGAAATTTATCATGTTAAATAGAGGACCCAAAGATTATGGTTTCTGGTTCTGAAATGTGTTTGCAGGAGTGCAGGATATATATGTAGATATGGAATAGATAAATCTAGTTAGATAAAATGAGATTTAATTCGTTTTTTTATTTAGTTTTCCCCCATTATATTACAGTGGAGTCACTGACGGGCTACACAAGAAAAATATTTACAGCCCAAATATTTCATAATACTGAAAATCTCACATGCAAAACTGCAACATCTATGTTTCTGAGGAACTAACATGTGAATCCTGCAATTTGTAACTTCCTTTGAGTACTAATTGTTGAAAAAAACACCAATCCTCTAATGGCCAGGTCATTCCCAGATCATCAACAAAATGTGGAAATCATATCAGCCTTTCTGTTCAACAAACTAAATCCAAATCTATGTGGACATGTTTGCAATATGTTGCTAACAAACATACATATAAAGACAAGACATTCTGTACTCCTCCGTGGTGTGGAAATTCAACATGGAGCTAACAAAGCTTGAGCATGTTATATGATGGGGACTACAGTATGTACTATTTCAGCGCAAGCACACACACCTACCACCAGCTGCAGCAACGCCACCCAAACCATAAACAAATATAAGGTTGTGTTTCCATAGAAATGTGACATCGTTGCCATGGTACAATACTTGCTACAGAGACAAAAAGACTATTTTTGTCCTTATGGGGATAACCATTGACCAGCGTCAAATCTGGATCCATCCTAACACTGACACCTGTATTCATTTTTTCTTTGTCATTTTAGAAATAACATTTAAAAAAACTTGTAATGATGTAAAAAACAACCTTGTAATGATTGTTACCTACACACTGAGGAAAGGCACACTCATTATTCCTCATGCTGAATTTTTCATATTAGATTATAATTATATCTTTCAGCCCTGTTGCAGGAAAAAAGTAAATTCTGAAATAATTTCAGCATAGAAAGTGACAATGACTGGGACAAGTGACTCCAAGATAGATAGGAGGATAGATGGATGGCGTTAAGGAGAGCAAGGGCTGCATACTGGTTAATTAAGAGATACATTGTATATGTCTGCTGTAAGTCTGGGAAATTCAGCTGTCTAAAGCAACTTTAAAGTGTAACTGCAACTTCAAATTATACTAGCTCCCTCCTTCTTAGCAGATTTAGAAAAATGCAGCAGAGGACTGCACAGGACAAGCATGGCCACTTGACAGAGTGAGTAGCAGACAGACTGCCACTCAGTGTGGTAGTCAGAGCCAGTCGGGCTAACCAGCCATGAGCATCTGCTGTCAGAATCTCTGTGTCCGCACTACAAACACAGAGAGTCTACTGGAGCTTTGACAGTCACTGGAAACACATTCATAGCTAGTGACTGTGTTCTAAACTAAAGAGGCCAACTCTCCCAGTGTGTGTCTGTCTGTGGGGAGATTAACAGCCATTACAGGTGCACAAGTCTAAATCACCAACCAAAATGGTAAGTAAAGTGTACAACATTAAGCTTATTGAATAATAAAACAATAAGTGATCATATATTAGTGTAACTGGAAGCCAGCTCTCTCAGTATTTTTCATAATACATAATTAAGCATGTAATTTATGTCTAAATTACACATCATCATTGTCATCATTCAATACACTGTAGGACATGCTTCACAATAAAGTACAGTTATTTAAATGTTGTTGAAGCAGCAGTTAAATCTTTTCTCTGATGACTGATCATTACTGCTCATCCATATCAAGCAGAATCTTAACCTAAAACTTCACTTCTACATCTTGATCAAAAATGTAATGTGTGCTAACAACACACACACACACACACACACACACACTCACAAACAGTGCACTCCTGATCACAGCCTAATGAGCATCAAACAGCAGAACGCTTGTGTAATTGGTCGTGAAAGGTGAGTGATCCACTGTGCCTTCCTCTCCGGGTCTTGAACAAGATCAAAGGTGCCATTTAAAGAAATGATCTATTGTTGATAAGCAGCTCAGGACTGGATGAACTAATTATTCTCTCAGATCTGTGCTGAAGTGGCCAGGAGCAGTGGCGATGGGGGGCATCCTCACCTTTACAGAGGTGGCAATGACAATATAAAGAAGGCAGGTGGTCGTCGTCTTTTAAGTCTCTTTGTTCTGTTGATATAAACCAGCCCAATGAAGCAGCAATAATTGGAATTTCTGAAATGTTCATATAAATAAGACCTGATGCCTAGGGTATTTAAGAGATGACAAAAGTTGGAATATGAATTGAAGACAAAACAATGTTTTGGAGCTGCAAATAAGCCCTCTTCCCTCATATAATGAAGAAATTTAAGTTAGCTCAACAAAAAGATCATAGATAGAATTTATCAGGAGACTTTCTAGCAATTCCAAACTGGGGGATTGAGGGAAGAAAGAAAGATTTAAAAAGGGACAGGGACACCCTGACAAGCTCTGAAATAGTTGATCTCACACTTTCCATAGTGATTATCCTTAGACCCTCAATGCCTGGTCCATCTCTTTCAAACTAGACAAACTCACCTTTTCACACAGGTTTTCTGTTACAACCTGAATCCTCAAGTCTAAAATAACCGTAATGACGATAACTGAGTAGTGCTCTTCAAACTAATTGTGTGTACATTTGGTGGCCCATTAAAAGGCCTCCTGAAATACCGAATAAGCAGTGTGGGAGATTTTTAGCAGTAAAACCTACACAACTTTACAACATAGGTCTACTTGATAAATAAATCACTGGCAGCTTAAATTGTAACACACTGGAGGAAACCTGGAAGATTTTGACCTTGGAAGTAGAGATGCAAGACATACTGTATAATGGGTGATGTTTTCCCATTTTGAGTCTATGGCCCGAGATCATCTTGAACTTAAGATGTGCTTGTTAAACTAAGTCCTAGTATTTTGTCTTCTTTTTTAATTTATTCTTCAAACAGAAAAGGTTTCAGTCTTTAAATGATGCTGCTGTGATCAGTTGGCATTAATAAATATGAATTTCAGCTGCTGTATTTATATGTCTTATCTGTATTTGTATTACTTTCTAGTTCTTTATATATATTTATATATTTTACAGTCCAATATTGGACTGCCCTAAAAACATTTTATATTCTTCTTCTTACTAACACAATGCATTACTGCCATGTGTTACAACTATATGAATGCCTTAAAAGAGGGACTAATATATCCCTGAAGGTGTAACAGCAACTCTCTTAACTGCACTACTGCTGGCACTACTGAGTTTGGGTATTGTTGCTAGTCTAGCCAAACAGGTACCCTGAGACTTCCTCTCTAATTTTTCACACTGTCATTTCTGTGATTCTGTCTCATAACAGAGTAGCTATTTGTCAAATGTGCCCTGACAATAGCCTCTTCAGAAGGTTTCTTCAAAAAGAGGGATGGGATTAATCAAAGACAGGCCCACCAGGTTTATTGTTTAAGGAAACAGAGAGTCTTAAATAAAAGATTTGGGAGCTGAGTCATAAATTATTTCACACTTTATTGGTCCCTGTAGAGGAATTCTCATTTCTATCAGCCCTATGCCAGGTAGGTCAGATTACAGGGTCAGCGACTGAACAACAGGGATTCTGTGTCTTGCTCAAGGACATCTGGACACAAGGCGGATACCTGTCAACACAGGGCCTTGAACCCACTTGTCCTCCTATCAATTGATAGCCCGACTGGATTTAGCTTGTGACATTTATCAGTCTATGTGTCCAACTCTGCAATCTCACTACTGTCAGTCAATCTTGCAATTTAATTTCTCTTAGTGCATCAATCGTGTCCTTTTACTCCATGAGAAACAAAAGACATGTTTGAAAGTTGATCTCAACAGACAAATAAAAATGCACATGAGAGTGGATTTTCAAATGTAAAAAAAAGTGGTCTTGGAGTCCAAGGAAAACAATGAGACATGGGTCTGGACTCCAAGTTAATTAGAGATAAATAGATAGGACCAATCACCAAGAGGAGCCAACAGAAGGGACAGTGGGGATAACTCTTGGTGTTAAAACAGTATGTGATTAATGCCTGGCTTATCGTCTCATGACTCATCTGGGGACAAGAACAATTTATTTTAAGGTTGAGACTTTGTTTTAAGATTCAAATTGGATTAAAACTTGAATAAAATTAAGGTAATGGTGGTAGTTATGCTTGTAGAGCTTATGATTGGGTTAAAATAGGCCTTTGAGTAATAAATATAAGTTAGTGAAATGTCCTTACAGTGTGCCTCGATGTGTGTATACAAGGTTTTATTTCCAGGTTTCCTTTATGTCCTTGGGATGGACTTTACTTTTTAACTCCAAACTACAGTCAATTGTAAACCATCACAAGGTAGCTGGTACTAGAAACTAGAGGACTTATTTTAACTCATGGTACCACATCTTGGAACTACAAACTTTCTGCAACAGCAGAGTGATAACTGGACCAGAGAAAACCCATGCTGAAAAGGGGTTTTCCAGATTAAAGTGGAAAATTTGAAGGAGCACAAAATTGATGCAAATTGCTGTGGCATGACTGGAAACTCAACCAACCCATAGGGGAAAGAGGTAAAGAAAGTATCATTGCAGAAGAGAAAGAGAGAAACAGCAATGTTCATGTGCCTGTATATCTGAATCTTTGTACGGGATATGATTTCCTTGTGTGCTCAAGACTAGACTTCCCTGATGGATAAGTACAGTGTAGTATACAAGCTATACAGGTATTTGAGTGATAAATATATGTCTATTTGTGTGACTGTGAAGGAAACAGAAACAGACAAGAGAGAGTAGTTGGTGTGGTCAGAGAGAGTGAGTCTTTCTACCTCGAGCAACTGTACTCTGACTTTGTTGTATGCCTTCAGCCAGCGAACTCTGGATGGAGAGCAGGGTGGAGGGCCATCTTCAAATAAACTGAGAAAGTTAAAGCAAAAAGAAAAACAAGTTCAAAAGACACATCCAGAAAGGATTGTAAACATTAAGCAGTATCAAAATGGTGGTCTGTTTTCTGGTTTCATTCCAAAATCAATCCCCTGAATCTTGCAGTGGTAACACTTTCTATGAAGACCACATCAATAGTGCGTTATAACAGTATTCATAGCAAATAATAATGCATTCATAATGCTTTATGACTACACTCAAACACACATAATGCCATCTGATGCACTGTGTCAACAGTCATGAAACATTATAGATGTGGATGGATGCTCTTGACTATTTAGAAACTAGAGGTTGACTGATGGGGTTTACAATATATTAGGACTACCTATACTCACTGGTACAAGCACCTGAACAACCAACTGTATTAAGAACTTAGTATGCTATAATATTCCATCCAGTCCAAGACTGCAAACCTAGATGTCTACTTTTTTACTTACCAGTTTTTAGTCTCTGTCTTGATATCATGATTGTCCAACACTGGTTTGGGCAGGATGACAGGAGAGTCCTTCAAATCTTTGTTACAACCAGGCTCTGGTAGTGGATGCAGCTCTTTCTCAATCTCTTCCTCCTCATCCTCATCTTCTTCATCCCAGGTAGATGGCTGGCTATTGAGAGGTGGACGAGGACCACTGGGATCTCTGCGCTCCTCAGGTTCAGAACTAAGCTGGGAGCTGACCGGGCTGAGGTTGCCTGATGAATCAAAGCGACTGCTGTCTGGTGGACTGTAGGAGAATGAGATTGTTATTTAGAATATAGTGCTGATTTGAGAAAACAAGTAGTTAAGGAATTACTGTAGAATTGTAGGGTTTGATTCCAAAATTCAGTACTTAGGAAATTACATCCTGAAATTAACGTGTTTCCAAAAATTGTATAATTGTAACATTACTGTAAAAGAAAATGCATTTTTCTATACTTTGATTCTAAAAAGGAGTTTCAACTTTGAATGGAGGACATTGATTTTGGAATGAAACAATTCAATTAATTTATTAGAACAAGAACTGGGGATAAAAGTCACGGTAAAAGAAACTCATCAACATCAGATCAAGGGAAGAGAGCCATACAAAACAAGAACAACTACCAGGGTTTAATAGGGTAGGCTGAAGGAATGAGACTAAATGCAGTCCATGTCAAGAGAGGGCTGCCATCAACACTGGGAGGTCCTCACCCATTTCAAAGATAGGTGGTAATACTGCATGTTTAAAGCAGTAACTGCATGTTGATAATGACATCAACTATAGCCTTGAAGGTTCTGTCTAAATGCCTGTGTGTGCGTGCAGAATACAGAAGCCTTTTTAATTCACCTACTTCTACTACAGGACATTCACAGGATCTACTCATGAATGTACCACACTGTACAATGATAAATGCACACTATTCATAATTCTTTAACCTTTTAATAAGATCGAAACAAAAAGGTTAAAAACTCTATTAGAGCAATGGCGATACACTTAACCTGCCTGATAAAAAAAACTTAAGTGGCTGAGTGACTAGAAAAGCACTGGGTGGCTTCTGGATGATTGAGACTGCTAACAAGGAAAGTGGTTCTGTGCTTTAACTGGCATGATTTACTTTGTCTTGGGTGTAGGCCAAATGACTTCTCACTGTTCCTTTTATTCCAGTGTCCAGCCTGCCTCTATGGTGTGCGCTGCCACACCATCATAAATCTATCAGAGTTTGATTCATATAAACAAATTGGCTGAGGCTTAGAGAATAATTCAGTGAACTGCAGGGGACAAAGAAAGGAGGGGCTTTATACCAACTCACAAGTGAAAAGCTAATAAATAAAGACCATCAGTTTCTTCATTCATTGCACTTCCATCACTGTCAGTAAAGCTATTACTGAGGTACTGTAAGTACAAAACAGTTCCAGTGCATTTAAACATAATAGTGAGCACCTTTCAAGCATATGTGATCATTTTCTTTCCTGTAGCTTTGATGATTAAACTCGCAATATACCTATATGGTTTGTATTTATAACTATGAGTTAGATATGCAGCATATTCTAAAAAAGAAATGTGTTTGGTTGAACTAAATCTAAAAAATGCTGAAATCTTTTAAAGTTAGGTTGTGGGATGGGAAAGGGAACTAAGACAGTCAGAGATACTAATATCAAATGTGTGGTACATCTGTCTACATTAGCATGATAAATGAGCTATACCATTTATCATACAAATTCTACTAGCCTTTTTGCAGCTTCCTTTGTCAACAAGTCCTTTGGTTGCTCTGTGTCCAAATCTGCATGCATGGTGTCAGGTGTGTCAGCTACACTCCTATCTACCTCACAAAGGGTGTTCTTTATCTGGGATTTATCCAAGTCTTCTTCTAGGGAAACTAAGTGAGAGGGGAAGCCAGACTGTGGTGACTGTGCTAAAGTGTCGCAGCTGACTGTATCACTAGCATCTGCACTTTCAGTTTCTCCAGAGCCTGGGGAAGGTTTCTCAGACTCTGGCTCATAACATTCATCTGCAGGTTTTGGGCTTTGGGACTGAGGTTGGGCTGAGACCACCGGAGGGGTAGATTCAGCTTTAGGAGGGTCAGGTTTCCCAAACATTGAGCCAAGTTTCATGCCAAACACAGATGATGGGTCTTCATTTCCAGTTGGTTTTTCATCCTGGAAAATACCAGATGAAAGGTTTTTAAAACCAGAAAAGAAACCACCCTCTGTCTGTGGCTGTGGTGCCTTTTCACCACTGGCTGGAGATGGAGTGGTGGAGAAAAGGGATCCAATAGATGATGTGCCTTCAGCAGCTACAGACATAAAGCCAAATTTAGGAGCAGTCAGACCTGGTATTTCAAGTATGCCCTTGGATTGAGCGGCTGGGTGTGGTGCACCTTTGTCAGACACTGCAGAACCTGGCCCCTCTAAATTCTCAGCATGTTCATCTTCCCCTGCTTGTACCTCAGGCAAAGCAGGTTTCGTGGTGGATTCAGTCAGAGGTCTTTCTTCTGCCTCTTTTTTGTCTGTTCGTTCAGCTTCCTCTACTAGTCCTTTTTCAGGAATCTCAGTTTCCTCAGGGCTTTTAACATGTCCATCTTCAAATAAAGATGCCTTCTCTGTACCTGTCTTTTCAGTGCTCTCAGAGACAGTTACCATTGCAGAAGGATCCCCTTGTCCAGACTCTGTAACAGACTGTTGATGTTCCTCGGATTTAGTTGTTTCAGGCCCTTTGAATATACCAAATATATCACTGGTAAGGGATTCTGTAGCAATACTACTTGGAAGTCCAAAAAATGAGCTTTTCTGTTGTTGCTGTGGTTGACGAGGAGCAGGTGATGATCCAAAAAGTGAACCAGGTGAATTTGAAAAAAATCCACCAACAGTTGGTGATTTGCTTGGGGCACTTGGGGTAGAAAACATAGACATAAAGCCAGAAAATGGAGCTGGTTCAGGGGGCTTCTGTGGTTCTGACTGCCTTGGACCAGCCATTCTTGGTCCAGCCATTCTTGGTCCAGCCATTCTTGGGCCAGCCATTCTTGGGCCCCCCATCCGTGGCCCTCCCATCCTTGGTGCTCCCATTCTTTGTCTTGGTGGACCAGATGGCCTGGTCATTCCTGTCGGGGGCTGTTGCTGTGGTAGGAGACTAGCAGTTCCCATAGATGGATCTGTTAGAGGCCCCACAGCTTGAGATATCATGATTTCTGATGAGTTAGAACCAACAGTTTTTTCCTCATTTGATGAGGACACTACTGTAACAGAATCATTACTTTCAAAAGGTTTCTCTAATCCATGTGCAGGTTCTTTACTAGCTTCTCCAAATTCTAATTTAGTCTCAATTGGTTCCCTTGCAGTCTCATGAGATGTGACTTTTAGTTCTTCAGTTGATTTTTCTGATTCTGAAATTGCAGCTTCTGCTGCAATTGCAGCCACTACAGAATCTGTAGTAGATTTCTCTGTAACTGCTATCACTGAATCAACAACAGTAGCCTCTTCCGATTTTTCCATATCTGCATCATCTGCTTGTTTATCACCAACAACTTTCAAAGGTTCCTTAGTTATTTTTTCCACATCTTTGACTGCTGTTTGTTCTTCACTAGCAACTTCAGAAGGCTTCTCAGTTGATTTTTTCATATCTGCAACAGCTGTTTGTTCTTCACCATCAATTTTTAAAGACTCCTCAGTTGATTTTTTCACACCTCCAACTGCAGTTTGATCTTCACCAGCAACCTCCAGACACTTCTGAGTTTGTTCTTCTACCTCTGGAGTTGTTAACTCCTCTTCAAGAACAGCTTTCACATGTTCCACTCCAGTCATAGCTGATATTTCCTTTTTGTCAATATACTTTGCAACGCTTTCTGACATTTGCATATTTTCAGTTTTTACTGATGGGCTTTTGATGGCAACATTGTCAGTTTTATCATCTTTGCTCTTGACTTCAAATGTATCTGTTTCTGATTCAGCAACTTCAGCATCCACTATATCTTTCTTTTCTTTATATTCTTTTTGAATGTCTGACTGTTCTTCGCTTACTATTTTTACAGCTTGTTGATCAGGTAATGTTTCTTTTTTTAGTAGATTACTGGTCATGGTTTTAACCACAACTGAGGCATTATCATAAGTATGATGCTTTTGCACAGTGACTATTTTGTCCACCTCCAGATGTGGATCTGTTAGTGGAACAGAATTTCTAGTGGTATTATTAATGATGTCCAAGTCTGAATCATGACCATCTTGGCATGCCTGCTCTATTTGGAGGTCCACCTTGGCTGATGATTCAGTGTGAGGCCCAGAGAGCACATTTTCCATTGGATCAACAAGGTGATCATTTGCTTTTTTGGAAAAATCTTGACTGTCTGTGTCTGGGTATTTCACTTGATCCAAGGCATCCTCCTCCTTCACAGGAACAATTATTTCTGGCTCTGTCTTGGTTTCTTCCATGAAAGACATTCCAAATACGCCAAACCCAGTTTTCAAATTGTTACCATCAGAATTCCCACCAAGCGAAAACACAGAGGAAACTTTAAAAGTGCCCTCTGATTCAGGTGGTTTAGAAGCTTCAGGATGTGGTTCTGTTGCTTGCTGATTTTGTCCACCAAACATGGAGAACAGTCCTTTTCCGGAGAGCTCTAAACCTCTGGGTGGTGTTGTAACTGTTGGTCCTGGTGGGGGTACTCTTGGTCCTGTTTGGGGCTGGGCACTAGGACTTCCAAACATGGAAAACAAACCTGCACCAGATGTTTCTTTTTGTGTAGTAGAACCTGGGAGGATGCCACCAAATATAGAAGATCCAGTGGAAGGTCCTCTTGGTGTGGCACTACCCTCAGGATGACCTCTGGGACTGGGTGGTTGCTGAGGTGGAGATGCACTGAACATGGAAAACAGGCCTTTGCCTGGAGGTTCTTTGGGTGAAGGACCTCTAGGTCGCACACCTACACCAGTTGGACCCCTTGGGCCAGCTGGTGGCTGACAACTGGATCCACCAAACATAGAAAATAAGCCTTTGCCCTGGGTCTCTTGTGGGGCCGACAGTGGTGTTGTTGGATCTTTGGATCCAGATGAAGATGGGGCATTTGACCCACCAAACATTGAGAGTAACCCTGTGCTGGGAGTGTCTTTGGAAGATGACCCAGGAAGAATGCCACCAAGTATTGATAATCCAGTTTGGGAGGTCATCTGCTGTGGAGTTGTAGTGGAGCCACTAAACATAGAAAATAAGCCTTTTTCTGGTTGCTCATCAGGCTGTCCAGACTGATCAACCTTGACAGCTAAACTTTCCCCCTTGGAGGTTGGGGTTTTCTCTGTGGGAGGTTTCAGAGAACTGGGTTCAGGGGCAGATAAGGCGACATCCCTTTCAGTTTTGTCATGAAGCTGTTGGACTCCTTCAGCTGATTCTACATCTGAAGCTGAAGTCACTTCTTTCATAGACAACTTGTCAAGAGACTGAACTTCTTCAGGCAATACAACATTTAATGTTGTATTTCTATCTTTGTGAGCTAACTCTTCCATAGTTTCAGCATCTTCTGGTGGTGCTGGCACTAAAGTTGTGTTTTTGACCTGGCAGGCCAGATTACTGAGAGGCTGAACTACTTCAAGCACTGTTACGTTTGGAGTTGCTAATTTTCTGTCCTTGGAAGACAGCTCGAGTGGTGGGTTACAAACGTCAGTAATCTCTGCTTCATCGTCTGAAAGGGTAGTTTCTATGGTTGAGCTTATCTTGGTCAGGGTTTGCTGTGAGTCATGTTCATCTACATGTGTACAATCTGCTGCAGTTACTTTAGGTGACGCCTCTGGTGAGTAGGTCTTTACCTGCTCTGATTCAATGAGTGCCTTTCTGCTACTAATTTCTGTAGCCCTAGCATCCTCTGCTATATCAGAACATGAAACAATATCAGAAGGTAAAGAATCCTTAAAATCTGGCAGCGTTACTGCAATGGGAGTGGTATCTTCGGAAGCACTGACTTCTGGCAGTTCAGTTTTGCTACATTCATTGAATGTGTGTTCAGTTGTTTCTTCTTCTGGTGAGCTTGCTGCTGAGACAAAAATATGGGGTAATCTAATGTAAGATTTTGGCTCACTTGGTTCAATTTCTGTATCAACAAGAGGCACTTCTGAGCAATTAATGCCAATGTAGATTGACCTTGGGTGGCTGATTTGCTCCTGTGATATGGCTACAGTAGAGACCTCACCAAATCCAGTGTCGACATTGACAGATTCTGTGGATATAGTTTGTTTGGTTTCCTCTAAACTTTGCTGATGTGACACACCTGCTTTAGATGCAACTTCTTCTGAAAGTTCTACTGAAGTGACTTTACTTAGATTTCCTTTGAGCTTCATGGTATCTGGTGGTTTAGCTGGTGAAGACTGAGAATTGCTTGCATTTAACGTTGCTTGTGGTTGCTGATAGTCTTGAGAAATAGACTTGAAACCATGTATTTGTGACCCACTTGAGGAAGAGACCACAGGTGATATTATTGGAGATGTTTGAGGGCTTACACCACATACAGTTGAACATTTCTCTTCGCTTTGTGATTCAGTTATTAGTAATGGTGCTGAAGCCAACTCCATCTGCAGGGCTGCAGATTGATTTTTGGATAATTCAGATGCTGAGGAAGCAGCTAGTGCTGGTGTGCAAGGAAGAGAATTTAACACATCAGATGTTTGAGGGCTTAAATCAGTTGTCTCTGGTATTTTAACAATAGGGGTTTCTGGGGCATTTTTCTCTTCAACATTGCAGTGCACAAGAGAAGTTCCCAAGGCGGTTTTCAGAGTGTGGTGGGGCATAACATCAGCTGGTTTTGTACTGACTGTGGGTTGTGAACCTCTGCCACTAAATAATGAAATCAAACCCTTGACAGAGGTGGATCCTGATGGTATCAAAGGTACCTCTGGTTCTTGCATTTTGGTTCCAAAGCCCTGGTTCATTGGCAGTGGGCCTTGTTTTGTGGAGGGCTGTGATATAAATGCACTATATTCTGATACATGTTGAATCGAAGCCACAGTACTTGAGGGCACAGTTGGTGTGTGACGTTGCTGGAAAGTGACAGGACATGGGTCTGAATCTGGTTGTTTTGAGAGTTGAATTCGTTCCTTTGCATAACAATCTGCAGCTGCATTAATCTCCATGTGCTGTATGCCAAAAGATGGTAGTGAAGGGTCAGTTTTCTGTCTATTGTGTCCTTGCTGAAAAATCGAAGTAGGCATTGACTGAACATTCAACGATTGTGGGGTAGAAACCATTTGGGGTCTACTATACATTTGCTGGGTAGAAAAAGGAGGCAATGCCTGTCCATTGCTTGTCATTTTTCCAATATCTGATGGCCTTTCCACAGTGCTCTCACAGCTGTCCACAGTTGGCTGCTTAATGAGAATTTTGGGTCTAAAGGTCGTGTCATGCTGAACAGTTGTTTCTTGTCTTTGCAACTTTGGAGTCTTTGGCTGAGATCTTGCAATGGATGAAGTCCTAGTAATTTCCACGCCAGTTTGTTGGTATTGCTGTTGTGAGACCGATTGTTGTGTTTGTAGCTGAGGTATGATTGAAGGCAATTGATCAGGCTTCTTGGATTCAACATAAACACTACTGGTTTGATGTTGATATGCAGTGTTTAGTGAGAGTGTAGCAGATGCATTGTCCTGCATAGACTGGGGAGCAGCATTCTGGGGAGGATGCATCTTCCTTTGAATAAGCGCCAAAGAAGAAACTGAAGTATTCATTGGGGCAGAGTTTAATCCTGATCCTGACTGCATTCTACAATGTATTCCAGGTTGAGTGGTTGCCTGGTTCTCAGTGGAATATTCCCTCTGTTGTAGTGATTTCTGAATTTGAGAAAGTGGTGGATCTTCTCTGACCTCATAAAGTATGTTTTTTTGCTGGTAAAGACTACTCTGAGACAGAGAATGCACATGGGGAGAGGATAGATCGGTAGCATCTTGATGACCTATTGTTGTGGTTTTGTTTTGAGGCTCAACAGTTAGGTCAACAATACCCAATAATGTTTTCTTTTTAAATTGCCTTTCAGTTTGCCTTTCAAACATTTCGTTCTTTGCTTTGTTACTCATGAAATTCATGGGTTGTCCATCCTCTGGTTCAATGTGACTACTTGAAATGTTATATTGTAGTGTTGTATTAACACTGTCTTTGGCAGAGAAGTCCACTGGCTTATTTTGTTGGTGTGTGTCCTTGTAGGTGGTCACTGACCCAGAAAAGACATCATTGCTGTGGTAGGTAGATACCTGTTTATGCAGTGTCTCACTTGTGTTAATTCCTCTCAAGGCTTTTCTTACTTCTTGCTGTCCAGATTGCTCCACTATGAGCGGTACACCAACAGTACCATTCATTGTTATAGTTGCAGTGTTTTTGACCAATGGCACAGCTCCAGTTGAGATATTAGGAGCTGTTTCTGATTGTATCTGTTTTGGTTTTGGAGACATGTCAAGGAAGCTTTTGATGGAGTTGGCAGGTGCTGATACTCTTTGGTCCATTTCTTCAGATCCACTATACATAAAACCTTGTTGCATCTGTTCCTGTGATCCTACCAGTATCTGTTGCCTTTTAGGTTGATCTTGAGAGAGATGTGTTTCCACTATCAGTGGAACACCAACACAATGTTCTTGAGAATATGCAAAGCTTGATAGCTTTGTCCTTACCAGTGATACTGGATCTGAATAGTTCTGCACAGTGTCTGATTTAGATGTCTTTGTGGACATATCTAACATGCTTTTAACCGAGTTTGCTGGAGCTGTAGAAACTGGATAAGATTGGATAATAGACTGTGACACACCAGTGGTCTCACTTATACTGGAATACTGCACTGTCATACAGCTGTGGTGTGGTTGATGCAGAACAGGGACATTGTTTCTTTCTAGAGTTTGCTGTTTTTGCACAGGGATCAAGGGTCCAGGTTGCTTCTGGCAAGTTGATTCCATTGATGTTGGATCAACTACCAGGGGAACACCGACAGAATCTCTTCTGGCAACTACTCTTGCACTTGGCTTATTAACAAGTGAAATTGCTTCACTTTGAGTGGACGCATGTTCTGGCATTGTTGTTCTCAGTGTGGCTTGGGATGGCTTGGGTGACATATCCAGTGCTACAGCTGTGATAGGTTTTGTTGAGGTGGATGTCTGATGTGTTTGAATAGTGTTTGACAACTGTAAAACCGAGTGATTTGACTGGGCACCAGGTTTGCTTAGCCATGATTGGTGTTGATATGAAAAAGAATCTGTCTGGCATTGATTCTTATTCTCAAACTCCAGCTGTGCATTTGAAGGGGAGCTGATTTGAATGTCACCAAGAGGCTCTTGAGAAGGGATATCTACAACTAGAGGTACTCCAACAGAATTTTTTCGTGCAAGTTCACGGGCACTTGGCTTGCCTCTCATTAGTGGTATAGCTTCAGTAAGAGTGTTGTCTGATTTTACTTCTGGAATCACTTCTTGAATCAATTTGATAGAAGATTTAGAAGTCATGTCTAGTGTGGCTTTAACTGTGTTGGCAGGTGCTGTGGCTGGCTGGGGTGGTTTACACATTTCAAGGGATTCAGAAGACTGACATAAAAGAGACCGCTGTCTAGGCAAATATGTCCTTCTACTGCTAGATGAAATCTCCTCTTTCCCAGCTAAGCTTTTTACAGGATCACCTTTAATAGTATGAGAATTATATTCTTCATCTGATGTTGGATATATATATTCAGTTTTCTGACACTGAAGCTCCAGTGATTCTCCTCTATATGACAAGTCAATGGATTCATGATGATTAGAAGATGTGTCTCTCTCCTCAGAAGTTAATGTTTTTTTCTTTTCCAATGACAGTGCCTTACAGAGAGCATCCTTTGATGGCACAATAGTATGTTGAGTCTGCTGGGTTGTTGCCTTGGTAGACATATCTAATGTACCTTTAATTGAGTTTGCCGGTGCAGTGGTCTCCTGATATTGCTGAGCCTTCTCGCTTGACTCATAGGAAGGAATCTGCTGTCTACAACCAGTTGTAATTGTTGGTGGTCTTTGCTGAATCTGAGGCACACTGAATGAAGAATGGAGTTGCTGTCCCTGAGGGTCCACTTGTTTTTTCATAACAGGTCTTTCCAATTTTGAGGTACATACAGGTTGCAATGACTCAGTCTTTGCAGGTTGCTTAAGACCCCCAACAAGGCTAGATGCTTTACTTGAAACATGAGTAAGTGAAGAGCTTCTTGTTGCTGTTAACATTACGTTAGTGTCAGAACTCTTTGGTAATCCATCAGAGGATTTGAATGAAATGTCTATTGCACCTTTGCAAGCAGCTGTAACATCAGTTTGGTTTGCCTCAGTTATAGAGGTGTGGGAAGCTAGTAGCCTTTGGGTAGGCAATGTAGATGATGTATGGTCAACTCTAATCTCTGGAGAGGACAATTTTTTATCTGATTTGTTGTGTGGATTAACTGGCATATAAATGTTCTGGGAAATTGAATCTCTTGGACTATCCTGTAATGTTCCTTCTGAATTAGGTCGAACTTCTTCTTCTTCCTCATTCTGTTTAGTAAGATCCATAGCAATTGCAGTCTTGTCAGCCAGGCCTGCATTTGCCTCAATATCCATCTGGTTTTTCTCTTTAAATCTTTTCAACTTGTACTTTGTAAAGTCAACAACTTCATCTTTTTGCAAAGTTTCAATATTTACATCCATTGCATCTTTTTGTTTGATATATTTGCTTTTATTAATTGTGGCAGAAAAATCTAGGACTTTATTTCCTGTTTGAGAGTCAATGGGAGTGCCAAAGTTATGATTTCTGTTGTATAGGTAGACTTCAGACATTCTGTCATTCAGTATATGTAACTGAGGTGTGCATTTTTGAGAGGAATCTTGTGGCTGCTTTTGGTCCACTACTGAAGTACAACTGACTTTGCTAGTGTCACACATCCCTGTGACTGCAGTCTTATTTGCTTGTGATAATACTCTGGGCTTGTCTGCCTGAGGTGGCTGCCTTGCAAGCTGGGGTGTCTGTGGGGAAACAGAAGACACAGCCACAGTTGTAGAAGATATAGTGGGTAAACTCCTAACAGAAGTAGCTTGTGCTGAAAGAGCTGAAGAGGCTTTAGTAACAGTTGGCGGTGTAGGTAGTTTCCTTCCCAACTCTGCAAATCCTGGGATTTTTGAAGCTGATGGGGTCTCGGGAGGATTTCTGGAAATTTGTGAAGATTCTGAAACCTTGCTAGACACTGATGCTGAAGTAGCAGGTGTTGATGATGTTGATGATGGCAGTTTATTAGCTTTATTTGCATCAGTGTTAGGAGACATTCCAGTGATTCCTCCAATAGCTGACTGAGAGCTCGACTTTTGTTTTGGCTGGTCTGCAGGTGTATCACCTACATGTGCGATCCTGATTTCAGGAATTGGGTAATGTCTGTTTGGTGTTGAATAGCACATTGGAGAAGGTGCAGGTGAAGGTGTAAGCACATCTTTTATTCCCTGATTCTTCCAGTATGGCCCTCCGTGACCCCCTTTCAGTGACTTTAAAGTAAGATCAGCTGCCTCCATTGGCTTCTCTTGACAGCTATAACTATTTTGTACCGATTCCACCTTAATCTTTTTAAGCTTGTACACAGTAAAGTCTACAGGCTGATCAGCTTGAGAAGATATAGATTCCTGAAACATTTGTGAGAAGCTTTCCAAATTCATGTTCATTATTTTTTCACCTTTTCTAAGGGCAGAGGTTAGGTCTATGGGTGCATCTGAAAGCACTAAATTATTCTGCTGCTGGCCTGGAATCCAGAAAACTTTATCTTCGGTGCAGAGGGGGATTTTAAAACCACAAAGTGTCACTTTGTCCTTTTCCTTTTGTTTCAGAATGTTAGCAATATTTTCAGTTATATTTCCCAGCGCTTGTACATCCTCTGGTGCAGCACAGGCATAGAGATGTCTACCAGCTCGGTCAGTTAAAAGGGAATAAATGTATTCTTCATCTGTATAAACATAATATCCACAGTCCCCAGCATCAGCTGGCCACCATAACCCTTGTTCCAATAGCGAAAGCCATTGTTGATACCACTCAGAATCCTCAAAGAGCATTTCATTCACATCCCCAGTAGCTCCTGCTGACCTGCTCAAATCCACAGCACCATGTGTTAAATCCAATGGACCATTTTTAGTGGCAAGTTGTTTTAAAAACTCAGCTGCTGATCTCAAACCAAAGTCTTCATCTTTTACATCACTATTAACAGCACTTTTTTCCACTACTTTTCTGAATTCCTGTACACTACATTCTGTAAGAGACTGACATCTACTTAACCGCGTTTTGGTTTTTTCCATGGACAGATTTAGAGCACTACCTTCAAAAATCCAAAGCTTTCTTTTCCTATCTAGATCATTCAAATTATCACAGCTACTCCAGGGTTTCTTGTCTCTGCAACTCATGTCAAACAAAACAAGATCTTCATCTGGCTCAAAGAAGCGATTTCTGCTTTCAAAAAGCTGGGCAGCAGCATCCTTCCAAGGATGTGAGGGCACATTGAATTCACTGATGTCCATTTCCATAGGATTTAACCATATGTGATTGTCTGATTGAAGTGCTCTAACCGTTGGAGGTATATGCACTTGGCATGCTTTGGAGTGTTCCTGAACTTGAGTGGCAAGGGCTTCAGAGAGGGCATAATCATTAAGCTGCTGCCACAAAAGAGCTTCTATGAGACATTGATGCTCATAGAGCTCTGGCGGAATAACACCGTGCTCTGTAAAATTGTATAAAAGATCCTTATAACCATACTCATGTGCTGTCCCATACAAGAGACGTTGAATTTCCTCAAGATAACGCTGAGTTGAGGAAATTGTAGGATCTTGCCAAACCTGAGACTGCAGAGGTTCTCTGTGGATATCAACAACTGGGGTAGCTGCAACAACAGTAGTTGTAAGTGTTGCTGTACTTGAAGGGATATCCTCCTTACTCTTGGGCAGGAAACGATCAAGAAGTCCTTTTTCTGTTTCCTTTCCAGGAGCAGTAGTGCTAATGTCACTGGGGCTAGTTTTGAAAATGCTGGATAACAAACCAGGGGATGTACTGCTTGTGCTGGTTTTTGGTTCCTCCTTCCCAAGCTGAGGTGTTGATGGCTGCTGTGTCTTTGATGATGGCTCCTCTGTGACACTTAAAAGACCTGAGAGGAAACCTTTTTGAGCTGGACCCTTTAAATCCTTATCTGTGGCAACATCTTGGGAGGAAGGCATCTCTATTGGTTTGGTCCTTTGAATCTGTGGTCGCCCCTGTCCAGCACGTGGCTGATGTTGTTGCTGTGTTGTTGGAAGGTTCACCTGATCTGAAGATGATGACGACTGTTCCACGGTACCTGAAATTTTGTTCATCAATCCCGAGATTAATCCCCCTGATTCAGACTGGGCAAGATTTTGCTCTGACTTGACTGATGGTTGCCCTGCCTGAGCATGTGGAGATGACTGTTGTTCCTGTGGTACATTTTCACCAGATGCAAGCTTGAGAATACCTGAAAGCAAACCTCCACTTTGAATAGGCTGTTGGGTTGCTGTATGTTGAGGATTTGCCATTTTGCCAGGCTGTTGTTGCTGTTGGGTTGCTGTATGTTGAGGATTTGCCATTTTGCCAGGCTGTTGTTGCTGTTGAGGTAATGTCTGACCAAACAGTCCCGATAAGAATCCTCCTTGCTGACTGGGTTGAGATGATTGTTGACTAGGTCCAACAATGTTTGATTTACTGCCCTGTTGAGACCCAGTCTGTGCAGTAGGCTGTAGTGGTGCATTATCTGTAGACGCTAACTTATTAAAAAACCCTGACAGTAGTCCACCCTGCTGTGGCTCTGGTGCAGAGGCAGCAGGTTGTGGAGGTACATGGTTTTGCCTCCTCAGAGGCAGTCTGTTACCTTGTTGGGGTTGCTGCTGGTTTGGTTGACTAACTGGTGGCTGCTGCTGTGTTAGAGGAGTAGGACTTGCTGAAAATAGCCCAGAGAAGAAGCCTCCCTGTTGATTAGGTGGTTGCTGGTTGCTGTTTGTTTTAGGCCCTGCTCTTTGTGCTTGTTGATGTTCTGGTTGACTCCCCAATGTAGACTGTGGAGTACCTGTATCTGCAATTTTGTTTAATAATCCAGTGAGCATCCCCCCGGTACTACTGACAGGTTGTTGCAGAGGGACTTGGTTTTGCTGTTGTAGGTTTTGTTTATTGCCCAGTTGCTGACTAGGTTGACGCCTGGATGGGCCACTCTGTTGCTGGTTTTGTAAGGGCTGGGCTGGGTTTGCAGGAGCAGAGTCTTGGCCTCCAATTCCAAACAGACCAGAGAAGAAGCCTCCTTGTTGTGAAGGACCTTGCTGCATTGGTTTTTGGTTAGGCTCTTGAGCACAAGACTCTGATTGAGGCTGAGATGGAGTAGGATTAGGTTCCACAATCTTGTTAAAAAGTCCAGACAACACGTTACTTGGTTGTGCAGTTTGTGTAGGCAGAGGTCCTTTTGGTGGCTGGGAAGTGGTTTCTGTGAGTTTCAACAAACCCCCAAACAACCCACTAGGTTGAGACATTGTTGCTTTTGGATGTAGTATTTCTTTTGCTGGGTCAGGCTCTTGTTGTTGGTTGTCTGTGGCAGGCTGTTTTAGTTGCTGGTCAGGTTGATCTTTGTCAGGAGGAGTTGGGTCTGTTGAACCTAATTTCATCAATCCTGACAAAATCTCTGCTGACTGAGTAGGAGGAGTGGTCCCTTGATTTGAGTTTTCGTCAGATCCTTCTGTTTTTGCTGTATGGTCAGCTGAATCTAGTTGTAACTCTTGAATGGAATGAGTTGTCTGAGATGTAGTTACAGTGTCCGTAGCTTTTTTCAAGAGCCCGGATAAGAGTCCTCCAGTGGTTGGCTGTGCAGCAGCAGGTTGTCCTTGCCTTTGAGTTGGAATTTGGCCAGACTGACCTCCTGGCAATGTTGACAATGACTGATTTGTAGAAGGAGAAACATTATCAGAGGCAAATTTAAAAAATCCAGACAACAGTCCCCCTGACTGTTGTGTGGCAGAATGCTGTTGTATTTGGGGAGAAGATTGGGGAGGTGATGAAAATAGGCCTGAAAATAGCCCACCTTGTTGAGGCTGACTCTCTGCTCCCTGGGCTCTCTTGTCCACATCTTCTGTTGTTGCAAGTTTCAACAATCCAGAAAGAATTCCTTGAGCATGTGGGGCTTCTGGTTGTGGTCTGGTTTGCTCCTCAAGCTTGAGAGAATCTTCATCTTTGGATGTGACATCTGCTTCAGGCTGGACATCTGTCTTACACTGTGGATCATTTTCAGAAAATGTTTGCTCTTGAGACAGTTCTGTTCTGCAGACAGTGCTCTCTGTGGATTCAGGCACCATTTGTTCAGTATGTGGCTCAGTTTGACCACTAGGTTTGGTTAGCGTCACAGTGGGAGCCATTTGTGGTTTTGCAGGTTCCTTAGAAGGTTCACCTGTGGTTACCTTAAACAGGTTTGAAAACCAGCCAGTTTCTGTGTTTCCTTTTGGTACACTTTCAAAGAGTGCAGCACGACTGGGAGATGGACTTCGTGCAGGGCTGGGGGATGTACTTTTTGGTGGGGCATTGGCATCTTCACCAGATGCAAACTTAAGAATCCCTGAGAGCACACCTCCTTCTGTTTTTGGTGGGGTTGTTGTGGAAATATTTTCAGAGGAGAAAAATGGTATTTTGAGTTTGCTGCCTAAAAACGACTCCTCTGTAGGCTTGGTGTCAGTCTGTGAGGAATTTTCAGGAGGAGCTGTTGATATGAGGGTAGAGAGAGATTTCTTAAAAGGACTGAAGAATCCTGTTTCTTCTGAAATGCCTTCGGGTTTTGGTTCAGATACTGCAGACATCTGTCTTTGCTGAATATCAGGTAGCTCACCAGATGATTCTGTCTCTGGGAGAAGCTCTACTGACCCACTTCCCATATCTTGGAAAAGCTCAATTGATCCACTACCTGTATCTGGCAAAAGATCAACTGATCCACTTCCTGAACCTGGTCTCGTCTCACCTGATAACTGTCGCTCTGTTTGTGAGCCCTCTCTATTAGGACTTGTGGCTCTGCTGACAGATGCTTGCTGGGATTCACTGCTTGCAGCAGATGCACTTTGTTGCTCTGATGGCTGAGGTGATGGCTCTCTAGATGGAGGTGCACTAGAAAAAAGTCTCAAAGGACTAAGCCTTCCTAACATGGATTCAAACCCAGATGTGGATTGGTTAGCAGTTGTTGCACTACCTTGTGCCCCTCGGTCAACAGGCATTTGTACCTGTTCAGTGTCACCTTGTCGACTTGATTCAGAGGATTGAAATGGCAAAAGAGATTGAAGGAAAAACTTTTTTTCTGTTGTGGCCTCCTGAGAGGCAGGAGGAACTATGGCTACTGGGGGAGAGGTACCACCACTCCTGGGAATAAATGAAAGGAGCTTTGAAATGCCAGACTCAGGTTGAGGTGATGTTTGGGAGGTCGGTGGCTCTATTTCAGTGGTACCAGATGTTTCTGTGGCTTCAGTGGTAGCTTTAGGGATCAAAGAGAGCAGTTTTGAAATACCAGAGTCTGCCTGTGGTGGTTGGGGTGATGGAGTTGTGCAAGCAGGCACTATCTCAGTAGTAGACTTTGATCCTGTGATTGTACTGAATAATGAGCTCATGGCATTCTTTACTCCAGCTATGCCCTGTTCAACCGCACTGTCCTCTTTAACTTCAGGTTTGACTTCATCACTATTACTGTCTTCAGGTTGCACAACTTTGGTTGGTAGTGGTGGAAGTTTTCTTCTAATTGGTTTAGGTATTGTTTCATAATTGTTGATCTCCTCCTCTTTTACAGCCAGGTATTCAGACACTGAATGAACTAAGCTCTGAAGCTCACCCATTGCATCGACACATTCATTACTTGGCTCTGCTACAGGAGACAATATAGGATCTTGTCCACGACCTGTTCTTCCCTTGCTTAAACACCTATGTCCTTCAAAAGGTGAGATATACTTGCAAGGGTAGTAATAATTTTCATATTCATAACTAGCATCACCCTCAGTGAATGTCAGGTCATCTAGTTCCTCCTCAGATCCGAAGGAATACTGCATCTCATCTGAATCAACAGAACCATATTCACTCCTCCCCCAGATCCTTGCAGCCTCTTCCCGAGCAGCCTCCTCCTCACAAAAAGCTGCATAGCTCTCAAGTGTGTCCTCTAAGGCAGTTTTGGCCCAGAGTCTGGTTTTGTAAAGTAGACCTTCTCTGTCTGTCGACTGTCTTTGCTGTTTGACAGAAGGAATTATATCAATTTCAGGGGGGGACGATTCATCCTCAAAGCTGCCAGCTTCTTTATAAACTAAACGTACTTCTCCACTACCAAAGCCATGCGACTGTCTGTGTGGCCTGCCATTTAGCTCCCCCATATCCTCAGGGGATAGCGCATCACATTCCACTGTCTGATAGAATCTGCTGCCTTTGGATTCAGAAGGGTTGTCACTGATCCGGTATATGATGCTTCTATCTTCGTCCTCCCACATTTTCTGCTCAGCATCCAAGTAATCATCCAAGATACCTGAGCCAGGCACTTTATATTTACTCTCCCAATCCTCCACACCCATACCTGAGTCAACAGGGATTATTCTAACTCCACCCTTACTGTTTGATCGCCTGGATTAAAACAAAAACAGAGCCATGCAGGAAGCAGTGGAACATGATGCAAAGAAAAAGAAAAAAAGAAAAATTAGACTTCAGTCAAGCATATAATTCAGATAATGCATAGAAAGTGCAAGTAAAGAAATAGAATAGCAAATGAAAAAAGCCAAGCATACATGTGGAAGATAAAGTATTTTGTTCTATAGTGTGCAAAATTTCATAGTTACTAGGTACCTTTTTAATGACAGTGGTGTTTTTTGTTAGATATAACTGTCCCAAAACCTCAATCAGTGGATTCTGCTGTTCTTGATAACTTGACGCATATGCATGAATCCAAATGATTTTAAAGTGGTACTGCAATGATGTGTGCAGGGATTTGTGTCTTTGCTATGCTAACATGCACGAGTGAGTTTACCTGGGTCCCCTCATTTCTCTATAGTCTAGCTCATAGCTTTGTGTAGAGTCACATTCCTTGGACAGGGTTTGATGTTGGATCCTGCGACCTATAGGGTACTGGTGCACTGATGAATTTGTCTGGGGGGTGTTGTGGTAAGGTGGAGGTCTGTTGCCAGTTTCACTGCGGTAGTCACTATCACGGTCATCCATTGCACTATCATGGTCATCGAAAGCTGGACAAAGACAATACAAACAGTTCAGTGAATAACAAACAAGACAATATCTAAAATAAATCAATATCAATTAAGTGATCATTTTTAAAATGTACAGGAAAACACAGATATATCACTTCTTAACTTTGCTCTTGTTTATTCTTAAGTTCTATGTGATAGAACAGCCCTCCCCAGCATTCTTTTGTACTGCTTTTTTTTTTGTAAAGACAATTATAATGTGAAAATCTAAAGAAACAGTTATGGAATAAAAAGGTTGATTCATACAAAACCATCTGTAAAAAATAAAGCCCTAACCCTAACCCTTGTTTGAATAAAAAGCTCCCTCTTGTGGTAGCAGGCATGTCATGCAAAAAGCATGACCACAAAGCTCCACAAGAAATTAGAATAACAAACAAATTTTAAAAAAAGTCCAAATGGCACATAAAATATACAATAAAAAATATATATAAATAACATAAACTAACATAACATGACTGAACAGAACAAAATTGGAACCCACACGTTACTTTGTATTTTGATCAGGAGGATACAAGTGTAATTCTAAATGAAATAATGACAAACATAGGATACAGACTCACATGCAGTTTTCCTGATTCAAAAAGAAAGGAAAAGAGCAGTCCTGTGTACCATGCAGGAATGGAGTGAACAACAAGTCACAGGGAAAAAAAATAACCACTATACGTACTCTGCTGGTCACTCCATCCGAAATAACTCCAACTGCCTGGTGGCATGGAGGCAAGTGTTCAAAGAAGTCAGGAAGAAAAGTGAACCTTAATATTGAAGAATTAAACCAGTAACTGGTGATGGCCAAATACATATGTAACATATAATGGGACTGACGACACCCAAATCTGTAAAGCTTGATGGAAGTGATGAATGGTAATACCAGGATGTGACTAATAAAATTTAAGTGAAGCAATGTGAACCTGTCACATGAAGTAATTTGATTGACAGAGTTTATTTCACATAGTACAGTATGAATGATCAATAGTGACACAACAAAATAGCAGCAAGAAAACATGTTCTCACAAAAGTAACATCAGTGCTCAGCAGGTAGGAAACAGTCTTCATAAGTACCCATTACAGTGACAGAAATCATCTTTAGTGTGCAAACAGCAAGTTTGATTTTTAGAAATCAATGGAGACTCCAAATCAATCACTATAAGCTGACACTAAAGTAGCTTTAAATGCATCATGGAATGAAATGCTGTTTCCTGTTCATGAAAGACGGAATGAAGAGAAAAACCTGTGTAATGAAACACTTAGCGAACAAATGACCCACAGAACACAAACACCTATAAATGTGAATGTGCAATGGCATGAATGCACCAAAATTTTTACTTTTACAGCATACTCACAGCACTGAGAGGGCACAGATGCCATCCGTCTTCTCTGGACCTCTTCCTGCAGTGGATACTACCATAAGAGAAAAATGGAAACAAATGTGAGTTGATGTATGTGTGGATTTAGAGGTTAATTTAGATAATCCGGGATGTAGTAACTAGAATTTTTCATTAGATGGCGGCAGATAGCCAACACAAACTGCAACATCTCCTAGAAGGGTGCATGTTGTGACATAATATTTGATAAATAATAAGTAAGGGTAAATAACGGAAATGCTCTCAGAGTGTGTGCATAAAACCCTATTAGCAAACAGCACAAGTGAGTTAATTTCTTTCCTTTTTAAACTAATGTAAATGAAAACAAAACTTTAGAGATTTCAAATGCATTACTTCTTGCATGCAGTCTGCAAACATTTCCTGTTCCCTTAGTTTTACACTACAGAAGATACACTTTCCACTTCATGTTTGCTGAACTGCTACACTTCAGCTCCAGAAGAAGGCACAATTAAAAAATCTTTGATTTGATCTTAAATTTATTTCCACCTCTGCTTCTACTCAAACATAGATTTCTGTAGGTGTATGTAGGATATAATAAATGCACCTTTTAATTCTTGTACTGCTTGTAAAATTTAGTGACACCAATGGTTTATATTACCACTCTAAGACTTCTACCGCAACTACCTACTTTAAAGATGAAGTAAAAGAAAAGGCTGTCCTGGGGGAGGCTGAATTACGATCCCCACAGGAAACAGATTTTTTTCGTAAACTTACCTCGTCATGTATCCGCATGGTGTTGATCCGCTCCAGTTTATTGGTCCAGTACTGAGCCTCGTCTTCTGGGATATCTGGACAGATGGATTGGACAGGAGAAATAAAAGTGAGAAAAATTAAAAGAGTGACAGGAAAATGTGGGAAGGAGAGAGAGAAAGAAAGAGGTGGTGAAAGAGGAAAAGTCGACACATGGGATTCAGTGTTAGATAGGAGGGATGGGTGGTAGGATTGAGGAAGAGGTTATGAAGAGAGAAAAAGTAAATAATGGAGCAAGAAGTAGAGTGCAAAGCACAAAATGTGAAACAAAGTGCAAGAAGAGAAGAAAAGACCATAGGCACTGGAGCTCCACCCTTCCCTCAGTCACCTCTCCTCCATTCTCCCATTCTCCCTAGTCCCTTCCTGTCTTTCCACCCACGTTGTTTGATGTGTTCCCATCTTATATTCATGTGTTTTTAATAGCTCATGAAGAGGTCTCCATTTGGGGGACCAGAAATAGAATATAACAACCACATCAGTGGCCACACAGGTCCTCCCCAAAGCCAAAAAAAAAAAAAAAAAGAAGTTGGGGTAGAAGAAGAGAATAAGACGAGAATAGGGAAAACGTAAAAGCCTGGCCTATGTTCTCTACCATGTTCCCAAGCAAAGCCAAGACATTCGGAGCCTTACTAATGTAAATATTGATAGTGCAACATAAATAATAATATCCTACTATTATTATGATTCTTTGTTTTCTATTTGGTAGATAATAATGCTCCAAGTTTTTTAGTTTTACAGTTCCAACAATGCTTTGAGGGATATAAATAGAAGGTATAATGTTTCCATAGAGTCTGGATTTGTTTACAATTTAGCAAACTGGCACAAATGTCAAATTGGTGATGAGCATTTCCTGTTTCTAATATATCCACAGATGTATAGACAACTATCACTGGATTACTTTTGGACTACTTACTGATACTAAAACACTAGACTAAGCCCTGGAGTTGCTAAGTCTATTTTTGAACATTTGTTGATAGACAGCAATGATATCCTTTGAGTAAGTCACAATAAATTAAACCCTGAGTTATACTATAAATACATATTTGTTGACCAAAAAGATACAACTCACTATTGATTAGTTCCTATATTGTAAACTGGATGCCAATTACTTTAACTGTTTTAAAAAGGATTTGTCAAAGTTTGCTAAAACAGGGAAGCTACTATCTTATCTCCATCTTCAGACCCTGGCTTTTGTGTCAAGATGAGCAAACAGCAGCATGAACCAGTTCCTTCTTGACACCAGGTGAGTGTTGATAAATGGAGTGCCAGGAAGTACAAGAGGAAAGGCAAAGGCTCAAGAGTAGACACTTTAGACAGCTCCCTGAGAGATTTAGAGTTTGCTGTAGAAACTAAATGGTCGTAAGAAATGTTGCTATTTAGGGGGTTACACTTGAGAAATAAAAAGAACACAAATTAAAAATGGTGAGGAATATTTAGGGCAAAGAAAACGTTACAGTGAAGAAAGTATTCATTAAAACTTCATGACTTCATAGTGTTACTTCCACAAGCTCTAATATCCGGAGCTTTTATAAGGAGGATAAACCATAGCAGTCGAACACAAGTCAGTTGTTAGCAGAAGTAAACTGTGACTGGTGCTTCTTCATCAGCTGAGCTATAGTAAATCAGTATTTCAATCCATATTATGTATATAGTCACAATAATGTATTTTCAGTTTGAAAGTAAGTGAGTGAGTTTGTGTGTGTTTGATGTGTTTAGTGAATGTAAAATGTGTTAATTCATGATTGGAGATCGCTGTTGAATATTACTGGAAGACCACTGAGCTTCAGTTGTTCAAGGATTGTTTTTTTTGGGGAGGGGGGGTTGTATATTGTTTTCCTTCTTTAGCTCTTACCATGTGTTCAAAAAAAGAAATGGGTAGTTAGAGCATCATTGAGCCAAGGATGCTGTACAATCATATGCATACCAAAGGGTAGCTCAAAGCGGGTGTCCAGCAGCACTTGGTGTGGAGTTGGGTTCGTGGTACCACAGATCTCATCCTCCCTCATTAACACCTCAGAGTCAAGAGATGTCCACTTTCCTGGTCCCTCCTGAAACAGAAGCACAACGAAACAAGAAAGAAAAAGAAGAAGATAAAGAGATGGGTTAAGATGGAGAGAGTGAAGGAAGACAAAATACAAAAGAAAGGAGAGATCATTCAATAAAAGCATACAGCAAAAGATGAAGAATAAGGAACAACCCTGGCATTTCAGACAATGAGCAAATGAAAGTGATTGTTTAGTGTGCTTTAAACTGAGGGGAGAAGTCAAACATTGGGCGGCTGAATTATGCATGACAACATGTGTGCTCGCTGCCTCGCTTTGAAACACTCAAGAAAAAGTAATGAGGTCTAGAGGCGAGACAAGCCTGTCCGCGATATGTAAGTGCGGTAGATGGAAGGAAGAGTGTGAACTTAAGCATCCTATGGGGCACATACTGTATATATGAAGTCCACAAGTACAAATACAACAACCTACAGTAAGGGCTACCAAGGTGTAAGACGTCGCCAGGTCATACTTTCTGCAGCTAAGGTGAAGTAATGCTATTAGGGCTGGACTATAAAAGGATTGTGATACAATGTATATCATTAATGGCAATCAAATTTTGATACTTTTTCTTGATATGGATAGCTCTAACAGCCGATCAAAAAGCACAAATACACACTACAACAGCCGATCAGTCTGTAGTTTTCCGTTTTTCCTTTAAAGTACACGGTGAACGGTGATGAACGTAGATGTTTAGGCATATTTCCTCTGAAAAAGCAGCATTCACTAGCCACATCATTAACAAGATACATTTAAATGATTTATTAACAAAACCTAAGATTGTGAGTGAAGTGGGAACTCTTGTACATCTTTGGTCTATTGCTACATTGTGGGGAAGCTTTGGTGGGGAATCCGCCGTAGCACCACGGAACAACGAACACCCCCAAAACCCTCTGGAGAGTAGGAAGGAGAGGGAGAAATAGAAAGAAAGAAATGGTGTGGGTGGGAGGGGTACAGAATACGAGAGCGAAAGAGTACGAGAGGGTAAGGAGGGTATTATAGGAATGCTGGAAGTGGCATGGTTGAGGTGTGGTCTGAGTGGAACCAAGGGGCAAAAGAGTTTATTGCCTTTCTGCCTCATTCTCTCTTTCTCTGGCTGAGCTACTCCACACAGACTGACAGCAGTGTAACTTCAGAGCAGAGCTCACAGCGGAGGGAGTAAAACAGACTAAGGTATATATTTTACGGGAGTCATCGATGACAATGCTCTTTATCCAAGTGCAACAAAAGGGAGACAGTATCATTTATTTATCCAACACTTGTTGAACAAGCAGAACACAAACTTTGGCAACACTGCCCACAGTAACTTGCTGCCTCATCTTCATCCACACCTGCCTTGTTTTATATCCATACAGACGTGAAGTGAACTCTTATTATCCTCCAAAGCTGAAAAAATTGGTAACAAAAAGGAAACATGACAGTTGGCAAATATGGTCAGAAACAACAAATCTTTTTTTAATCAGCTGAAAACCACACCATTATTAAGTAATTATGTAAGTTACAAGGCAAGCTAACTTCTTCCAATCACCTTGCCTGCCCTTTTCCCAACAGTTTCCAACGATGACTTCCCAGATAGGCATGATCTGGCCTATTCAGGTTAAATAATTAGACCTCAAAGGGAAATAATTTTGTCACACATTCTGATGCTTCGTTCAGAAATGAATTTCTTTACTAGGGGAAAACAATACCGCACAAAAATATTTTGTCTAACGTAAGGCAACTTTAATCCCCTTGTGTTTATGTTTGTGAGACTGAAATGACGTGGACATGTTTGTACTGGAAGTGTGTTACCTCGTCAGACTGTCGAATGGTGTCCAGGGGTATCAATGCTGTGCCGATCAAAGTGTCCCAGATCAAACCTTTATTCCACAGCTCCACCACCAGACCTGACTCCAGATTATTGATCTCACTGTAGAAACAAAAAAACACATTAACAGCATTACATGTAGCTAGAGTAAAAGTTTAAACCTGGCATCAAAATTGCAAAAAGGTCAAAGATTGGGGATTTGACATTTATGAAGTTAAGAGTTTCTGTAGGTACTCTTTTAGTTGTCCATTTATTAATGATAGCTATTGCCACTCATGCTAACTACCCACTTTTTTCCACATTTGTTTTCCAAAAAAGACTATAAATATAAAGAATATAAAAACACATTTATCATATATGAATCTTGTCATTATCATCTTGGTCTGTGTTGCTTCTCCACTGCAGCAAACAGAAAATGCATGTGTGATGTTCAAGTGTCTTTCATGTACAGTATAATGTATATACAAACATATTGGTGTTATTTATTATAGTAGAATTTTCATTAAATCAGCATGGTGGTTTGTTCCAAGCAACCAATCGTAACTCATTTCCAAAAATGAAATGACAGAACTCTACAAGCAGCAGCAGGTACATCAGGTTCGTTCATCACATTGCTCTCAAGTATAAGCAAGTATAGGCCTTCCATTTTTTTAATATACAGTTGTAAGCAAACAACAATGTGCTGACTTTTTTGTGGGTTTGTACTGCTTTACCACGCTGTCAGGGACGATGTAAGAAAACTTTTAATCACTGCAGTGTAGAAACAGACCAGGAGGTGTTGCTTCACTCTGAATTTCTTAAGCAGTCATATAAACACTGTTTGTTTTTTTTGTTTTTTTTATGATGAAGTCTTTCTTGATGTTTTTTAGTGTACAAATGTGAGTGCCAAGAAATTTGAAAGAGATAGTTACAGATATCAGGTTTTGGTGCAGGTTTTGCATCTTAATCTGAACACACAATGGTGTTCCTAAATGTGTGAAATCACAAAAATGCCAGATGTCTATGCTTCAGCTGATGTTGCCTTCATCACATTTTATCTGCAGTCTTTCACTCTGTCTGAAACAATACAGTATCTTTCCTCTCCCATCAGGTCAGTAAGTGGGCCAGTCTTATCCAAAAGTAGTGAGGTTGAAGGATGACAGCCAGTCATTTTCTGACACATCTGACTTAAAGAGAAGACAGCAGGGAAACTGTCTCCCCTCCTCATCTGCATATTCATGTACTCCCATTCATATTCATACATGCATCAGTTTGGCTGTCAGTCATCCCTGATGACACTTCACAGCTGGGATGATGAGGTGAAGAGGGTGGGCGGGAAAAGCTGGTTGAAATGTGTGTGTTCGTGTAGCTGCTTGCTACACATTGAAGAAGTCAGCCAGCTTAACAACGAGTCGAGTCAAAATGATGATGTTCCAACATGTTAGAATGATTACCATTATTAACCATCTCCCTTCATGTGTTTGCTTGTTTACAAGCTCTTGGGAAGTATTTGTGAAAATTTTGCAATCATTATTAATCAGCGTAAAAGAGATCATTTTGTGCGTTAGACTGAAGACCTGTGCTGGACTTGTAATCAATGTTTTACCTGCACACAATATGGCTGAGGTACCAACATGTGCAGTCACCTGCAACCTGCAATTGTTATTTTTGTGTGTTTTGGACCCAAACAGTCAAACAGTGTGCATATCAGAAATCAGCTCCAATCCATATCTGCTTTCAAATCACGAAAGTATTAAACAATGAATGATGAGCCTAAACATTTAAACATGGCGGCTTATTTGGACAGTTACTATGTTTTCTTAGTAGACCTTGTTCTTGTCACATTCAGGCATTGTGGACACATAACATAACATCAGACCTGGAAGAACTGGCATAAAAGAAAGAAAACAAAACAAACAAACAAAAAAACATGAAACATAAAACCTCAAATAGGATTATAAATAGGTCTGACATCCATCTGTGCAGTTGGTCTCCAACCTGTCTCTGACTCACAGTCCAGATGTGTGTGTATGTGTGTGTTTGTGTGTGTGTGTGTAGTGGGAAGTGTAAGTTTGAGAGATCTTAAAGCTTTACATCCGATTCTGGCATATGCCCTCCATCAAAGCCCATCCATTATTGAGGGAATGGATTGTGCTGAACAGGGACTGAAATGGAGTATTTTTATCACACGCAGACAAACACATGCATGCACACCTACACACAGCCATCTTGTTTTTAAGAGCAGAGAAAGAAATTGAAAAAAAAAGGTGCAATAAGACGAGGGGAAAGTAAAGTGTGTGTGGTCATGCTGAGCATGAGGCTTGATGGAAATTATAGACTGAGAGGGAAGATTGCGGGAACTTTGGAGAACAACAGGTAAGAGTCACAGGTGAAGCACAGCTTTTTTTTTCATCATAGCTTTCATATAAGGAAAGCTTTACACGGGCAGAAACACAGCTCTTCCACCTCATGAATCAATTCATAACATTTATTTTAAGTATTTCAATTAAAATTTGTTCATCAGCAATATGTTTGATTGATATTTTCTACTTCTTTGGTGTGGTAAAACACCACTAAACACTGAATATTGTCATATAATGTTCTGTCATGTAGCATTAATTATTGTGTTGATGGTCTTAATGTAACAGATATAAATCTTCTATCAGTTACTGGTTATGAGGCCACTGTTATATGGCCAATTACTATTTTGCTAGGCAGGTGAAAGGCTTGTGTCATCTTGTATCATGAGTACCATTCTTATTCTGTTTCAAGAGGGAGTGAATCAGTTCAAACTAAATTTTCACCTGACTTTCATGTACCCCTAAAAATTAAATATTATTATATTTCCTGTTGGAAATTGGCAACTTTTTCTGTAAATGGTATCATCATCAAGATTTTCTTTTAGTGTGTATTCGTCAATATATGTATAAATGTTTATATTTTGCACTGAAGTGAAACTAAACAAAATGGGAAGCTTTGAAGGACTTTTCTGAAAGCTCCTGTATATCCAACATGACACTGATAACCAAATCACAGATAACCAATCACTGAAATTGGAAATGGATGTAAATATCCATATTATACTTTCTTTAAAGACAAACATGGGTGGGGGGCTCTTTCTGATAAACAGCACTGAGAGTAGTGTTGACACAGCAAGGGAAAATGCTGTGATCAGACAGCAGTGAATCATTCCTGTCATTATAACTAGATAAAGTCAGCGGCCGATGTGGAGGGAGGAGAAAAAGGTCACAATTTTTTGAAACTTTTACACAACTTAATTGAGAGAGAGCTGTAAAGAAACCACAGACGATGACCTAAATCACCATAGAGGCGGCCAGAAAGATTACATCCAAACAGTGATGGATAAGAAGTCTTAAGGGAAAGGCTTCTCCCCATTCTTAAATTGAAGAAAAAACAGAAACATAACCATTTTGAAAAAAACAAATGTAAATTATATTCTTGCAAGTGACCATACCCTATTAGGAAATGAGGATTTACTACAATTTAAATTGAAAGAAAAACATATTTAAGTTCTAAATAAAAGAAATACAGGGAAATGTATGAATTTAATATCAGTACATAGTATTATGAGATCTCTGAACTTTGTCAGTCAAGACATCTAAAGATTATGACGGCTGGTGAGAGGAAGCTGATGACATGTGACACAGTACTGTAAATAAGGTGAAAAGATTAAGCCCTTCAGTAGCATGTGAGGACAGTACTGAGACTGACACACAAACAGAAACATGAGAAAACATGAGAGGTAGAGACAACAAACAAAGCAAGATATATATATATATATATATATATATATATATATATATATATATGTATGTATGTATGTATGTATGTGTATGTATATGTATATATATGTATATATATATATATATATATATATATATATATATATATATATATATATATATATATATATATATATATATATGTATGTATGATGTCTTGCTAGCCTTGCAAATCATGCCTGTGGTGAACAAAAAGAAAGAAAGACAAAGACAGAATACAAACAACTGAGTCAGACATAGAGAGACAAGCACGTGAGGCCTAGTGACCTGAATTGTAGAGGGATCAACATTCAACTGCTTATCCCCCTTATACCACTAGCAACCCACCAATTAGCCATCACACACACACACACACACACACACACACACACACACACACACAGACCACTGATGTATCAAACCATTAGATATCATGACTAGACATGACAATGAGGCAGAGGATGAGCAGATACTGCGATTAACAAAATGTGGCATGATATCATTACAAAATGGAGGCTGTCTACATGAAGATAAGAGAAGATTAAATGATTCATATGAAAAATAAGTATTTCATCTTGTTATGAAAAGGTAAAAAACTATACAATGAGTAGATGAGCAATGCATCCAGCAAGAGACAACAAATATTTAAAGATATATATTAAAAGGCTGTAGCGGTGCAACCTCATGAAGATTGTTTTGTATTAAAATTGCCATATCACTTTTTTCAAATGGACAGTTTGAGCCTGTTGTTGTTATGCACTGTGACAGTAATGTTGCATTCATTCGCAATTATGGATTCCAGCCAGATTACTGACAAAGTGACTGGTCTGCCAAAGTGGAAGTTATGGAATGTCACATTCCATCATTGCATCATTTGACGCACATCAAATGACGGCCATATCACACACTCCAAACACATCACACAGACGGAAAAAGTTGTTGATGAACGGTAGCTGGGATGCACAGATTCAGTGAGTGAAAAAGTAAAAAGGACAAAAATAGCAGTAGTCTGGGGCTTATATAGAAAACAATGGGTGCAGTTCACTGATGGTCTTTTGCCCCTAAAAGTTTAACACCAGTGACCTGATGGGCTCAGGGTTAATGCACCAACCATGAACTGTAACATCCCCAGTTCTCATCCAGCTTGGGAACTCTGTCCTATATAATTCCCCATCTCTCGCTGTCTCTCTTTCTTTTCATAACCTGTCAGATGTCTATGGTTGCTATTAAGAGAAGACAAACTTTAAAGCCTCCATTGTTCAATACAGCTCATGAGACTATGGTGCTGATCTGAATGAACAACATGCTGACAATTTTCAATCTGCTTTACCCACAGTAGGACAAAAATGAATGAATTAGCTTCAAGTCAATCACAACAGCAACCTTTGATGGCAGTCAACCCAATGGATTAGTGAACTACAGGTGCTCCAGCTTATAGAAAATAAGTTTTAGTTGGAGACTCTGCAGTCTTTGTCACTTCATTGTCACAGAAAATGTGGTGAAAGGTTCTCTTTTTGCCATTTTCTAAATTTTAGAAAAACATTTTTTCCTCACACAAAAAGCATTTTCATTATAAAGAAGAAATGTATTCACCTCAGAGAGCTTCAATCAAAAGTGCTACAGAGAAACATTGAAACTTGTTCTCTTTTCCAGACAGTTACAAACAGTAGTGCAACACTAAGTGTCTGTGCACTTTGTCTTCTTTGCTTACAAAATGAGCATAATGAATTAGATTATAGTATAGTTTTCGGGGCAGGTGTTTGGCAGGTAAGCCAAGGTGACAGCAAATCAAAAAAGATGTGATTGTGTCCACGTTATGTCCTCTACATTACAGATAAAAGAAAACAAAAGTTAATAAGATATAAAGTAATGTTACTGTGGCACTGTTTTCTTATATACTGTCAGATTCAGCTCAGTCTAAGTGATCCGTCACATAATGTGGGGCGCAACATAATAATGGGAAAGACTCCCACAATCACTAGTTGCAAGTATTATTAGTCATATGACACTTCAAGGTGGCAATTACAAATGTTATCCACAATGAGTGTAATTTATACACTCAGTGAGTAATTTTTTAGTGTTGAGCTAGACTTAAATAACACCCAGGGTTGTTAATTTAGAGAGAAACAATAGTGGGGAAATTAGCATTTAATTATGGGGTTTATTAAATAAACTTTAGGTAACATGAGGCATACAAACTTCTTTCATATAGTCAGAGACATTAATATCTAATGTTTCTGACTAGCTGAATGAAGTTTTATTGTAGCTGTCACAAAAAATTAAATTTCAAATAGTTATTCCCAGTTGTTGATGTGAAATGTCTTTACAAATCAGAAACTTGAAAAATTCATGTTCTGCATTAGGCTCAGCTATAGTTTGAGCATGCCAACCTGATGCTAATTGGGGTGACCTGCTGGTCTTGCAGGTCTGGTCTATCCTTTATACAATCACGTCAGATTTTAATGTGGCACCTGAGGGATCAAAGGTATTCAATGTTGGTTTCTGGCCTTGCATTCAAAGATTTCTCTGGATTTTCTATTCTTGTGATGATGTTATAGATCCCTAAATTCATTGCAATTGTACATTTATTAACAATGATCTTAATATTGGATGTTAACATTTACTGTTATCATCATTGTCTACATGAATCCAATGAGAAAAGGCATCAGAAAAATATCTCTTAAAGCATCATCTTCACTTTCATTTGCCTAAAAATGTACTTCCTGTTGAGAAGAGACACTACAAAGCAGTGTGTGCTAAACCCTCCAGCCTAAATGGATGGCTTGCAGCTGGAACAATCACAATTCCTGAAAGGTTAACATCCAGCTGCAAACAGTGAGAAAGAAAGAGGGAGTGCTAACAGCAGGGGAGATATTGAGACTGAGGAGCCCTGAGTGTAGCCTGAAGTACTGTTACTACTCTGCACTTTCTTTTTATTTTTAGGCAGGAGTGTAAGGAGGTGAGATAGGTGAGTACACGCCAGGCTCAGTCCAAACTCATCTCTGACTCAGGCGGAAAATGAAAACCAAATTTCACTCTCCCTTCAGCTCTGTCGTTCTCCCGCTCTGTCTATAATCTGTAATATGTCCATCTAGGCCAGAATGACAGCATGCCACAATACAGCTGCTAATCCTACAACCAGGAAGCCTCTACATGACCGCTGATATATAAAAAGCATGATATATGCAAGGCGCAGTTTGCTAATCATAAGCTTAGGACACTCACACAATCCCTTAGTTTATGAAGGCACCATTGGTCACTGAAAAGAAGAGGAATTTAAATAAACTTCCAGGTGAAGTCTCTGGCTATACATTATGAACCCTCAGATAAGAAGAACTACACATTTAAGCCACCTACTCTTTTACAGAGGAGGCTGGTTTAGTTGCATCCCAGAAGGGTCCAAAGTAAAGAGTCACAGTGCACATCTGGCAGTCTCTCCCCACCACACAGCTGAGAGAAGGTCGCCTCCCTCGAGTTCCTGAGCAAGGACTGGAGCCCCGTTTGCATCAGATATATTTGATGGTGACACATTCAGAATAATGACAGCAAGTGTGTCATTTTTTATTTAGAAAACAAAACCAAATCGATTTTTTTTTTTGCTTTCCCACTCTATCTCTTGTGTTGTTGGCATACTTTGTTATTACTTTATCTTATATACTTATATGCAGTTTTGAGGTGAAGAAGACAATTAAAGGTCCAGTGCATATGATTTCATGTCATCTAGTGGTCACGTTGCAGATTGCAACCCAGTGAATATCACTTTTTTTTATAACATTATGCAGTATTGTAAATTCGCATTTTTTCTTTGTTCATCTATTGAGTAGCCATGGGTCTGGAGCTTATCCCAGTTTATAGCAATTAAAAGTTTCTAATTGACTTATTCTGCATGTCTTTGGCCAAACACATTTCCATTCAGTAAATGTAAATATTTCTACATTCTGATATGCTACACAATACACACAATAATTTATTCTGTGTCCTGTAAATCAAACAAATTTTATTGGTGCAAAGGAGGTGGAGTTTCATGCTTTTGAAGTTGTAACATCAGTATAAAAGTATAAAAGTGAGATTCTAGATTCACTGTCATGGTACTGTCTACACAACTTTGAAAGAGCTGGGCTCAATAGCCACAGAAATCGGCACTTAGTAACTTAAAATTTTCACTTTTTTTACTTTCTCTGTTATACACTATATGCTGTGAGCTTATCATTCATGCAACAACACACTAAAATCATTTTTAAGCACAATCTGAGCACAAATTGTGCTGTCACTATGACAAAATGTTCTTTTGTTCTCACTCTTCTTCTTGAGACCTTTTATTCTGGGAATCAAACTCAGTCACAGTTCCTAGCCAAAACCTCCAACAGCGCTTCAACGCAACATGCTGCTGCTGCCCCCCATCGAGCCTGACTGCTGCAAATGAGACTTCGGAGCTAATTAGCCACTTAGCATAGGAGGCCGTGGGGTTCCTTTTGTATATAATCATCAACATCTTTTCGATCATTACGGTCATATTAGATAATATTTTACTGCGGTTGAACTCTTGATACGGTATAATTAAACAGAATCACCATCTCACTGTAAAACATGAAAAATGATGCATCTATTTCACTTGTACACAGGAAAGAACAGAGAAGTGTGATGTGTTATTTATTCTTTGTCTGAAGCAATTATTTTTCAAAGAGAGACATGATGAAAGTGAAAATAATAACCCAGTGGACCTGATAGAGGAAAGCGCCATAGCTAGGGTAATGGAGAGGAGAGGAGAGGAGAGGAGAGTCTTATGTAATAACGTGGATCCACAGTCAATCTCTCCAATCCTTCTAATCAAGTCTAGGTGGATCAGTCTGCAGGAAAGATCTGTCATATTGTACAGTACAATACATAATTCTATCTGTCTGCGTGTGTGTGCGTGTAGTTGTGTGTGTGAGTGATAGTGAGTGAGACAGACAGACAGACAGACAGTGTGGTAGATTAGTGTTGATGCCTAATGCCTGTTTTACAGTATTTAAAAGGTAAAACTATTTTGTAGAAGGCCTCTCATGTTGTAGACAGTTATAATTTGCAGCTATCCAGCATCAGTCTGAATCATGAAGTGGAATCGTCTCATGTCCTTTAATTGATGCCCTTTAGATTGCTATAATAATTTTAACATCTGTGTGATCACTGGTGAGAAAACTATTCTTTTAGACACAGGAAAGGATGAACAGAAACTTCAAAATGTAAATGTTGTGTTTGCAAGAACTCCATCTGGACATATGTGAAAAACAAATAAATGCTGAACTGTAACCAGTAGACTCTCAGTGAAGCATAAATCAAGCTTTATTCTTATATGTTAGTCTGGCAGTAACTCTACTCTGAACTGCACGTCTGCTACACATTTTCACCATCCTGAAAAGTAGCTACAGTAACTGGAGGATCTTTTAAACAAGCTGAAAAACAATAGAGGGCAGAAGGGTAAATTTTAGAATTTCAAAATATCTTGAAAAATACACAAAATTTAATTCATGTCCCTGTCATATCGTATACTCCATTGACCAATTGCAATCACCAAGTTTGCATGTAGCACAACTGAACTTCTTGAACAAATTAGTTCAATGAGAATGTCTGCAGTATTATTACAGTATAAATGCATGTAGATGATGCATTAAAAAAATAAATCACTGAGTTAACTATGTGAAGTAAAAATAGTCCAGTACAAGACATCTACCCAAAAACCAAGAGAAAAACTGGGTTATATAAAGTAATATCCAAGTAAATTAGTCAGTTAAGTTTTGATGAGTTACTTTCTATCTCTGTACCTAAAGCACTGTGTCAAGACCTGTCAGTACTGAAGCACAGAACAATACATGCAGAGAATAACTTCAGCCAGCTGGATCAGAGGTCAGGTTACAGGCTTGAATTGACAAAGCAAAAAAAAAAGAAAGAGAATAAAAGAATGATAGCACAGAGTAAAACCACCTTCAAAAAATCCAATATAAAATAAAATGTATTTCTCTACTGCTCAGCCAGATATAACCAGTCAGACCACCAAACGATGAAAAGGACAAGTCTTCAGCAACTGACAAAGGGAAAGGAGTGACAACCTGTGATATACTACTGTATGGTACTGTACACTTACTGATATGCAGCGAGAGGCGTAGTCCCTCATCCTACATCTAGTAAAACCAGTAAGAACAGATTTGATGATATTTGAGTTCAAACTGGGCTACATTTGGTTGAAAAATAATGTTTTGCCTTTTGGTGCTATGGATGGTAGTATCACTCAATCAGGGAGTTCACATCACATTTCATCTCCACAGCTAGTGAATGGATTGCCACCACAGGATGAATTACAATCATTCAGATTATCCCTAACTTTATCCCTAACATTTTTATTTCATCCATCAGCATGTTAGCATTCTGATTAGCATTTAGCTCAAAGTCTAGACAACCCACACACTGTTCTGTTACACAAAATCCTCTAGACAACACACTGAAAAATGTACCAGTCCATTTGGCTGAAAAGAGAGCGAAGCCTAATTTTTGTAAACAATTTTGGTTCGGAGGACAGAGCAAAAACATCTAACATTAGGCCTGTCAGGCTATCATAGTGTGTTCTCTTATTCAGCTGGTTACATCCAGTCATCAAGAGATGACCACAACATCCCCAAAAACATTTTACTCAGAAATAAGTCCTTATGGACGTGGAGAAAAAAAAGGGAAGAGGGATTTCTACATCAGTCTACATCTGTACTTTTTCTCCCCAATGGAATCAGACTGGCCTGGACAATTCATTAGATTTATCACTGACTCATTCACTTATCTGAGCTCGGCATGTAATTTCACTTTCCATCCATCCTACCTGCTCCAACTACAAATTCCCATTTAGTAGCCTATGCCAGCCAGCCAGGCTTGAGTCCCACAGGCTCCCTTTCAATTTCAGTAAGGCCTATTAAAGCCAGCTAGCTAGTCAGCTAGCAGTGGATACTTGGCCTGTACTCATCTAAGGGCTGACACACACTCCGAAGCTTCAATTTCTCTCTGCATTTGTCTTAATACATCCCAAGAGGTTGGTGCCGAACATGCTGTTGCTGCTAATATATGTGACACTGAGCCACTGAACCAAAAAGTGAGAAGCAACTGGAAGAAACTGGAAACCATGGCGAGAGTGGAATTCATTTCAGCTACACGAATTTGGTGACATTATGAAAATGTATCTTCATTGTATTATATTCAAATATATCATTGTCAGCACATAAAAACTTGCAACCTTAAATTTGCAAAGACAAGAACTATAGACTGAACATACAAAGGAAAACTGTATCATCATTATTATTAATCATTTAACTATGGCAACACAGGTACAACACTGCTTGGGCAGATTAGATCATTTTTGCTACATGCAAAACACAGTATGCGTGATAAAAATGTTTTGTATATTTAAAGGTCTATTTAAAGGTCTATCAGGAGTGTGTCTGACATTTTTATCATTGTGTACTATTTTGAAGAACTATATACCAGAAGAAGAAAGCTAAATTGAAACTGAAAAATATTTGCCATTTATTTCAAAATAAACCTAGAGAAGATACTATATAATCTTTCAGAAGATGGCAAATAATATACTTCATGTGTGCAGTTTATACATACCATATATATTTACAATAAATTTGTACTGTATGCAGCCATTGAAAGAAGCTGTTTTGCAAAAACATGGCTGCAAGAAGAAGGAAAAAAGTAAGCTACTTAAACATAAAAGTTCCCAGTGACAGATACCCCTACAGATAAACCCTAACCCATATAAGGTTTAAAGTAAAAACAGCAGCAGGGTGGTACTCACAACATGAAGTCTTGTTCCCAACATGGTTGGTCCCCACGGACAGTGATGGTAGTACTCTTCACATTTTGCACCTTTAATGTTACATAGGCGTTGAACTTGTCTGGGAAAAGGGATAAAAAGAATAACAAATGTTTAGGTTAATGTCTTAAAAAGCATCATGTGAGGAGGTCTTCATCTTATAAAAATAGATAAAAAATATAAAATTTTAACAAAATTGCGAATTTTTTAGTCATGTACATTGTACATTTACATGTTTAAAAAGCTATCCTGTAACTTACTGAAAAAAAGTCCAATTTCAGTCTTTTGTTCTGTGCGGTTTATATCATCCTGAGGCTCCAGTGACTCATCTCAATTATTGATTGAACTACAGGAGAACATATAAATCCCTCTCTACATAACAATACAGTAAATAGACATTATTTTTGGAGCAGTGAAGCATCTCTAAAGCTTATGTGAAGATGAAAGGCAGATAAAAAAAAAAAAGGCCCTGGGCAAAAATCCCCTGGGCAAACAACAACTAAAGAACAGTAAGGAACACACGCACACACACGCACACACACGCACACGCACGCACGCACGCACGCACGCACGCACACGCACACACACACACACACACACACACACACACACAGTCAGTCAGTTAAATAGAGGATTTCATGCAGAATTTAATATGTACTAATATAAAAGATGAAGACATTATCCCCGACCCACCTGCAGGATATGACCACAAAACACAGGGTGTATGTGAAGTTTAGCCAGTGCAATACATTATGCAGTTTCCTTTAAATCACCAAAGTGCAAAGACTATAAACCACTATGGACATCATATTTGTGCAGAACTGCAAGTTGGGTTAAAGGCAATCAACATCCAAGTCATAACTCACCAGACACAGTCCTGTAAAACAATAATGATGTATTTGCCAATATAGAGTAAAATAGGCTCAACAAACATGTAGATCTTTCTTCACAAGCGTAGATGATAAAGTAAGAATGATGACCAATGGGGAGCTGTTAAGAAATCACAAAAATGTTATTTTCTGCATTTCTGTGTTGTCCCCTTTGAGAGGTGCAACCCTAAATTTTGTATACCGTCCCCCCCTGCAGCCCACAAAAATTACATGAATTACAAATAAAATTACATTACGACAATGAGCCAACAGTTGCTAAAAGGCATGAGACCAAAACAAGTCTGAGTGAAGTTCAAGATGTAACTATGTCCCCCAGAAATTAGGTTCATATAATGATAATTTGATTTACCATATCAGTTGTGTAAGAAAAATAAGTGCTATATGTTCAATGCACATACTGCAGGGTAAACATGTCCAGTCTCAGTGTTTTTAACGTGAAGTCGGAAGATTAGCCAATGAGCTATGAACCAGATAAATCTATTAAAATCAAACCATGTTTCAAGTCAGTGTTGGATTTTCTAATTAATTAACTCAGACCACGATCTCTCTCGAACTTTAACAAATTACCTTGATAAACATAACCATGAAAACATTACTTGCTATGAGCATGAAAAGCAGGGAAAACAGCGTTGTCAGCGACATTTTGCAAATATATATTTAGCAGAAACCTTTTAGACAACTTTTCAAATACATTCCTCATTCACACTACTAAAATAAATAAATTACAAGATGTAACACAGCACAAGAAACACACAGTGAGATTGGTTTTAAAATAGCCACTTAAAACTGTCCAAAGATTCAGCAAGTGTAAAGATTCAGCACAAATATGAAGGTGGAAAATTCCTTTTTCAACTTATTAATCCTCCATATTTGGCCACCCAGGACAAAGGCAGAAATGAACGATTGTACCTTAAATAACACAGCTCTGTGCCTTTTAATAATTTTCATTTGCAAGAAGGTGTCACTATTAACTGTGGAAGCGCTGAACAAGGAACTTTTTGTACTAAGAAAAAGCCACTTCAGAGGCTCATTACATTTTCTCATCACACTCTAATGGCTGTAAAGAAGAGCCTTTCCCTTCTTTTCTATGACACTGGTCGATTTTCAGCATTGATCCAGGCTTAATATATTTATTTTCAGTCATATTACACCATAATATACAGAGTCCTTTTTGCGTCCAAATCTACCCAAACCTTAACCTGAGTGGTGGCAAACGATCCCATCCTGCAGATAGAAGAGTCACCCTCAATGGAGGGTAGCTAAAAACACTGAGAATATAGGTCATATCTGACGCACCACCGGCTCAAAAGGGAAACCGTGCTGTATGTTTATCTATTGGATAAAAATTAAACTTTCCTAGCTGACTACTTACATTACAATACATTATAATGAAATGGCATGTTTAAATATGCAAAAGAGGCACTAATATTACTAACACTAATAATATTTTGCATACATTTCCAGAGCTGAAATTTGAACAATGAATAAAGCTTAAGTTCAAAATTCTTAACTCATTTTGTTGATATATTAAAGTCAAACATTTTTACAGAAGGAATTTTGGACATCTGTATTTATAACTCCATAAATCAGGAAATTCTGTCAACAATCCAACAATCCATTAACCTGTAGTGTCTCACCTTCATTTACTAAATACATAATAGAATGAATAAATAACTGTAAAATTAAATGAGTACATTACTGAGAAATTACTCATTGTTCAGTTTCTAGGAAATTCATGTAAGTCACCCAATGTCCTCCTAAGAGGCAAAAAAAGATGTGCGTCTTGCTGTCTGAGTGATCAGCATAATCAACGTAAACCGAGGAGGTTTGAGCCACCGACCACCTAATCCCTGCTTGATTACCTGCCTCAAGTAGCTCACTCTTCACATGGACGGAGAGCCCAATGTCCATGAGACTGAGAAGTGTGTATGTAGTGCTGGTGTGTGTATTTGTGTGTCCTTGCACGTCTCTGTTCTCAATTTTACAGCCACTTTCTTTTGAAGAGGACCAGTGGAGCTGAGGGCAGCGTCATCGGATTTGGGGTGAAGATGAGGTGAGGGATGTGATCATTTGGCTGCATGAATGAATATATTATGGCCAAGGTATGGTTCTGATAACCAATTCGGTTAAAATACCTGGATTCATTATACTCTGAATCTCTTAACAAATCCTCTTTATCAGCAAAATCATTTAGTTGATGTTAATTCAAGCTCTGATTCACAATTATTGTAAAATTGCTAAAAGCTAAACCTAAATGGATTTTGATTCTTTTGATCTAGTCCCAACTCAACCCCAATACTTGTCCATACTTCTAAAAATCTTCAAAGATGTGTAAATTGTAGTCTCTAGCAGTGATTTAAAGTTGCCTAGAGCATGATGGTTATAGTACAAGCATTTTAATAATGTGCATAACATGAAGCATGTCTTCATCAAAGTAAAAAGACGAAAAAGAAGAGTTTTTGAACTGTTTTTAAAAAGATCTTATAATAACCACGTACTCCAGATCTCATCATTCCAGATGTTGCCTCAGTTGTCCTGTCTGCTGGGGCACCTGTCTAAGCTCTGTTTGTGCTAAACAATGAAACCTAAAATGACTAATGTTGTAACTGTCGATTCAATGTGTTCTTCTAACGAATTTAAAAAAACAAAGAAATTACAAAACTACTGTTGCTGTGGATATGCGGTGTGTTCATTTGTGATGAACGCAACCATTGTGAAACAATCGTAAAATAACCTTTTGTTTCTCTGATTCACCAACTTTCTCACTACAGGCTCATTCCTTGTTCATGTCTCTCAACCACCACTGTCTCTCTCTTACTCTCTCAAACAAATGTACACAAACCAAAGAAAGCTTCTTAGTATCGCTACTTTGCAGCATAGACTTCAAACCAGACACAGATGTCGAAGCTGGGTACACAAAAAAAAAAACAAGAAAAGACACAACTGGAAGAGTATCGTAGTCTAGCCCATAAAGCCCCAGCCACCTAATGTGACACTGTGAGCACCTGGAAAAACATAACACCATTGTCCTGTACTGTAGTTTCAACCCTGCGAAAGTAGTGAGTGATCATTGGCATCTACAATTTGGTAGAGTCAGTGAAAGACAATGTTGATTGGGCCTTGCCAGGAGAGACATGCACTCAAACACTTTTGAAAAAACGGTTCACATAGTCACACTAAAGGGATCCTTAGAGTACATTAGCTCTTGTATTTTGGTAAACACTCAGATGTGTTTCTTATGTGTATCCAATTTCAGTCTCAAAATCCCCCTGGAGCTCTGTGTTGATTACATCGTCCTGCTTTAGCAAAGAGAGCAGAGCCGAACTAAGCTAATAAAACATCACTGGGAAGAAGAAACTGTCAGAGCACAGGACGCCCCATGCATTTCTTAATCCTTATTTATGCAGGGAGGGTTGACGAAGCACTTGACCTGCTTCTTATTCATACACTTTCACACATCCACACACCTGGGAGCTTCCTAGTACAGTCCTATGGCTCTACTGGAAGAAAAAGGCAACAGAAGAGCATGTCCACTTTCATAAGTAGCCTATTTGATTCAGTAAGCCTAAAAATAAATTCTGACAATCTCCCGATCTGCCCGTTGTGTCACTTTTACTCCACTGATACTTCATTCAAGAAAGCACATTACAGAAATATTGCCAGTCAGCACCATTTCTTGTGTAATTTTTGTTTAATCTGTGTTAAAGCAACTTGTTGTGGTTTAATGGGAATCTGTACTGTAGTTGGCCACCAAGTGTAAACCCACCATGACTTCGCCCATTGTTTTATGGACAACCGTTTTGGAGCCTCAAATTTGGCATTATGTTGTCATCTTACACAGCCAGATGTGACCATATTTGGACGAGAGCGTGCTGATGATAGTCAACATACAGCTACTTTGGTTTTGAATCAGTTTTCAAGCAGAAAAACATGGCAGTCTGTCTGGTTACAAACATTCTCTATTACAGCTAAACAGTCTCTAAAAACATTTCAAGTGGGAAAACGGCAATGCAACAACAGAATCTTGATTCATATTTGATCAGCACTGCCTCGTTTGGCGGTTTGATCTGATTTTCGTGAGTCCAGTTTGCTGCGCTGGATGGTCTTACAGTCAATCACAAGCTAGCCACACTCTTCTTTATCATCCATTTAACTCCAAATAGGATCATAATATATGAAATAAACATCAAGAAGACTCAAAACTAGTGAGGGAACATTAAGGAACCATTTACTGAGGTAATAAATCAAGCGAAAAGTAGGATAGTTTTCCAATACAGTCAATACAATGCTCTTCTTTTTGCAGTTGTATAGAATAAACAAAAGAAAGAAAGAATGCAAGAATGCTTCTGCTGTGGCCTCACCTCTCAGACTCAGAAGTTTACTTCTTCTGTTAGTGGTTGGCTATGGGGAAAAATGTAGGTACACCCTATGCAATATTCTTAGTACGACCATGTTTTTAGATTGTTATCCATGTCAGATTAGTGCTTCTTCTTCTTTTTTTAATGCAATTTGTATGTTATTTTTGCTAATGGAGACACATATACTCTGTCTCTAAGTGTAAATCAAAACTGTACCTTGATTTTGTCCTGGAAATGAGACACATGAAATGTCAAATGTAAATGTGGCCTATCTGTCTCCGAGACGGGGGGTGAAAGGGTTAATCTGGAATAATCCATCATTCACTTAAGGGGGTTGCCAGGTCTGTGATTAAGGGGACAAGGCGACTGGCAGGGTGCAGACAGCCCCATTTACTGCCTGAGCTAACAGTCCTAAGGAAAAATTAGGAAAACACAACCACTGGAAAAGTCACGAAAAAAAGCAAACAAGCAACACAAAACCACACAAAAACAAGTAGGAAAATTTGAAATATTTAAAAGATGTCTAAATTTGGCATTTATTTGTCCACCGGGATTTTCATGAAAGATATCTGAATGACACTCCATAAATGCTTGGTCACACACACACATACAAAAACACACATTCTTCCAGTAAGTAGCAACTAGCTGGGGTGGGGAGTACATATCCCAGCATGCAGCAGGACCCTCTTGGGGAGCAGTCGGCGTCATTTATAATTAAGTAGCGGTGACTTATGAAAATAAATAAGTTATATTCAGTTACACATGAACATGCACAGCGCTGCCAGGCGAGATGACATTTACTAGGCTGTCTACGGTAATGAATACTCTATTAGGGGAGGGGGTGGAGGATGCTGGAGAGTGAGAGAGAGGAGTGAGGAGGATGAGCGGAGGAGAGGTTTGGTGGATGAAGAGAGCTGAAGATGATATTATACTGAAACTAAATTCTTTTTGTCTCACAAGTCCAAACGGATGAGAGTTATTTTTATTTCAACAGCACTTTCTGCACAACATCATGGTAGATAAAAAAGATGTCTTTAATTTAATGCTAATGTTGCTCTGTGTGCACTTCACACATTGCTGTGTGTCATCTTGTTTGGAGTTCTGCCTCCAGTAGCAAAAACTTTTTGGCTACCTCATAGAGAACTATGTACAGCATGTTAGAAATTAAAGACTAAGTGGCTGTTGACGGTGTCAAAAGAAGGGTTCACCTCAGAAATTCCACTAAGAGAAAATCTAAAAACACTGCCCACACTGCTTGATTGACAGCATAATTTATCTTTAAATATTTTTCCAGAGAATCCAGTGCAGAATTACCCTGCAATTACTTCTCAGTGCCACAAAGTGCCTAAACAAAGAGAAGCTATTTTAAGCACTGAAATATTTTTATTCAAATAGAGAAAGAGAGAGAAAGAAAAAAAATGATCAAAAAATAGACAGCCATTTCCTCAAAATAGCAATCTACACCTACTCCACTACTCCATCACATCATGTCTCTCATTTATTGTTGGCCATTTTGAGAATGTTGATAAAAGTTTATTAAATCAGTATGTTGTACCACATTACTGTTTTCTTCTAACTTCAGACAGCTGATCCGTAATAACAGTTTCATTTCTTTAGGCAGAGTACAGCAGAAGTGTCTTCTACAATGGCTACTTACAAATAAACTCAGTTGACTCTAAAGGAAATGTTGCAAAAGCAATGGCAGACAGAATATAAGTCAGACAGTACAGCAGTACAAAATGTGCTGTGAGACAGGGCCGCCCCATTATACCAACACCATTGCCTCATTAATGTCAGGGATTCCTCTGCATGCATTAAGCTGCAGTAAGATAACCACTACTACTGATGAGCAATGTGTCAGCTATGAAAAATTACATGATTTTCCCTGAATTCCCTGCACACCTACAGACAGGCCTGTTGTTCAAGTTGAAGTTTCACTTTCTGCACATGCACTGAAAAGAAAAACAAAAGGGGTATGACGAGTTTGACGACCCCTGATTAAATCCCACTTCTCAAAACTCAAAATTTGCCAGTACAGAAGTGATATCATGATGCAAAAGCAGGTTCTCACTTAAACCAAGCACCTAAACAGCTGATATCACTGATTTGTTAAACCAGAGGAAAATGAAGTATTTCATTATTGCTGTGAAATAAAGTGGCATCTGACTCGATAACTGGAGGTGAATTACATTACATATCTTTGCGTTACAAAGAGCTGTAAATGACACAGTCATGCACCAATATCAGCCTTCTCCGGGTTTGGAGCGTGCTGAAACATTTGGCCCAAACAGGCTGAAAAAACTGTTTAAAAAAAAAAAGTTTAGAAATATTTTGTATTATTGTTGTTAAGTTGTTGGAGAAATCATTGCGCCATGTTGATTAACAAATGTGTGGCCATTTTGATCTTACTTGATGTCTGCTTGAAGAGGTAGTTGACCAAAACAACAAAAATTACACATAACATATTGGTACTGGTTCTCATGGAGCTTTGAACCAGCAGACCAGCAGAATACCTGGCATCGTGTCTTTAGAGCCACAGTGATAGTTTGGCTAAAGACATGATAATGTGCCTTGAAAGCTTCTAAACTAATAAAGTGACACATATACCAGCCAACATCTCTCAGGGGTTGTCAACCAGTGGGGGTTTCAGGAGGGCCTTGGGACAGCAACCAGCTCCCCCAGGCAACAAATCTATTGCTTCTTACTATTAAGATAAATCAGATCATGCTTCCCAAACTGGGGCATTAGAGTGGGACAGACTCTACTAGTTGTGTCTGACCTGAGACTAATAATCATGTCACATGACAGAATTGGATTCTGGGTATACTTGCTATCACCTACTTGACTGGGTGCTATAGCCTTAAGGAAAAGTAGGTGTGTCGTTTTAGAAAATTTACAGACAGAGACTTCCTGTATCTGTCAGGCAATTTAAAATAAGTGGACTGCGATGTAATTCAGCGCTGAAATAAAAACTCAACTGGGTTATGTAGCTCAGGCAATTTTAACTCAAAGCAAAGTTATGAGATAGTGAAAGACGGCTGAGAGGATAATGGTTACAACCTTGTTACAAGCAGATACTGACATGGACAATGTAAAAGAGGGTAGGTTAAGTGTTTTGCGCTCAGTGTATTGGTCTATTTCTTGTAAATATTTGCTTTTACAGCAGTTTTTGTAATTATATTGCTTGTAGAATTTTTGATTGCAAAATTTACTGATTACGTCTTTCTCTTGTTGAGCCTTTTCACATAAACAGTAGTGTCCTCTACTCATACAGTCTTTTTTAGCTGTCAAAAAATTCATTCATTTATTTTAGCATATCGTGTGATATGTTCATGTTATGGGGAAAAATCTTCATGTTGTAACTTCTCACAGACAAATACAAATTATCCAGCATGGTAATCACAGTCATTTGCTTGTGATCAGTGCAACCCTGTTGTGTGTACAGTGCACTCAGACAGACCAGACAAATCTCTGGCGTTTTTGTTTTGCTTGAGTTCTTCAGGCGTTTTTGTAAAAAGCAGACCTTCAACGCATCCATCAGCTTTTGGAAGTTGTGGCTCGTTCCTTTTCTCCAGCCAGAATGACTACAGTTATGTTGGATACTGTTTTATTTATTATTTAACTTAAGTTGAGGACACACCAAAGTGTCCAAAATTGAAGCATTCGAGGTTGCATAATCTGGTTTCTCAAATATGATGTTTACATGCACAAACTGTAACCGGGATGTTGCTTCTTGTAAAGTACTCTGTCATTTCTGGCTTTGATAAGTCCTATAATATGTCATTCTCTTATGATTATTTGGTCGAAGGATATACCAAATTATGTAGCTATTGTTCAAAGAGTTTCAGGTTACAAGGAAGGTTTGCGGAGTCCAAAAAACGTTTCCTTTGCAAGCAACTGAGCAAATTTGTTTGCTATTACAAATTGGTTTTACTAAATAACAGTCTAAGGGAGAATTGCTATTAGTAGTAATTCAGGAGAACTACAGAATAAATTAATTAAAGGGCAATTCTACAGTAGCAATACCATCACTCATGTCCTGTTTTATGAACCCTGAGGAGGCCAATCAAATCTCCTCCTTCCGCTCTGAAAATCTGCCGTGCAGTCGGAGGCCAGAGGCAGCCAGTGACAAATCGTCTCCTGTATCTGGATTCTGTCTCTGTCTCCTAAAGACACTGAGGGATTTGTCTCCATCTTCTTCTTTATGCTGGGATGACAAGTTGTCATTTTAGGCTAGCAGGTGGCCCTTTGTCTGTGATGATCTATTGATTTTTTTTCTCTCCTCCTCTGGCTTGACTTTTCATTCTCCCACTCGCCACTGTTGTTCTACCCTCATCATCGCCTGGAGAGAGGGTGGTACGAACAGCTGCAGCCAGCCAAGAGGTAAAAAAAAAAAAAAAAGATGCAAAGAAAGAAAGGTGGATGGAAAGACAGAGTTCCACTTTTGAAGATGAACGATTTGAAACTATATAAATGTTCCCCCTCTTCAGCTGTTGTTATCCTCTGTGACAAATGTAGAGCGGATATCCAAGTACATGGCCAGGGACAGATTCAAACAAGAAACATTGCACAGGGAACAACTACACTCAGCTATACCAATGGGAAGCTCAAGTGAATCTTGTGGGACATCAATACCTTATTCAAAGGAAGCTTAGCACATTTTATGCACTCTGACCTCTCCTGAGCTTTACTAGCACGATAACAACTTAACACTACGTCCACCTGCTTCTTCACCACAACATTCATTATTTGCAAATCAAAGTTCCTTGACAGAAAATCATATACTTTAAGTGTTTGCCAAATGACTGATGAGAACAATGTCCTGGTGCGGAATCTTGCCTTTATTGACCAAATTGTGTCCTAAAGACTAGCCTGGAAGTTGCTGAATGTCTAGTCAGAATTTATCCTTGTTTACCAATCTGATCAAAAAAAAAAAAAACTTTTAACAATATCGAGCCTGAATGAATAAACTGTAAAATTCTCCACAAACTCCTGCAAATCAGAAAGTCAACAATCTCTTTGTTTAATTTTAAGGCCATCTCCTCTAGACTTGCTGTAAAATCCGAGCTCTATAGCCACATACATCTTAAATGGAGAATATGGTTATCTGCAACACAGCTGCCCCTCTTATCATGCTGCTCTATTATCATGACCACACATACAGCACAGATATTCAGTATGTGGCATTACTCTTACCTGGTGGTCCATGGAGTTTGGCTTTTTTCACTGGAAGAGAAAATGAGAAGAAAAAAAAACACAGATTAGTTTATTTGTTTGATTTCTCTTGCTTGTCATTCTGTTTTTGTTCGACCATTCTTCTCCTTGTTTAAATTTTAATGTTATTTGTGTTGTTGTTTTTTTTGTTGTTTTTTTTTTTTGTTTCTTTTAGGTAGGACAGTTTTATGATTTTTTTTTCCCTCTAATGTTGCTTCTTCCTCTTCATCTTAAATGCTTAAACACTAAACATAACTGCGTTCAGGGTAGGTACAAGAACGCAGAATATTTGAAATGATTTATGAACAATAGATGAGACATCAATTTAACTTTGTGGTAAAATAACATCAGTATTTACTGACATTACACAGCCAGATCTAAAAAAAAACAGCATTTGTGATAGATAGATAGATAGATAGATAGATAGATAGATAGATAGATAGATAGATAGATAGATAGATAGATAGATAGATAGATAGAGTACTTTATTGATCCCCGAAGGGAAATTCTTTTGTTGCAGCAGCCTTACAAGTAACACAGTAACACAGAACACTATATACAGTCATGAGGTAAAAATGGTGACACAGTATAAATAGAATAAACTCTGAGGAGGAAGAACATATGGTTCTACCTCTAAAAAATATACATAAGAAAAATATCCATATGGACTCAATAACTCAACTCAATAATTCCAATAATTAATAAAGCAAATGTGCATCCCTTATTAAACCTTGGCTGACATAATGGTGCTTGATGAAACCTGTTGTTGTCGTGAGTAGTTGTGTTTCCTAAAGAGACCAGTAAACAATTAAACTCAAATAAGAAAATTTAATTTGGAATTGTTGTCTCAGCACTCAGTCAGGCATGTTTGATTGTTGAGGACATTGAGGCTTTTATATTTAATATGCGTTATTATTTCAGGGTCAGCTGTGCTTCTTGGTAAGCTAATTATTCAAATATAAAGCCATGTGTCTGCACTGGCACTAGGTTGTGTGTAGATTAAATGTATTATTAAGAGTTGTAAAGAGACTGTAGACACAGAAAAACATAAACACATAAATCTTAACTCACTGGGCCACTGAAACCATTCATGGGTATGAACATTAGTTAAGAAAGATGGTTTATAATCCTGTGAATGGATATTGCTTATGACACTTATCACAGAATTATTTCAGTAACTGTGTTGTCTTCTACCCGAAAGGCCCCTTTTATCACAGTGTTTATGGTCAAATCACGTCTTACAAGAAATATTAACGACATATAAATGTTTTAATACAAAAGGTTAACCATCATTTTAAGCTCCAAATGTTATTTTTTCATAGCCACATTGAATCCAATTTCCTTACTGTCGTGTCATCCTTTCTGATTGGTACATGAGTCATGAGTCAATTAATTTCTTTAAGACCATAGTCCGTATTGCTGCACTGTGTATTATCATAGTGTAAACAAAAAAACAGATCACTTCCCAGGCTTGAGGTACTACTCAGAGTTTGACTGAGCTAGCCAGGCAAAGGGTATGCTTGCTTACAGTGTGTGCACCATTAGTTTTTGATTTTTTTGATTTGATTGAGAGAGTTATTAAAGCTCAGTGTGTTGTTTATCTCAGGGAGACTGTTCAGAAATCCTGCAGACAAAAGGTCATGAAGATGAACAGAAAAGATTTGTGATCGTGTCAGCAGAACACCGCTTTGTATAGTGTTCGTCAGGTTTTCACCACACCCAGTATAACAAACCATTTCATTATATTTTGTTGAATGAATATGTCACAAATCCCTCCTGTCACAAATCCCTTCTTTCACACCATGTAAGGTACTACCATCCACATATTGGATCAATACACATCCTTCAGGCGAGGTCAGCTTGTCTAAATCTTTTCTCAGGGCTTGATTGAAGAGTCCTGGGCTGTCCTTGTATCCTTGGGGGATACGGTTATAAGTGTACTGATGTTCTTTGTAGATGAATGCAAGCGGGTCTTGTGCTTCATGTCATAGGGGCGGGCAAAAGAAGGCATTGGCCAGGTCAATCACTGTGAAGTAGGTGTGACTTGGATTCAGGTTCTGTAGAGCTGTGTAGGGGTCAGGCACAGGTGCGTTCTCAGTTACGGTAGCCTCGTTAATGGCTCTCAAGTCATGTACCATTCTCCATCCTTTGTTGTCAGCCTTTGGGACAGGGAGAATGGGTGTGTTCCATAGCACTTCCATATGTAGGTCTCAATACTCCTGCTCGCAATAGCCCTTTGATGGTATCTTGTATGCCTTCCACTTGTTTGGGCTTCAACTGATACTGGGGTTTCCAGCACAGTGACTGTGCACTCTTAAATGTAACTGTGACTTGACGTTTGGGAAAACGGGATTGACTTTTCATCCATGCCTCTATTTTTCCTGATTTTTTAAATCCTCAGTTACGTTTCCCTATTTAATGTCTTCTCTAGACGGAGCATGAGTTACCGAAGTCTTCCCAACCCTGTCCACACTACGTCGTAGTCTCAAGTATCTGTTTGTTTTTGACTTAAATCCACGCTCAAGCGGCCAAGCTTCTACTCACTATCATAAGCAGACAGTCATGAGCTTGGATTGTCTATTTCAACCAGACACTTCTGTTGAGATTGATACACAGAAAAACCACCCTCACTTCCCCAACCACTACCAACAGCCAGTCAGTTTGTATGGAATTCACCCGAGCAACTGACTCTTTTGTCACAGCCTTTGAGCTTATGCTAGCACCGTTAGGTTTCCTCTCAGGACTTACGTGACAGAGACACTGTTGGTTTAAATAAAAAAACACTGCTGGAGCGTCTTCCTCACTCCCTTTACACAACACAATATAGTCCCTACCCATTACTTTAATACTTATTCCAATCCAGTCGGGCCTCCCAGAGGTCTTCTAAGACATTCAATTACAATAGTCCCTAACTTATTTTTGACTAAGTTCACTTCTGAGGGTTCTTTTCCCCGCAGTAGCAAAAGGTGGTTTTCACCACACCCAGTATAACAAACCATTTTCACGTGTTTTGTTGAATGAATATGTCACATTACGTGACATGAAATGGCCACTCACGCTGTTGAACCCTCTGAGAATTATGCCTACCACTAACTCTGCTCTAACTTACATAGTATTAGCAGATTTATGTTGCTTATGTTGGTTCTCTTACTGTAAAAGACTGTATGGTCCACTCTCATCTACAGTTTTACGACAAATTTCTAGCAAATAAAGTTCAAACAAACTTTTGGCAGGACAGAAAAAGTAGTAGTAGTCAAAGTTAGCGATTAAGCTAGGTGGTAAAGAAAGTAGCGCATTGCAGCTGTGAATAAGTCATTTCTAAAATATTTCCTCAGCAGCAGGTGGAGACCAAACCAAAGCTAAAAGAAGAGTGAATTTTAAACTTACATAAATAGGTGGAAGGTAAATATTTAAATACTTACTTCATTGCTAACACATTATCCATAGAAACCTTTTGACCCCTCAGTGGTCAAAAACCCCTTCAAAATCACAGCAGTCCCCGAGTCAGTCACAGGTGTAACTAATAACATTGATAATTACTGCACCATTTGTTTCACCCATGCTTTCCTTGCTGTCTGCAAATCTGATATATTTGGAAGATACAAGAGTGTTTTTAAGACAGACTTTAAAGGTTTAGGCTAGCAAGAGTTAACAACAGTACAAGATTATCAGGTTTTTCACACGTAAGGGGAAAAAAACAAAAGGTAAAATTATCTTATTTTACTTAACTTAATTGTGTACGAGGAGTGAAATATAGGCGTGACCAAAGAAAGTTTGAAAGTTTTCAAGAAATACTTAAAACAACTGCAGTGAGATCTGCAATGCAACACAGAAGAGCTTGAAATGCCATTGTGTCGAGAAATGCCAATGGGTGCTGGGCTTTAGGCTAAAAAGTGAGTAATTGATCTACAACAATCAGACTGACTGAGCTACAACCTAATTAAGCCCCGAGGAGATGTGTTATAGTCATTTTATTATGCAGCAGTGAAAAAGTTTATTGCCAATTAAGTTATTTGAATTAGGTTTAAATGCATATTGTCACTTGAAGATCAATACGTTCATTCAATCACAGCCCAAAAGTGTGAAATGAGATAAGAGGGACAGACACAGAGAACAATTCACAGAGAGAGAGAGATCGTTAACAGGTCATTTGTCTTAGGCTGTCAGCACTGCTTGCCTTGTGTGTCACTCGTGCAAGCTTGGTGCAAGCTCACAGGAAGCCTGGTGGCCTTGTTGGTCGAGTGCCAACCGGGCTCTGACAATACCTGTGTGAATAGACTGACACTGTGAAAGAGACTCTAATGCGACATGATGACAGAAGAGAAGAGAAGAGAAGAGAAGAGAAGAGAAGAGAAGAGAAGAGAAGAGAAGAGAAAAGAAGAGATCTCATTTCTTTCATCAATCTCTTTCCTGTCAACTAACAGCTATAAAGACATACACAAAATGTAATAATAAATATTTAAAACTTGTGTAGCACACTTACCAGAAAATGGACTAAGTGCATACACATGCTAAATTAATACCTGGTAGTTCCCAAGAGAGGAGCTGTATAAGGGCACTATAAGGGATCGGTTTTAGGCTACCTATTGTTTGTTAAGGGTTCCAGGCAAATGGAAAGTTTAGTTTACATTCATTGTCTGATTTCATTTATCCCAGGGTGGCAATTAACTGTTTTTGGTTAAGTGGGTAAATGGGCAAGTCAGGTCAGACTTTGAGCAGCAGCACTGAAGCTGGTGGGGATGTCCTGTCTATCTTACTTGTGTTGGGGTGTTTTACAAGCCGAATGAGAGAGTTCTCAGCAACACAAACTATGTCATAAAATCACATTCTTATAATGATATTAATTGTAAATAAATCAATCCTTTCCCCATCAAAGGACAAGTAAACTGCAGTTTTGTGTTGTGCTGTTCTCAGCTCTCAGTTCAGTCATTCATTTCCAAATGACAGCAGACAGTGTAAATTACTTGGCTGATGCTTCCTCCTGTGTTTGCCAGAGTGATCATCACCTTTTAAGATCCAGTTCAGTTACTGAAGGAGAATGCTTTTCAATGCATTTCATCACTGAATGGGCACATAAATACACCCTTTCTATTTTATATTGGTGTGATTATCTGAGAGATCCCAGCTGTCAGGCCTCACAACCCACTCTGATATAACGCATCTCACATATTTGAGCTTCAAGTTGATCGTACTGGTTGCACATTATCAAGCAGCACATGAAAATCACAAGCCTAAAAATCACACATTCATCACTGTACGACTATTTTTGTCAGAGCTTTATCCCGTAATTTTCTTCAACAGATGTCATTATGATGGAAAGATTGCAACAGGGGAACGTTTTAGGGTTTCCCGTAAAAATAGGACATGCATCTGTCAACACCATAGACACCATAGACAAAAATGGATTTGTCTCCATGACATCACTCATAGGTTTCTGAAGTGCCATTATAAAGCTCAGAATGTGGTAGCTCTGGCCATCACCCCCTCGCAGTTGTCATGAATGGGGAAAAACCAGGCTGTAAACATGTTTATTACTGCTGTGAAGTTGGACATTTTGATATGGGGTCTAATGGATATTTACTCCTTTTTGGAGTCAGCCTCAAGTGGCCATTCCAGGAACAGGGGTTGCTACTTGGTCGACGCTTAGTCAAGGTGAGCAGCAGCATCACCTATATTTAATAGTTATGAGTCGTGGTGTTCAAAATGTAACACAGACTGACATGTGAACACAATTGTCAGAGGCTGGGTAGCAAGTTGTCATATTATTTATACCGGTCATACAGTGATATCCTGTAAATACATATTACAACCGTATTAGTCTTTTCTGATCAACTTGATCAGTTTTGGGAGTTCATAGGCTGATACCAGTGTTTCCCATGGTGGGGTTATGGAACAGGAGCTTCCAAAATATCAGACATAAATATAAAATGATTAATTTTTGAAACAGACTTATAATTATGGCTGTGGCTTTCTTGTGGCTTTCTTGGATATTTGGGGACTATGTGAGGTGATTTTTATTTATTTTTTTTGATTGATTTATGTTTCATGTTTTAAAATGGATTAAAATGTAATTTTCATGATGACCAGCACAACTTATTCCCAATATACAAGGAAAGACAGTCTGTTAATGTTTGATACAAATTTGATTTACAAACCTTCTTATCTCATGAAAACCAACTACAGTCTAGAGCCATGTGAAACAGAATTTAGTCAAAAGTCAAAGATCTTTGTGTACAGTTACATTCAGGTACACTGCCATTAGAGAAAAGGGTGAGTTAACTGGTCTCTGAAGAAAAAAAGATTTTATTTATGTGATTTAGGTGAGTCAAGACAAAGCCATTCCATATTGTAGCTGATGAGCTCTGTATACCATTAATTGCACTCCATGTTTATTAATTGTTTTTTATAATTTGTTTTTTAGGAAAATTCTGTTGTGCCTGGTCAGATGCTCAGGCAGCACCCTAAAAGAAAAATCAAAAATTAAATCAAATGCCAATGGAAGCAAGAGCAGGGTGCAGTCATTCTGTTACAACAAATAATACAAAGGTCAGTGTCACATTTCAGTGCTAGCAGAGATCAGCATCCCTCTCGGCCAGAGGGAGGGCAAGCCCGATCAGAGGCAGTAAAGCAAGCTAGATATCAGACACGTGTCCATCGGAGTGATTGTATGAGAGGATGCGTGCTGCTGGTGACCGAGCGTTTGGCTGGTGGGATAATCCCTGAGAGCTAATGCCTTAAGCAGAGCTGAAATCTACCAGACCCTGCTGTATTGTGCCCTGGATGAATAATAAAGAGAACATGTAGGACAGGAAGGAAAGCAGGAATACTTTTTGAGAAGCAAGAATTAAAGAAAGCCCCTGTGGCTATTTGGGAAAACAAATTATGCTGATGTGATGGGTCATGCATTGGACTAAAACCGCTGCTGAAGAGCTGTACTGTATGAGAAATATTATGTCTTACACATAATAATTTAACATAATGTTTCAGTACACTCCCAACTGAAAATAAGGTTGTTTAAATTTGTGAAACAAATATCTGAGTAATCAGATAATTGACGATTTGAGATTTTATTGATGTAATTAAATTTTAGAGATGAGTCTAACAACAGAACTGTGTTCAGCACTCGTGCATAGAAACAGATTAAACCTGTGGGTGTGTTTACAACCTGTCTGATCAATGTGGCTGACACCATGTCAGACTTTCGATGTTGCAACATTCCAACATATCAGCAATTAAGTTGTAAGTATAACAAAATAGTACTGATAGGTATAATGTCCTAACTAACTGTATCAAGACCACTACAGCCATCCATTTTCCATAATCGCTTATTCTCATCAGGGTCCCAGGGACTGGAGCCAATCCCAGCTGACATTGGGCAAGAGGTGGGGTACATCCAAGACAAGTTGCCAGTTCATCACAGGGCTGGCACATAGACACAAACAATCATTCACACCTACAGACAATTTAGAGTCACCAATTAACCTGTTAACCTGCATGTCCTTGGACTGTGGGAGGAAGCCAACGAGAACCCAAAACATGCAAACTCCAAATTAGGAACCTTCTTGCTGTGACAACAGTGCTAACAACTACACTGCCACTATCCCGACTTTTTAAAACTGTGTTGCTGGCATCATATTCAAAATAAGCACATAATTTTCAACATTTGATAGTTTGTTTATTTTACACAGCGAGCAAAGTTTTTTGGAAACAGGTTTGTAACTAGGATAACATGGTAAGCATATCATGTTCTCTGTCACACTTATTTACTTCTGCGCTGAGGTTATAGGACTCGAAGAGTACAAAACCCCAAATTGACATCAACACTGAATCCAACCCATGTCCAACATGTCAACCTAGACTGTGATTTTATCTTGAAGAAATAATCACAGCTGACAATTTTACAAGCCAAAATGATTACATGTCATTTCCACGGGACACCGATGACATTCTTCTCTTCATTAGAAGCTCTGACTGCGACCTCTTAATGACCGCTCTGGTGGTTCTGGTTTGATCTCTTTGAAGTGACATGTGAAAGTGCATCTTTGAAGCTCAGGGGTGGAAATAATGACGTTTAAGAGCTGACTCCCCAGCCTGTTCAGGAGTCTACTTTGGTGAAACCAGACAACATACAGTGAGAGCCCTGAGAGGAGTTAAAGACTTTTAGTGTGTCTGAACATTTCATGCATTTAGCCTTCTTTCTTCACCGAATGGATGGTTTAATAATCAAATCTTGGTGTAATGGCTATTGAAAATGGTAAACTAGAGCAAGGCAAAAGCAAACTTTTTTTCATTTACCTGAAACTATTTGCACAAGCCACTAATAATCAATGTGTAGGTATAACAGGTCTAACATCTTTTGGTGTCAGTCCATCCAGTTGATGTCGAAATATTTTACTGGCTACATATAAACTTTGACCTGCTGAAGGCACTCGAGGAAAATTCAAGGGATCACCATGATCACACTCTGGCCACCATGGATATTTGTACCAAATTTCATCACAATCTATCAAATAATTGAGATATTTCAGTAGCAATCAAATGCCAGATATACTAACTGATATGCCATGTCATTATCTCGGTAGGAATATACTTTCCAGTACACTGGCTAAAATATTCTGAACAAGCAGGACAGAAAGGAAAAGAGAATTTCCCTGCAGGCATTAATTAAAGTTAAACATCTCAGGTATCTCGCAGGCATTAGGTAAAGTTAAACATTATAGATCAAACAGTTCATAATCTCGGGTTCTTCACTCATTCATTTTTCAGGTCCCAAAAAAATCTGCTAAACAGGAGCAGCAGATCGGACATGCTCAGTAGGTAGACAGACGTAAACTAGAGCAGTGTCATTACAAGAGGCCAGACGGTGGATCTATTTTTAGTCCAGTCCTTCGACTCACAGTGGGTTTGAGTGTGTGGAGGTTGGCAACCTGGTGGCCATGTCATTAACACCCTCTCACTTCCATTAAACAACAGCCCCTGCAGACCTCGCCAAGCCAACCTAATAAATGGGTGTGTATGTGTGCTTTGGTCAATGTAAACTGTCTGAGGTGTGTTTGAGCATCTTATGCATCTATACTGTCCACTCTTTGGCCCTTTGCTAACACACACAGAACACACAGAAGTTAAGTGGACAGTATGATTCCTAACCGTGGTGTCACAACAACACAAAATAAATAGCATGAATGCCACCAAGCACGCCAAAGCCTAAGCAACAGACGTGTTGAGAGGCCAAAACTGTATGCTATATGTTGAACTGAATGGCTGAAGATATATCGGCTTGTAGATTTATTGTTGACAAAATACAACATATCTACAATATTACGTATGTTGGTGGTGAAATTATATAAACTGGGGGATAATTACAAAACTTTGTAATAAAAACAAACGTTTCAGGTGATTCAAAACCAGTATTGCTCAGTACATATCTTATGTGTTTCTTTTGTGTTCAAATATGGTTTTACACCAGTTCACTAATATTTAACTAAACCCAATAAATGCCACTACACAGATAAACACAGGTAAAACAAGTAACCTGAGCATCAAGCTGATAAACTTCTACATGATGAAGTGCTGCTTGATGCTTGAAAAGGTCAAATAAATTCAAATTGCATCATTATTATTGTATTTATGCGTTGAGATACTTCCTACATTCATCATGATGGATCTCCATCAGGATTAAAATTGTGGTTTCAAGTTCATTCTTGGCCTTGGATACAGTAGTTGATAAAACAGATTTTTTCTGAGCATGTTAAGGACATTCTGTCGCTTCTGACCCTGTTTTAGTTTAGTCCTGAATACATAATTCATTTATGAGCCAGTTCAGTCCTAAACATATGAAAGAAAGAATTTAAGGTAATAAAATTATAAATATATGAATAGCCAGTAGGCTTTCTTTGTTGATAATTATCCTCCAGTAGCATGTTTACCTGTAATCACCCTGCATAACCACCAATTTGACAGCAATTTCTCCCCCTGTTGTGTCCCTGCATCATTACGATAATGAACCAATTAGACAACAACTCAAGAGGTCCAAGAGTGATCAACTAAGAGGGGGTCCAGTGATGGGGGTTCATAGATGACGACTACAGGCACACACACACACACACACACACACACACACACACACACACACACACACACACACACACACACACACACACACACACACACACATCATTATTCTGAACTGAGTCCTTATTTTATCTTTCTTCGTGTGTCTACCAACTCTGAAACAACAAGAGACATTTACAGTGTGCTTACATTACATTTACATTAACCAGAATCACTTTGTTTCCCACAACAAATGTGGGTGTAACAGGGAATAATGTCATGCTACACAGCAGTGAGCTACACTTGATCAATGCTTCTTACATCCTTGGTGTAGCACAACTACAGTTGAAGCATTTATTCAACAGTCCATGGACAGAAAATGAATTAGCAATGATTCTGGTAATCATTAGCCAATTGTTTCGAGTAAAAATTACAATAAAATCACTGGTTCCAGTGTGTCAGTTATGAATATTTAGACTTTATTTGAAAATAATCAGTAAATTAATCGTTGATGAAAACAAGTATGACCAACAATCCTTATTGCTTAAATTTTAGCCTGGGGATCACCGTGATGACAAGCAGTCTTTCACCAAACCCAAATTCTAAACCTTACTTAGCCCCTTTGAAAAACGGCACTGTCTAAAAGCCACATTTGTTCTCCCAAAGACAAAACAAGCACATACACACATTCTCAAACACGCACGTACTTCAGTGAAGCTGCAGTGAATTGGGAATCTCTCAGGAGTGAATGAGTGTAACTGTGGTAATAAAACCGAGATGCAGCTGTAAAACAGGATGCAAGCTCAGTCAACTACAACTAACACACACTGGTATCCACCAATAAATAATGCCATAATAACACATGGTAGTTTGCAACAATAAATAATACATAGCTTGAAGCCTTTAAACCTTGAATTCCTTTAGTAAACGTGTCTCAGAGATTATTAGTGGATTATATGTATTTGTTTTATTTTAGTATTGTCTATTTTAGCATTAGTGCGAAGCACCATTATCAATATCAGTCTCATATATGAAGTATCTGACTCTGTGAACTATAGGCTAACAGGAGCTCACCAAGTAGATATTGAGACTCTGCAGCCATACCAGCAGCTCTCTCAAGCTGTACCTTAACACAGCAAAGCTTTAAGATGAATGCTGACACCAGCATGCTAACAAGGCTCACAAATATGCCGATGTATAATGCTTACCATCGCATTAGTTCAGTGTGCTCAGTATGCTAACATTTAGCACTAATTAGCACAACATTAGCATTAATCACAAAGTACAATTGTATTTGTTTGTTATATTGCTGAGGAAAGGAACACTATAAGCACTTAAAAAGAAAAAAAATGAGTAAAGTGGGGAGCAGCAAAGATTAAGGTGAGGAAAGGCTGTCAGTGGCAGGTGAGTCTGATACCAGGAAGTAGCATTATCATGAAAAGGAGGGTATGAAAAGAAGGAAGTGCATTCCCTGTCCTACGTGAGCCACAGCCCAACACATACAAACACACACACACAGGCGTAAACACACACAGGACAGCAAAGGCAGCAGATGGCCAGGGGATTATTCCCCCTCTATATCCACCCCCTCCCTCCAGACTGTCCACTGAAGCTTTACTTGTTTCCCTGTCATTCCTGCACAGTATGTCGTGTGTTTGCTGACCCAGTCTGTCCTCACCTACTCTTACCTATGGCACCCGGTGGCCTAAAAAATGCTCTCAGTTATTACCTTTATGGGTCCACACCAGGCCTTTATCTTGCATTACAAAATGAAAATCACACAAGCCCCAGTTTTTGTGCTGACCTGCACAGATGAAAAAGACCCCATTTTTGCTGTCTCAACATGACCATGAGTCCACCTGCATGTATTTATCTCCCATTATAGCTGTATGTCTTTTAATGCAATTTCATCACAGTAGCCTGACTCAACACACAAATTATTAAATAGCACTACTGTATGCATTTATTCCACTGCTAATTGCCATCTAGAAATAGCTGGTACTGACTGAGCTGTCAGAGACAGTCCTCCCATCCTTGGTTTTTCATTCTGCAGCCATTCACTCTCTTCAGAGTACTGCCAGCTACCATGCAGGCTCCAAGGGCCCTCGACAAAACAAGGAACAAGGAAGGAAGAAAATGGCCTTTGAAAACTATCACAGTTCTCTAAAAACAAGGATGCCACTCTTCTGGTTTGTCTGCATTTCCTTCAATGAGATAGATGGATAGGTTCCTTTAATCAGGGAGAGTATGTCTGCTCTGTCAGGGTTAAAAACAGAAACTCTGGCTTTGGTCAAACAGGTTTGTCATTGTTAAGGTGGATGGGTGGATATAAAATCTCTCAAAACTGAACTGTAAAAAAACATTCTGTGAATTTGAAAATGATTTGGCATCTCACATCAATGGACAAAGACTACTTACTAAAAGAACTGTTGCTACTGGGGAAGTTTATGGTTATGGTTGAAGTTAGAGAAAGACCATCTTCATGGTTAAAAGTAACCAGAAGACGGGATGTGAGCAGTGTCAAAGTCAGATGCTCTGAACGGCCATCACTTGAGCCTTTAGCTGACCCAAAGTGGCCCGCACTCAAGACTGACAAAGAATCAAAGTTGTTACATGCACTTAAGTTGCCAGGTTAGTGAGCTGAGTGCTTCACTGTCATGTAAATGAGAAACCTGATTTATGTAATCGAGGTAGCAAATTAGCGAAACCTGATTTCCCAAGGTAGATTTCTCTTGAGGAACCCAGATTTGTTGGCTATGAATACAGGTAAATGGGTTTGTAATTGGCCTTTTAAAATATTATGTGCACGACAAATGACTACAGACTGACATTTTAGTCAGACTTCATCCATAAAAGAAACAAAACTAACACATAGTAGAGGTCAGAATAAGTTGGTTTTCACTGCTGAACTGTTTCTTAAATTACTGGTCACTTAAACACACTGAATGTGATGTCACAGGCCTAAGATAGGTATGAATAAATACAAAGCGGAGCAAACAATGTATGCAAGAAACTCTTTTACTACTTTTTTCATCTTCATAACAACACCAAAAGTAGTGCAAAACCATATACAAAACAAAACACAGGAGAAGCAAGACAATAGCATGACGTATGATGGAGATGATAACAAGAAGGCTCATGTGAGTGCTAAGTTAAACACCTCTGTGATCTGGGAGTGTTGTACAAAATCCAGTAATAACAGCACACTGGTTCAACAAAGCTGTGGCCGAGTGTGGTCACAAGTCACAAAGAAATAGGAGACAATTACTCAAGAAACTTTTAGCAAAGTGTGAGACATTTGGTGCCCTCAGGTAGGGCCACGTTTATGATTTTGAACCTGAAAACCCCACTGATGTGGTATTTACATCTTTGCATGTAGACATTTTCTGATAGCTCTTAATTCAAGAGTTGTGAAATACACAGGTTCTGCTTTTAGAAATGTTGAACCAGTGAAAGTCACTTTAATGACTAACATTTTTCTCCTTCACGTACCCACACATTGAGAGATATTTGGGGACAACATGTGGACAGAAAAAACTGGGAATCAAATCAACAAACCTACAATTACTGAGCAGCCCACTCTACCAACTGAGCTACAGCTGCCCAAGACTTTTCTTGTTCTCTGCATGACAAGCAGACAACACAAAATCATTTTTGAAAAGGGAACATGGCAATATCTATTTTTATCAGACGGTGTTCTCACAATTTAAACCACATGAATGCCAAATACACTTGGTACACACAGTATGATAAGATAAATGTGACGAATTGTATTTCTATATATATTAGGTGGTATCACCCAGCTTGAGCTCTAAATCTAAACCAGACAAATGCAGTGAGACTCAAGAACAATTTACAAAACAACAATTGACTAAAAAATATTTTAAAATCTATATACATGGGGTGGCACGGTCCTGTCTTCGTCACACAGTCCAAGAGTTAATAGGTTAATTGGTGACTCTAAATAGGCTGTAGGTGTGAATGAAAGTGTGAATGGTCATTTGTCTCTATGTGCTCTGTGATGAACTGATGACTTGTTCAGGGTGTACCCCACCTCATCTACCTACCTACCCAATATCAGCTGGGATAGGCTACAGGCCCCGAGACCATGATGGGGATAATCGGTTACAGAAAATGGACAGATGAAATCTATAAAAATATAAATATTATAAAATCACAGCTAATAAACAAAACATTATGTAGATTCTGTAATGAGAAAGAGGAAGACCAGCTGCATTTGTTTTTCTATTGTCCACATCTTGTAAGAACATAAAGTTAACATAAGTTTAATATCCAAAATTGAAATGGCTATGGTCACTCAAAATTTATTTCAAATTTACACCTGTAAATATTATGTTGGGGTTATGTAGACAGATTCAGAAAATTCATACAATTATTCTGTTAGGTTCATATTTATATTTAAAGCTCAATCAAGAATCTTTTTGAAAAAATTGTTGCTAAAAATCATCATAAAGTAGCACAACATAATATGAAATGGGGGAAAAAATTGCTCTAATAAAGTGTGGGACAATATAAAGCTCTAAATATGGTCTACCTGTCATATGTATATTTTCTAAATTAGTTTGTAAATGTAGTCTGTCTAATTATATGTATTATCTGCCTGTATCCAATAAATACATTTTAAAAAAGACTAAAAAAAAAGTTAGAACAGTTAAGTTACACACACTCCACATACTCAAGTGTGTGTACAAGAAGATTCAAGATTTCACTGATACAGCTGAACTCTCCATCAATCTCTGTGTAAGCCATGAAACAAAATGATGGTCTTTTTTAGAATTCCACTTGGCTGAGCCCACTGCAACCCAGCTGTGCATCACCCCCTCCGTCTCTCCATCTCTCCGTCCCTCCAACCCTCCGACCTCACCCCTATCTCATCATTCTGTAATGGACGAGTGATGGCAGCCCTCCAGCCTCAGGCAGCACTCACACCAAAGATGAGAAATGGTCAAAAGCGATCAGTGAGAAACAATACGCCAGAGGCTGAGAGTTAGAGATAGGGAGACAATAGTTTGATGGTGTAAAAATCAATCAGCATGTCTGTGAAAGAAGACCAATTTGTAATCTGGAAAGGAGCCAAAATGTTAACTGAACTGGTGGCAGCATGGAATGCATCTGTTTTTTTGCATCTGTTTGGTTTTTTACCTTTAATTAACTAAACTTTATCTGTCTGAATACACACTTGTTTGCAGCTGGTTTCTTATACCTGCCAGTGCAACCACAGTCTCTTGCTCCAGCCAACTGATCAGCTTCACTTGAACAGCTGCAGATCAAATGACCTGCTGTGAACATCCACTTACAATACAGTACTCCTCTACAGTAAAATCAAATGCACAGATTCCAATTATATGTATTTTTATAGATTCATATATTTCAGGTATAAAGAAGCCAATATATAGAATAATTTTTAGCCACTAATAAAAATTCAAGAACCATTGTTTCACCCATATCCTTACTGTTGTTAAAGGGAGGAGGAATCATGAGACACTAAAAGTTTCCACCGGAAAAAATAATATTTATGAAGGCTTAGCAGCTTCTTAAAGGCTAATTCAGGTCCTGACTTTGATAATCAAACTTTCATTAAAATGACTCAGTGGAGCTTTAGAGATTCCTGTGAGTCTCCAGTTTACAGCTGTCCACCACACATTCAGGACACAATGCACCCAAACGTCAACCAGAAAAGTAAGTAAAATTCACCACTTCATCCTTATATAACCACAATTTGTTGAATGTTTGTTGGATGACTTACATTTAAGCAATATTAGTTTTTAAAGTCTTTTATTGCCTTAGACTACCATATATACAGTAAATCATATATTATTGGCATGCTTATATTTGGTACAAGTCAGGCAACCACGCTGAAGCTGTGTATGTCAGGGAGGAATCGTACAATCATATATCAATATACATAACAAATCTCTTTCTCAAAATCACAGCTCAGCTTTACCTCACACATACATTCACACATGTCCCTGTGACAACACAGTCTCTCAAGTTTACTTGTTTGGTTGTATGTGATACTCTCTCATGGTTCAGGTATTGACTGATGCTGGATTTTTTTTAGTTTAAAAATATAACATGCCAGCTGATAATCATTTTGATATGTTAAATTAAATCTTAAATGAGGTTATTTATAAACTGCCACCATGATATGTAGTAAGTAAACTGAGTTCTTTATTAGTGAACGTCACTGTTTTCTCATTTACCTCAAAAGCATCTTTTACACTTCCGTGCTGCAATTTCTCATTACTTATCAGCCAACATACATAAAGGTATCTGCTGATATATCAGCACGGCTGATTATCACTCCGGTCCTCCTGGGTTGATTGATATAGTTTTCTAAAAATATATATACAAATACACAGTCCAAAAAGTGCTGTTGGTCTTCATGTGAAAGAACACACGTGGCTTTACCTGTTTGTGTTCCTTCAATAAGGACTTTTATGTCTTTGGTATAACTGTGATCATCATCTCAACGTTTGTCACTTATGACAGTTTGAAGAAACCTTCAGACACTTGATCTAATGTCAGAACAGATTGTTTCAATCCATCCAGGTCACTAAAAGTAACACAGTTAGAGGCAGACATGGGCCACATGGGGTTTGAATTCACACATGTGGGAAAAACTGTTGAAAACCTCTAAAGTTTGTTCATTTTATGCATGCATGTTAATTCATGGGATCTCTGTTCTCATTACATGTTAGTGATGGAATTAGGCAGATAGGACTGAACATACAGTAATATTATCCTACATAATATTTAGATTTTTTTGTCTAGGCTGGTTTAAGTTGTGTCCTTCTATTCTGTATCCCTGTCATGATGATATAATGTTCATATATGAAGTCGCGGCTTTGTTATGTGTAAAAATCTTAATCTTGCAGAGGATTAACTTCAGCTTTTCCATTAAATGTCAGCAAAAAAAGCTCATACTTTTAGTTACTATTCTAGATTTTCTTTTTTTATAGGACAACCTGCGGCTATGAAGTGAGATCTTACCTCTGACACACAGCAGGGACATCGCAGCGGGATTTTGTGCAACAGTTCCTCCAAAGCCGATGAGCCTTCACTGAGTTTGCAGCCCAGTTGCCTGTTGCACAGCAGTCATTTAGACTGCTCTTAAATGTCTGTTTCCCGCTTCATCACACCGTGTCATGAAATAAATGTACAGATGTGAGCTAGGTGGACAATCCAGGGGGTCCTGAGGGTTTAAGGAATGACTGTCACCGACAAACTACGAGCTGAAATCCGGTAGAGCTGGGCGGCTCTTATGGTGCATTCAATAACTCCAGTGAAGGTGGGAATTTGGAAAACTCGGCACATGCACACAGACGCGCATGGTGTGGTATGGCATAGCCTCTCGTGTATGACTGGTGATGAGCTTTGTCGTGAATCTGGTGTAGTGTTAAGTTATGTCAAATAGCAACATTTGGCCATATTTGCTCAATGTGATTCTGTGGGATCAAATTATCACGATCCATAGGCATCCAGGAATTAAGTGAAACCAAGCAAGCTTTGTCTGAGTGGAAGCTCAGTCTCAGACTTTGAAACCTGAACATGAAATAGGGTAAACACAGGCGTTATCAATGATACCAATTAAGGCTGTGTTCCATTGAGGTCAAACATTCAGGGTGCTGCATGTTGGTTCACTAAAAGGCTCTGCTGCAATCGATCGAAGGGAACCTTAGTATTAGAAACACCTGCACTGACCCTACCATTTCAAGTCTACAATGGACAAATTAACTGAGTTTTGGACAAATTTTATAGCATGTTATTTGGAAAGTTTACTTTTTGCGATGAGGCTCACGCATAGAAGCAGGACACCTTTGTGCCAGACATACCGTTGTCTCATTTGTGCAAAATTAGGGCCACACATTCTATGAAGTAGTCACAGTCTATGAGGAAGCCATCCATGCACCTGCTTAGAACCAGAGTTGAATATGAAAGCCACATATGGTGAAGATAGAATTGTAATACAACTTAAAAACCTGGTGGGGCTTATCTCTACAAATGGAAAACTGAGTTCCTAAGGGTTTGTTAATACAATAGAACGCTTGAGTACCTTGATGAGGCTGACATGAGCCAAAGTTTACTGTGCACCAACATCAATGTTCTTACAAGTTAAAGTTGTTGGTAGTGGCCCCTAGAACAGAGGCCTGTACCACGAAGCGAGCTCAGCCTACCCAGGGTTACTCCCAGCCTATCCAGCTGAACCTATCCACAACAATGGCAATCACGATCCGCGGTACCACGAAGCTGGTTATCAACTCGCTAACTCAACCCAGGTTTGACTGATCATGAATCTGTGAACGCGCATGTCTAAAGGGGCGGGTTCAAGGCAGCAGACCAATCACAATCATGAGCGCAGATTGTACACCCTACTTCTCCTGTGAGGAGCAAAAACTAATTCTAAAGAAATACAAGGATGAAAAACCAAACCTCACGGAAAAATCAAACACGGTGGCAGCATCAAAGAGACGCCAAATGGCGTGGCAAAGGATTGCTGATTGTGTTACACATCAGTGTCAGTATACATTTAACACAGCCATGCATCCCAATCACTGTGCTGCATATGAATCGCGTGTATGACAATTAGTCTCATCCCCCACATGTAACCCCTCGGGAGTGAAAAGGACTCGGGCGCAGATAAAACACAAAAACGTCATTTCATCTGGTAAATTGGACTTTTTAAATTCAATAACGTATGGGCTACAATAAAGCTGGAAGCTGATGCCACAATTACATCATATTAATACAAGTTGTTAGTCTGAGTGAAATCATCCTGATTTTGAGCTGTGTCAGAACTTAGCGGGGACAAATGGCAAAAATACACTCTTCTTTTTAAAAAAAAAAAAAAAAAAAAAAAAAAAAAAAGTGAAAGCCCTCAAACACCACGCAGCCCTAAATGTACAGAAACACCTCAATGTCTTTCCTACTTAAACAATTAAACTTCCTGTGATGACTCAACTCGCATTTCTGTTTCACTCTCAGACTCTCTGCTCTAAGGGGATGATCAATGTTCCATTTCACAGTAACATTACATCCTTCATCCTAGGTGGGTTTTTTTTTTTTTTTTTTTTAAATCCCCCACAGGTGCAGCTTCAGTGTAACATTTCCCCTTCTCATTTACACTGTTACAAACAAGAAGAATCTGCGGAAGTAGACGGGCATTGGAGGTCTTGCCCTGGAGTACACCCCTGCAGCCAATCGGGTCTTCAATGAAAGGGCACGACATTGTTTCCCAAACAGCTGATTGGCCGGTGGGTGGAGCTTTTTAATTGGGTTCAGATCTATCCTGAAATCTACCCTGACCCGGAGCAGGTTAGCCGTTCAGAGTAAGTTACCATGGTAACTTACCTCGCTAAGAATGAATCCAGCTTCGTGGTACCGGAAAGTCAGGGTTAACCCTGAAGTTACCTCGCTAAGCCAGCAATGATAGACTAAGCATTTTCTCATGTTTATTGGCCAATAGTATTAAGTGCCTATTTTTGCTTACAGCTGTGATCAGACAGCGTAAAACTATTGGCAGACCCGTCAGCCTGAGCAACAAGTGCGTACACATTACTCTAGAGGGAGAAGAGAACATTCACTTTTGATAAAGTTGATTTCCACACCAGTATAGTAGAAAATGCATTTTATTTCTCCAAGGCCATCATGGTACAAGATAATTGAACAAGGCCCATAAGTTGAAACACCACTGGGATATTACCTGAAAAGAGATTAGTCAGTATTAATTAATGGGTTTAACCTTAAGTGGCAGTGAGCAGAATGAAAAGGTAGAACATTTAGGCAATTAACAGGAATTGACCTTACACTTACCCCTGGTCTATGCCTCATGCTCTAGTTGACGTTTCGGCCAAATCTTCCTTCCTGAGGTTTGTCCCATGCACTCTACAAGTCAAAATCAGAGCCATGAGAAGCAGCTACTTTGACACAAACTAGATGAAGTTACAAACCATTATGTGAACCCACCCTGTTGAATCCCATGTGTTTGGTGCAGATCCAGCATGGGCAGTAAGACCAGAAGCAAAATTGCTGGGCTGGTAGCTGGGCACCTGGGGCAGTGGCGGCTGCTGCTTGGGCTGGTAGCTGGGCACCTGGGGCCGTGGCTGAGGCTGGGGCTGCTGCTTGGGCTGGTAGCTGGGCACCTGGGGCCGGGGCTGAGGCTGGGGCTGCAGCTTGGGCTGGTAGCTGGGCACCTGGGGCCGTGGCTGAGGCTGGGGCTGCTGCTTGGGCTGGTAGCTGGGCACCTGGGGCCGTGGCTGGGGCTGCTGCTTGGGCTGGTAGCTGGGCACCTGGGGCCGTGGCTGAGGCTGGGGCTGCTGCTTAGGCTGGTAGCTGGGCACCTGGGGCCGGGGCTGAGGCTGGGGCTGCTGCTTGGGCTGGTAGCTGGGCACCTGGGGCCGGGGCTGAGGCTGGGGCTGCTGCTTGGGCTGGTAGCTGGGCACCTGGGGCCGTGGCTGGGGCTGCTGCTTGGGCTGGTAGCTGGGCACCTGGGGCCGGGGCCGGGGCTGCTGCTTGGGCTGGTAGCTGGGCACCTGGGGCCGAGGCTGCTGCTTGGGCTGGTAGCTGGGCACCTGGGGCCGGGGCTGCTGCTTGGGCTGGTAGCTGGGCACCTGGGGCCGGGGGGGCGGCTGCTGCTTGGGCTGGTAGCTGGGCACCTGGGGCCGGGGCTGGGGCTGCTGCTTGGGCTGGTAGCTGGGCACCTGGGGCCGGGGCTGGGGCTGCTGCTTGGGCTGGTAGCTGGGCACCTGGGGCCGGGGCTGGGGCTGCTGCTTGGGCTGGTAGCTGGGCACCTGGGGCCGGGGCTGGGGCTGCTGCTTGGGCTGGTAGCTGGGCACCTGGGGCCGGGGCTGGGGCTGCTGCTTGGGCTGGTAGATGGGCACCTGGGGCCGGGGCTGGGGCTGCTGCTTGGGCTGGTAGCTGGGCACCTGGGGCCGGGGCTGGGGCTGCTGCTTGGGCTGGTAGCTGGGCACCTGGGGCCGGGGCTGGGGCTGCTGCTTGGGCTGGTAGCTGGGCACCTGGGGCCGGGGCTGGGGCTGCTGCTTGGGCTGGTAGCTGGGAAGCTGGGGCCGGGGCTGGGGCTTGGACGGGTAGCTGGGAAGCTGGGGCTGGGGCTCGGACGGGTAGCGGCGAAGCTGGGGCTGGGAGCTTGTGTCCCCAATGCCAGACTTAAATTCCCAATAGGAGGCTGTTAATAAAGATCTAGTATCAATTTTTTTCACAACCACAAGATAAATTACTAAACGTCACAAATTAGTTCCCAGGGATATACTAAACTTGGTTGAAGATTCAGATTTTTTAAGTCAATAGTGCAATTGTAACCTGTAGTCTTACATTTACTGCTTGCCTGAAGCTTTCCAACAAGCAGCATCCATAGTAGCATCACACTATGAAAATAAAGTTAGATTACACAACAATCTCACTCAAACATTTTAAACATGCAAGTGTGTCATGTATAAACATCACATATATATACACGTATAAAAATGTTGAGCAGAGGAAGAAGACTTGAAAGTTACCGTATAATCAGTCCCATGGCGTCAGAGATTAGGCCAAATGCAAACTGAAATGCCTCTATCTGACTTGCACTAACCCAACACAACACAACCAAAAGTTTGTCTTTCTTCCACAGTGGTGCAGTGGTCAGAAACCTGCAGTGCAATGCTTTTAACTTGTAATGACAGCCAATCAGAGCTCTCTCTTCCTTCAAATGGTTGATTGGAAACAGGTGGAAGTAATTGGACAGAGTTCATTTTGATAGACAGGTGTTAAAATAATGTGTCATTTAAAATAGTGTCAGTTGCTCATCATTCTGCAGGCTCCACAAATGCATCATAAATCATTTGATACCATAAAAATAGTCCATGTTTTTAAGACAGAGACTCTGTTCATTGAAGTAAATAAAAGTGGTACCATTCTAGTCATTGTAATTAAAATTTAACTAAAAAACTATCCATTTATCTTGGCTGAATACTGAAGGAAGACCAAGTGCATCATTCTGAAGTGCCCAAAATCAAATTGATTTTTGACAAAATTACAGATTGATGAAATAAGGAAAACTTCACATCATTTTGCACTACTGTGGATGAAGCTTGGTTCAACATAAAACACATGGTTAGATAAGGGCTTTAAATAAAAACTGTGTCAGCTTTTCATCTCTGTTTGCTAAAGTACATCACCTGGCAGTGTAATTATTCATATTATTTTTATTATTTCTTTTATTATTTCTTTTTTATTATTATTTTATTCATGCCATAGTTGTTTACAGTGTTCACAATATTTAAAAAAAAAAAAAGCTTCAGACTTATTTCAAGTAGTAGTCATTTTGATTATTATGAATATTTCCGAACATATCTATTTTCAGTTTCATCAAATGAAACCAACCAAAAATTCTGTGTCTTGGCCAAATTAATTAGACAAATCCTGACAGAAGTTTATGTGTGTATGTTTGGGGATTGTAGAAAACATCATACTATTTTGCATCAAAATATTTTATTTATCGCTGTTCTGCTTTACACTTTTGGCTGCTCAGTTTCAGGACAGCCTTGATTGGCAGGTGGTTCCCTCTAGTGGCAGGAAAAAACACTTAGATGCCCTCACTATCTCTCTGGGCAAGTTATCATCAACAACACAACACAGGACATAAATAATATATTAATAAGAAATCTGTAGCCACTTGTGATGATGATTTATTGACAGACACAAATCTGGTGTTGTAAAAGGTTAACAGACCAGAGAGAAAAGCAGCATTTTCTCAAATTCAGCCCAGTTCTTCCACTGGCTGAAACATAAATTCAGGAGGCCAACAAAATAACACAAACAGTTATCATATTATCAAGCAGTGCAAAATGTATGTCATACATCAGGACTGCATATTCCCATTATTCCTAACCATCACTAACAACATTTATCATTACCTTTCTGTTACTATATGCCTTAACTTCAACTGTAGATAGGGCAATCAGTCTATACCTCCAATAATCATCACTGAATGATTATATGTTTGCAATTTAGTAAAAGGGGATAAAAGGTAACTCAACTGCTACATTGGTTTTAATTGAAAATCCATCATTTGATTCATTTTATGAGCATCTGTTTACAATCCTTCTATGTTGTAAAAACAGAAATTGGAAAACAGTAACAATATTGCAACCATGTAAAACTTATTTTGCAGTTGAATTAATATAAATAAATATTGACTGGATGAATTCTGGAAGAGGTGGATTATTTGTAATCCACACAGATTGATTCCTCAATGAAAATTTAGTGTGACATACTAAAGAGATACTGTGTACTAGTGGCTGATTTCACCTCAGTTATTGTCATTGTAGCAGAATGATCTCTAACAGCCCATTGCAGAGACTGAATTGTAAACGTGATTAAACTGTCATTCAAAAAAAACTTCATACAGAAAGGCTTTTCTGTACCTGTTACCTGTCTGGTGAATTTTTGGCCTTCTAATTAATATAAAATGTGTCTCTTGCTGCTGCTGTACTCCAAGTCAAAGAACATCTTTAACATCTAGTTGCTTTTTTGTGGTTTTTAATTTTCTGATCTTTTCAAACTGTTGCCCTTTTAATACTTTGCAGCTATTATAGATGACAGCTACAGTCCTGCATTCAGAATAGGAAATAGTTTTTTTGGAACTCAAACATGTCTGAAAACGTAAAATACTGTACATGTAAATATGAGCAACAAAATTAAAACGTCAACCTGCACCCACCTTCAAACAAATAAAAGAAATACATGTGTCTGTCCATGTCATTGTTTGAATGAATGCATAATACTAATAACTGTTTCTCTGATCAACCTAGAATCCCTATAAGGCTCAATGAACTTTGGAAATTAGCTTCACTTCTACTCAAGTTAAGCAATAAACTAAACATGGGGACACAACAAAGCACACTACAGAAATAAATAAATGCAAGGAATACAGCAATGAACAAAATGACTAATTAACTGAAACCATCAAGTACAACAAATTAACCAGATGAAGCAATGGAGGATGAACTGTTGTAATTTGTAAACACAGAAGACCACAAAGTGGAAGAAACTTTACCCTTAATACTCTTTGAAATCACCTGTAATACATTGTTCGACAGGAGAGATAGTATTCAAGGCATGGGTGGAATACTTTACATAATTTCACCCTATTGATTACCTTACCTAAGGTCTTCCAGTTGGGTAGTTAAAGATTAGAGCATCAAGCCTAATAACCTAGGAAAATGTAAAGTTCAGCTGATGTTTACTGTTGAGGAGAGGAAAAGTAGTGCTGATTCTGTGGGATGCTCTATGTTCAGTCAAGCTCCATTGTGGCAACTTCAGTTGTTTTCTATGTCTTGAAGCAAGCAGATCTTCAAGTCTACACATGGCTTCAGGATTCAAAATATCTTTAGCACTCTATGTTGTAGGGCACAGACTGGAGTGTACCTGCTTTCTCTCCATCAGGGTTGATCAAATAGTGGCCTATAGCACATCTAGTGTGGCTCAGGTTTCAGCTCGTTTCTGTTTAGAGAGTGGGTTTTGAAGATAAGGGTCCAACTAAAATGAGAAGAAAAAAAAAAAGCCTGAGAAGCCTTAGGTCTCTTCTTTTTTAAAGTCTGAAAAGGTGTAACTGGCATGACCCATAGACACTTCCCTCACTGTCTTGTTCTAGATTTCATTCATAGAATACATTTCGAATGCACACTTGAGCAGTCGCAAAGTTTCATACACGCAAATGTCTATACATACCCATAGCCACATCTGGCTGTGTTTGAGGCAACTGACATTTTCAGATTAGAGTTCTTGTCAAGGTTGGTTTTATGACTTAGGTCACAGACTAACTACAGGAAAGTTCAGTGACCATGTTTCATTGAACCTTGAATATAAACTACAGTACATTCTACAACAGTAGAATACAAAATGCATTTTATTTTTCCAAGGCGGTCATGGTGCAAGATTTATTGAATGAGGCCCATCAGTTGAAACACCACCGGGAGATCTGAAAAGAGATTTAGTCAATATGCATTAATGAGTTTAACCTGAACTGGCAGAACATTTTAGGCCATTTTAGCCCGACAAATCAGGAACTGACGTGACATTTACTATTGTGTGAACCACCTGGTTGGATCCCATGTGTTGTGTGCAGATTCAGCCTGGACTGCTGCTTGGGCTGGTAGCGAGGCTGCTGGGGCTGGGGCTTGGGCTGCTGCTTGGGCTGGTAGCGAGGCTGCTGGGGCTGGGGCTTGGGCTGCTGCTTGGGCTGGTAGGAAGGCTGCGGCTTGGCCGAGTACCTGGGAACCTGGGGTCGTGGCTGGGGCTGGGGCTGGGCCGGGTACTTGGGAACCTGGGTCGTGTCTGGGGCTGGGGCTTGGCCAGGTACCTGGGAACCTGAGGCTGGGGCTGTGGCTTGGCCAGGTAGCTGGGAACCTGGGGCCGGGGCTGTGGCTGGGGCTTGGCCGGGTACCTGGGAACCTGAGGCTGGGGCTGTGGCTTGGCAAGGTAGCTGGGAACCTGGAGCTTTGGGCTGGGAGCTCATGTCCCGAATGCTAGACTCAAATCCCAAATAGGAAGCTGTTGATAAGTTAAGACCAACCTAATATCATTTTCTGTTTGACAGAGACAAAACAAGACTATACACATTACAAATTAGTATTTAGATACATTCAGCTTGATTTAAAGATTTAATCTTCTCAATTAATGTGAGTGTATTTGTAACCTTTGATCTTACATTTACTGCTTGCCTGAAGTTCTCCAATAAGCAGCAGCCAAAGTAGCACCACACTAAAAAATAAAGCCATGATTACACACCAATCTCAGTCATTTTAAACATGTAAAGGTACACAGGAAGAGGACTTGAAAATTACCATATAACCAGTCCCATGGTTTTCGAAATAAAGCCAAATGCAAACACAAAAGGTAGAGGCCTGACTTTACCTGAGCTAACACAACCCCAAATCTATTCTTCCCCAGTGGTGCAGTGGTCAGAATCCTGCAGTGCAATTATTTTAACTTGATATGACAGCCAATCACAGCTCTTTTTTCCTAAAAGCATTTGGAAACAGCTGGTAGTAATGGGGTTGGGTTCAACATAAAACTTTTCAGAAAAAGACTTCAAGGGTTATCATAGTGGATTCCTTCATAGTATATTCTGTAGGTTAGATATGATTGTTTGCCTGTCAGACATGGGTAGGTTTGCTTTTTTTGTTTGTTTAATTTCTTTTGAGGTTTCAGTGAGCAGTAGACACCACCTGCCTCATACTATTTTGTATTACTATAGTATTGGAATTACCAACCGCATTTGACCCAGATGTGAATTTAAAAGTAAAACCTTTCCTCAACAGCAATAACTCTAGAAACAAAACTATATGGCCCCCCCCAAATCAACACCAACATTTTATGAAAGCAAAGGGTTAATTAATATTGAATCTTAACACCTGACACTTTCAAAATTATTTTGTACTGTTAATATCCTACATCTACAGATATTTGTATCTGTTTATGGGATGGGGGTTATACATTTTGTGTTTCCTTTTTTCTTACTGTGTCTTTACTGTGTGCACATATAATAAACCCAGTGCTATGTATAACATTTCGTGTTAATCACACGATTTGTTTTTAAAACGTGATCTAAATTGTTTTTACATTCATCACATCAATGGTCTTACAAGTTAAAGTTGTTGGTAGTGGCCCCTAGAACAGGTAAGTGTGTTCTTGTAAGTGTTCAGTTAATGAACAGCTCTGTGTTATCTAGGAGTCTTCAATGTTTAGTACATTTCTTTAGGCAAGGATAGACTAAGTTAAACCCTGCATTTTCTCATGTTTATTGGCCAATAGTATTAAGTGCCTATTTTTGCTTACAGCTGTGATCAGACAGCGTAAAACTATTGGCAGACCCGTCAGCCTGAGCAACAAGTGCGTACACATTACTCTAGAGGGAGAAGAGAACATTCACTTTTGATAAAGTTGATTTCCACACCAGTATAGTAGAAAATGCATTTTATTTCTCCAAGGCCATCATGGTACAAGATAATTGAACGAGGCCCATAAGTTGAAACACCACTGGGATATTACCTGAAAAGAGATTAGTCAGTATTAATTAATGGGTTTAACCTTAAGTGGCAGTGAGCAGAATGAAAAGGTAGAACATTTAGGCAATTAACAGGAATTGACCTTACACTTACCCCTGGTCTATGCCTCATGCTCTAGTTGACGTTTCGGCCAAATCTTCCTTCCTGAGGTTTGTCCCATGCACTCTACAAGTCAAAATCAGAGCCATGAGAAGCAGCTACTTTGACACAAACTAGATGAAGTTACAAACCATTATGTGAACCCACCCTGTTGTATCCCATGTGTTTGGTGCAGATTCAGCATGGGCAGTAAGACCAGAAGCAAAATTGCTGGGCTGGTAGCTGGGCACCTGGGGCCGTGGCAGCTGCTGCTTGGGCTGGTAGCTGGGCACCTGGGGCTGGGGCTGGGGCTGCTGCTTGGGCTGGTAGCTGGGCACCTGGGGCCGTGGCTGGGGCTGCAGCTTGGGCTGGTAGCTGGGCACCTGGGGCCGTGGCTGGGGCTGCAGCTTGGGCTGGTAGCTGGGCACCTGGGGCCGTGGCTGGGGCTGGGGCTGCTGCTTGGGCTGGTAGCTGGGCACCTGGGGCCGTGGCTGGGGCTGGGGCTGCTGCTTGGGCTGGTAGCTGGGCACCTGGGGCCGTGGCTGAGGCTGGGGCTGCTGCTTGGGCTGGTAGCTGGGCACCTGGGGCCGTGGCTGAGGCTGGGGCTGCTGCTTGGGCTGGTAGCTGGGCACCTGGGGCCGTGGCTGAGGCTGGGGCTGCTGCTTGGGCTGGTAGCTGGGCACCTGGGGCCGTGGCTGAGGCTGGGGCTGCTGCTTGGGCTGGTAGCTGGGCACCTGGGGCCGTGGCTGAGGCTGGGGCTGCTGCTTGGGCTGGTAGCTGGGCACCTGAGGCCGGGGCTGGGGCTGCTGCTTGGGCTGGTAGCTGGGCACCTGGGGCTGTGGCTGGGGCTGGGGCTGCTGTTTGGGCTGGTAGCTGGGCACCTGGGGCCGGGGCCGGGGCTGCTGCTTGGGCTGGAAGCTGGGCACCTGGGGCTGGGGCTGGGGCTTGGGCTGGTAGCTGGGCACCTGGGGCCGGGGCTCGGGCTGCTGCTTGGGCTGGTAGCTGGGCACCTGGGGCCGGGGCTCAGGCTGCTGCTTGGGCTGGTAGCTGGGCACCTGGGGCTGGGGCATGGGCTGCTGCTTGGGTTGGTAATACGGTACATGGGCCCTTGGGCCAAAGAAGTTTACCTGGGGTTTGGACGGGTAGCCGGGATACTGGGGCTGGGACGGGTAGCCGGGATACTGGGGCTTGGACGGGTAGCCGGGAAACTGGGGCTGGGACGGGTAGCCGGGAAACTGGGGCTGGGACGGAGACGGGTAGCCGGGAAACTGGGGCTGGGACGGGTAGCCGGGAAACTGGGGCTGGGGCTTGGACGGGTAGCCGGGCAGCTGGGGCTGGGGCTGGGGCTGGGGCTTGGACGGGTAGCCGGGAAGCTGGGGCTGGGGCTGGGGCTGGGGCTTGGACGGGTAGCCGGGAAGCTGGGGCTGGGGCTGGGGCTTGGACGGGTAGCCGGGAAGCTGGGGCTGGGGCTGGGGCTGGGGCTTGGACGGGTAGCCGGGAAGCTGGGGCTGGGGCTGGGGCTGGGGCTTGGACGGGTAGCCGGGAAGCTGGGGCTGGGGCTGGGGCTGGGGCTTGGACGGGTAGCCGGGAAGCTGGGGCTGGGGCTTGGACGGGTAGCCGGGAAGCTGGGGCTGGGGCTGGGGCTTGGACGGGTAGCCGGGAAGCTGGGGCTGGGGCTGGGGCTGGGGCTTGGACGGGTAGCCGGGAAGCTGGGGCTGGGGCTGGGGCTTGGACGGGTAGCCGGGAAGCTGGGGCTGGGGCTGGGGCGGGTAGCCGGGAAGCTGGGGCTGGGGCTGGGGCTGGGGCTGGGGCTGGGGCTTGGACGGGTAGCCGGGAAGCTGGGGCTGGGGCTGGGGCTGGGGCTGGGGCTGGGGCTTGGACGGGTAGCCGGGAAGCTGGGGCTGGGGCTGGGGCTGGGGCTGGGGCTTGGACGGGTAGCCGGGAAGCTGGGGCTGGGGCTTGGACGGGTAGCCGGGAAGCTGGGGCTGGGGCTTGGACGGGTAGCCGGGAAGCTGGGGCTGGGGCTTGGACGGGTAGCCGGGAAGCTGGGGCTGGGGCTTGGACGGGTAGCCGGGAAGCTGGGGCTGGGGCTTGGGCTGGGGCTGGGGCTGGGGCTGGGGCTGGGGCTTGGACGGGTAGCCGGGAAGCTGGGGCTGGGGCTGGGGCTGGGGCTTGGACGGGTAGCCGGGGGGCTGGGGCTGGGGCTGGGGCTGGGGCTGGGGCTTGGACGGGTAGCCGGGAAGCTGGGGCTGGGATGGGTAGCCGGGAAGCTGGGGCTGGGGCTGGGGCTGGGGCTGCGGCGGGTAGCCGGGAAGCTGGGACGGGTAGCCGGGAATTTTGGGCTGGAGCTGGGACTGGGACGGGTAGCCGGGAAGCTGGGGCTGGGACTGGGACTGTGATGGGTAGCCGGGAAGCTGGGGCTGGGACTGGGACGGGTAGCCGGGAGGCTGGGGCTGGGGCTGGGGCTGGGACGGGTAGCCGGGAAGCTGGGGCTGGGGCTGGGACGGGTAGCCGGGAAGCTGGGGCTGGGGCTGGGACGGGTAGCCGGGAAGCTGGGGCTGGGGCTGGGGCTGGGGCTGGGGCTGGGGCTGGGGCTGGGGCTTGGACGGGTAGCCGGGAAGCTGGGGCTGGGGCTGGGGCTGGGGCTTGGACGGGTAGCCGGGGGGCTGGGGCTGGGGCTGGGGCTTGGACGGATAGCCAGGAAGCTGGGGCTGGGGCTGGGGCTGGGGCTTGGACGGGTAGCCGGGAAGCTGGGGCTGGGATGGGTAGCCGGGAAGCTGGGGCTGGGGCTGGGGCTGCGGCGGGTAGCCGGGAAGCTGGGACGGGTAGCCGGGAATTTTGGGCTGGAGCTGGGACTGGGACGGGTAGCCGGGAAGCTGGGGCTGGGACTGGGACGGGTAGCCGGGAAGCTGGGGCTGGGACTGGGACTGGGACGGGTAGCCGGGAAGGTGGGGCTGGGACTGGGACGGGTAGCCGGGAAGCTGGGGCTGGGGCTGGGGCTGGGACGGGTAGCCGGGAAGCTGGGGCTGGGGCTGGGGCTGGGACGGGTAGCCGGGAAGCTGGGGCTGGGGCTGGGACGGGTAGCCGGGAAGCTGGGGCTGGGGCTGGGGCTGGGGCTGGGATTGGGACGGGTAGCCGGGAAGCTGGGGCTGGGGCTGGGATTGGGACGGGTAGCCGGGAAGCTGGGGCTGGGGCTGGGGCTGGGACTGGGACTGGGACTGGGACGGGTAGCCGGGAAGCTGGGGCTGGGGCTCGGACGGGTAGCCGGGAAGCTGGGGCTGGGGTTCGGACGGGTAGCCGGGAAGCTGGGGCTGGGGCTTGGACGGGTAGCCGGGAAGCTGGGGCTGGGGCTCGGACGGGTAGCCGGGAAGCTGGGGCTGGGGCTGGGGCTGGGGCTGGGACGCGTAGCCAGGAAGCTGGGGCTGGGGCTGGGGCTGGGACGCGTAGCCAGGAAGCTGGGGCTGGGGCTGGGGCTGGGGCTGGTAGCCGGGAAGCTGGGGCTGGGACTGGGACTGGGACGGGTAGCCAGGAAGCTGGGGCTGGGACTGGGACGGGTAGCCAGGAAGCTGGGGCTGGGACTGGGACTGGGACGGGTCGCCGGGAAGCTGGGGCTGGGGCTGGGACTGGGACTGGGACGGGTAGCCGGGAAGCTGGGGCTGGGGCTGGTAGCCAGGAAGCTGGGGCTGGGGCTGGGGCTCGAACGGGTAGCTGGGAAGCTGGGGCTGGGGCACGGATGGGTAGCCAGGAAACTGGGGCTGGGAGCTCGTGTCCCCAATGCCGGACTTAAATTCCCAATAGGAGGCTGTTGATAAAGATCTAGTATCAATTTTTTTTCCACAACCACAAGATAAATTACTAAACATCACAAATTAGTTCCCAGGGATATACTAAACTTGGTTGAAGATTCAGATTTTTTAAGTCAATAGTGCAATTGTAACCTGTAGTCTTACATTTACTGCTTGCTTGAAGCTTTCCAATAAGCAGCATCCATAGTAGCATCACACTATGAAAATAAAGTTAGATTACACAACAATCTCACTCAAACATTTTAAACATGCAAGTGTGTCATGTATAAACATTACATGTATAAAAATGTTGAGCAGAGGAAGAAGACCTGAAGTTACCGTATAATCAGTCCCATGGCGTCAGAGATTAGGCCAAATGCAAACTGAAATGCCTCTATCTGACTTGCACTGACCCACCACAACCAAAAGTTTGTCTTTCTTCCACAGTGGTGCAGTGGTCAGAAACCTGCAGTGCAATGCTTTTAACTTGTAATGACAGCCAATCAGAGCTCTCTCTTCCTTCAAACGGTTGATTGTAAACAGGTGGAAGTAATTGGACAGAGTTCATTTTGATAGACAGGTGTTAAAATAATGTGTCATTTAAAATAGTGTCAGTTGCTCATCATTCTGCAGGCTCCACAAATGCATCATAAATCATTTGATACCATAAAAATAGTCCATGTTTTTAAGATAGAGACTCTGTTCATTGAAGTAAATAAAAGTGGTACCATTCTAGTCATTGTAATTAAAATTTAACTAAAAAACTATCCATTTATCTTGGCTGAATACTGAAGGAAGACCAAGTGCATAATTCTGAAGTGCCCAAAATCAAATTGATTTTTGACAAAATTACAGATTGATGAAATAAGGAAAACTTCACATCATTTTGCACTACTGTGGATGAAGCTTGGTTCAACATAAAACACATGGTTAGATAAGGGCTTTAAATAAAAACTGTGTCAGCTTTTCATCTCTGTTTGCTAAAGTACATCACCTGGCAGTGTAATTATTCATATTATTTTTATTATTTCTTTTATTATTTCTTTTTTATTATTATTTTATTCATGCCATAGTTGTTTACAGTGTTCACAATATTTAAAAAAAAAAAAAAAGCTTCAGACTTATTTCAAGTAGTAGTCATTTTGATTATTATGAATATTTCCGAACATATCTATTTTCAGTTTCATCAAATAAAACCAACCAAAAATTCTGTGTCTTGGCCAAATTGATTAGACAAATCCTGACAGAAGTTTATGTGTGTATGTTTGGGGATTGTAGAAAACATCATACTATTTTGCATCAAAATATTTTATTTATCGCTGTTCTGCTTTACACTTTTGGCTGCTCAGTTTCAGGACAGCCTTGATTTTGATGTCAGTTATCATCAACAACACAACACAGGACATAAATAATATATTCATAAGAAATCTTTAGCAACTTGTGATGATGATTTATTGACAGACACAAATCTGGTGTTGTAAAGGGTTAACAGACCAGAGAGAAAAGCAGCATTTTCTCAAATTCAGCCCAGTTCTTCCACTGACTGAAACATAAATTCAGGAGGCCAACAAAATAACACAAACAGTTATCACATTATCAAGCAGTGCAAAATGTATGTCATACATCAGGACTGCATATTCCCATTATTCCTAACCATCACTAACAACATTTATCATTACCTTTCTGTTACTATATGCCTTTACTTCAACTGTAGATAGGGCAATCAGTCTATACCTCCAATAATCATCACTGAATGATTATATGTTTGTAATTTAGTAAAAGGGGATAAAAGGTAACTCAACTGCTACATTGGTTTTAATTTAAATATGCAATATTGTTACTGTTTTCCAATTTTCCTGTTTTCTGTTTTTACAACATAGAAGAATTGTAAACAGATGCTCATAAAATGAATCAAATGATGGATGATTCATTTTATGAGCATCTGTTTACAATTCTTCTATGTTGTAAAAACAGAAAACAGGAAAATTGGAAAACAGTAACAGTATTGCAACCAGGTCAAACTTATTTTGCAGTTGAATTAATATAAATAAATATTGACTGGATGAATTCCGGAAGAGGTGGATTATTTGTAATCCACACAGATTGATTCCTCAATGAAAATTTAGTGTGACATACTAAAGAGATACTGTGTACTAGTGGCTGATTTCACCTCAGTTATTGTCATTGTAGAAGAATGATCTCTAACAGCCCATTGCAGAGACTGAATTGTAAACGTGATTAAACTGTCATTGAAAAAAAACTTCATACAGAAAGGCTTTTCTGTACCTGTTACCTGTCTGGTGAATTTTTGGCCTTCAAATTAATATAAAATATGTCTCCTGCTGCTGCTGTACTCCAAGTCAAAGGACATCTCTCTCAGCTATTATAGATGACAGCTACAGTCCTGCATTCAGAATAGGAAATAGTTTTTTTGGAACTCAAATATGTCTGAAAACGTAAAATGCTGTACATGTAAATATGAGCAACAAAATTAAAACGTCAACCTGCACCCACCTGCAAACAAATAAAAGAAATACATGTGTCTGTCCATGTCATTGTTTGAATGAATGCATAATACTAATAACCGTTTCTCTGATCAACCTAGAATCCCTATAAGGCTCAATGAACTTTGGAAATTAGCTTCACTTCTACTCAAGTTAAGCAATAAACTAAACATGGGGACACAACAAAACACACTACAGAAATAAATAAATGCAAGGAATACAGCAATGAACAAAATGACTAATTAACTGAAACCATCAAGTACAACAAATTAACCAGATGAAGCAATGGAGGATGAACTGTTGTAATTTGTAAACACAGAAGACCACAAAGTGGAAGAAACTTTACCCTTAATACTCTTTGAAATCACCTGTAATGCATTGTTCGACAGGAGAGATAGTATTCAAGGCATGGGTGGAATACTTTACATAATTTCACCCTATTGATTACCTTACCTAAGGTCTTCCAGTTGGGTAGTTAAAGATTAGAGCATCAAGCCTAATAACCTAGGAAAATGTAAAGTTCAGCTGATGTTTACTGTTGAGGAGAGGAAAAGTAGTGCTGATTCTGTGGGATGCTCTATGTTCAGTCAAGCTCCATTGTGGCAACTTCAGCTGTTTTCTGTCTCTTGAAGCAAGCAGATCTTCAAGTCTACACATGGCTTCAGGATTCAAAATATCTTAAGCACTCTATGTTGTAGGGCACAGACTGGAGTGTACCTGCTTTCTCTCCATCAGGGTTGATCGAATAGTGGCCTATAGCACATCTAGTGTGGCTCAGGTTTCAGCTCGTTTCTGTTTAGAGAGTGGGTTTTGAAGATAAGGGTCCAACCAAAATGAGAAGGAAAAAAAAGCCTGAGAAGCCTTAGGTCTCTTCTTTTCTAAAGTCTTCTTTGAAAAGGTGCGACTGGCATGACCCATAGACACTTCCCTCACTGTCTTGTTCTAGATTTCATTCATAGAATACATTTCGAATGCACACTTGAGCAATCGCAAAGTTTCAAACACGCAAATGTCTATACATACCCATAGCCACATCTGGCTGTGTTTGAGGCAACTGACATTTTCAGATTAGAGTTCTTGTCAAGGTTGGTTTTATGACTTAGGTCACAGACTAACTATAGGAAAGTTCAGTGACCATGTTTCATTGAACCTTGAATATAAACTACAGTACATTCTACAACAGTAGAATACAAAATGCATTTTATTTTTCCAAGGCTGTCATGGTGCAAGATTTATTGAATGAGGCCCATCAGTTGAAACACCACCGGGAGATCTGAAAAGAGATTTAGTCAATATGCATTAATGAGTTTAACCTGAACTGGCAGAACATTTTAGGCCATTTTAGCCCGACAAATCAGGAACTGACGTGACATTTACTATTGTGTGAACCCACCTGGTTGGATCCCATGTGTTGTGTGCAGATTCAGCCTGGACTGCTGCTTGGGCTGGTAGCGAGGCTGCTGGGGCTGGGGCTTGGGCTGCTGCTTGGGCTGGTAGCGAGGCTGCTGGGGCTGGGGCTTGGGCTGCTGCTTGGGCTGGTAGGAAGGCTGCGGCTTGGCCGAGTACCTGGGAACCTGGGGTCGTGGCTGGGGCTGGGGCTGGGCCGGGTACTTGGGAACCTGGGTCGTGTCTGGGGCTGGGGCTTGGCCAGGTACCTGGGAACCTGAGGCTGGGGCTGTGGCTTGGCCAGGTAGCTGGGAACCTGGGGCCGGGGCTGTGGCTGGGGCTTGGCCGGGTACCTGGGAACCTGAGGCTGGGGCTGTGGCTTGGCAAGGTAGCTGGGAACCTGGAGCTTTGGGCTGGGAGCTCATGTCCCGAATGCTAGACTCAAATCCCAAATAGGAAGCTGTTGATAAGTTAAGACCAACCTAATATCATTTTCTGTTTGACAGAGACAAAACAAGACTATACACATTACAAATTAGTATTTAGATACATTCAGCTTGATTTAAAGATTTAATCTTCTCAATTAATGTGAGTGTGTTTGTAACCTTTGATCTTACATTTACTGCTTGCCTGAAGTTCTCCAATAAGCAGCAGCCAAAGTAGCACCACACTAAAAAATAAAGCCATGATTACACACCAATCTCAGTCATTTTAAACATGTAAAGGTACACAGGAAGAGGACTTGAAAATTACCATATAACCAGTCCCATGGTTTTCGAAATAAAGCCAAATGCAAACACAAAAGGTAGAGGCCTGACTTTACCTGAGCTAACACAACCCCAAATCTATTCTTCCCCAGTGGTGCAGTGGTCAGAATCCTGCAGTGCAATTATTTTAACTTGATATGACAGCCAATCACAGCTCTTTTTTCCTAAAAGCATTTGGAAACAGCTGGTAGTAATGGGGTTGGGTTCAACATAAAACTTTTCAAAAAAAGACTTCAAGGGTTATCATAGTGGATTCCTTCATAGTATATTCTGTAGGTTAGATATGATTGTTTGCCTGTCAGACATGGGTAGGTTTGCTTTTTTTGTTTGTTTAATTTCTTTTGAGGTTTCAGTGAGCAGTAGACACCACCTGCCTCATACTATTTTGTATTACTATAGTATTGGAATTACCAACCGCATTTGACCCAGATGTGAATTTAAAAGTAAAACCTTTCCTCAACAGCAATAACTCTAGAAACAAAACTATATGGCCCCCCCCAAATCAACACCAACATTTTATGAAAGCAAAGGGTTAATTAATATTGAATCTTAACACCTGACACTTTCAAAATTATTTTGTACTGTTAATATCCTACATCTACAGATATTTGTATCTGTTTATGGGATGGGGGTTATACATTTTGTGTTTCCTTTTTTCTTACTGTGTCTTTACTGTGTGCACATATAATAAACCCAGTGCTATGTATAACATTTCGTGTTAATCACACGATTTGTTTTTAAAACGTGATCTAAATTGTTTTTACATTCATCACATCAATGGTCTTACAAGTTAAAGTTGTTGGTAGTGGCCCCTAGAACAGGTAAGTGTGTTCTTGTAAGTGTTCAGTTAATGAACAGCTCTGTGTTATCTAGGAGTCTTCAATGTTTAGTACATTTCTTTAGGCAAGGATAGACTAAGTTAAACCCTGCATTTTCTCATGTTTATTGGCCAATAGTATTAAGTGCCTATTTTTGCTTACAGCTGTGATCAGACAGCGTAAAACTATTGGCAGACCCGTCAGCCTGAGCAACAAGTGCGTACACATTACTCTAGAGGGAGAAGAGAACATTCACTTTTGATAAAGTTGATTTCCACACCAGTATAGTAGAAAATGCATTTTATTTCTCCAAGGCCATCATGGTACAAGATAATTGAACGAGGCCCATAAGTTGAAACACCACTGGGATATTACCTGAAAAGAGATTAGTCAGTATTAATTAATGGGTTTAACCTTAAGTGGCAGTGAGCAGAATGAAAAGGTAGAACATTTAGGCAATTAACAGGAATTGACCTTACACTTACCCCTGGTCTATGCCTCATGCTCTAGTTGACGTTTCGGCCAAATCTTCCTTCCTGAGGTTTGTCCCATGCACTCTACAAGTCAAAATCAGAGCCATGAGAAGCAGCTACTTTGACACAAACTAGATGAAGTTACAAACCATTATGTGAACCCACCCTGTTGTATCCCATGTGTTTGGTGCAGATTAAGCATGGGCAGTAAGACCAGAAGCAAAATTGCTGGGCTGGTAGCTGGGCACCTGGGGCCGTGGCGGCTGCTGCTTGGGCTGGTAGCTGGGCACCTGGGGCTGGGGCTGGGGCTGCTGCTTGGGCTGGTAGCTGGGCACCTGGGGCCGTGGCTGGGGCTGCAGCTTGGGCTGGTAGCTGGGCACCTGGGGCCGTGGCTGGGGCTGCAGCTTGGGCTGGTAGCTGGGCACCTGGGGCCGTGGCTGGGGCTGGGGCTGCTGCTTGGGCTGGTAGCTGGGCACCTGGGGCCGTGGCTGGGGCTGGGGCTGCTGCTTGGGCTGGTAGCTGGGCACCTGGGGCCGTGGCTGAGGCTGGGGCTGCTGCTTGGGCTGGTAGCTGGGCACCTGGGGCCGTGGCTGAGGCTGGGGCTGCTGCTTGGGCTGGTAGCTGGGCACCTGGGGCCGTGGCTGAGGCTGGGGCTGCTGCTTGGGCTGGTAGCTGGGCACCTGGGGCCGTGGCTGAGGCTGGGGCTGCTGCTTGGGCTGGTAGCTGGGCACCTGGGGCCGTGGCTGAGGCTGGGGCTGCTGCTTGGGCTGGTAGCTGGGCACCTGGGGCCGTGGCTGAGGCTGGGGCTGCTGCTTGGGCTGGTAGCTGGGCACCTGGGGCCGTGGCTGAGGCTGGGGCTGAGGCTTGGGCTGGTAGCTGGGCACCTGGGGCCGTGGCTGAGGCTGGGGCTGGGGCTGCTGCTTGGGCTGGTAGCTGGGCACCTGGGGCTGTGGCTGAGGCTGGGGCTGCTGCTTGGGCTGGTAGCTGGGCACCTGGGGCCGTGGCTGGGGCTGCTGCTTGGGCTGGTAGCTGGGCACCTGGGGCCGGGGCTGCTGCTTGGGCTGGTAGCTGGGCACCTGGGGCCGGGGCTGCTGCTTGGGCTGGTAGCTGGGCACCTGGGGCACCTGGGGCCGGGGCTGCTGCTTGGGCTGGTAGCTGGGCACCTGGGGCCGGGGCTGGGGCTGCTGCTTGGGCTGGTAGCTGGGCACCTGGGGCCGGGGCTGGGGCTGCTGCTTGGGCTGGTAGCTGGGCACCTGGGGCCGGGGCTGGGGCTGGGGCTGCTGCTTGGGCTGGTAGCTGGGCACCTGGGGCCGGGGCTGGGGCTGCTGCTTGGGCTGGTAGCTGGGCACCTGGGGCCGGGGCTGGGGCTGGGGCTGCTGCTTGGGCTGGTAGCTGGGCACCTGGGGCCGTGGCTGGGGCTGCAGCTTGGGCTGGTAGCTGGGCACCTGGGGCCGTGGCTGGGGCTGCAGCTTGGGCTGGTAGCTGGGCACCTGGGGCCGTGGCTGGGGCTGGGGCTGCTGCTTGGGCTGGTAGCTGGGCACCTGGGGCCGTGGCTGAGGCTGGGGCTGCTGCTTGGGCTGGTAGCTGGGCACCTGGGGCCGTGGCTGAGGCTGGGGCTGAGGCTTGGGCTGGTAGCTGGGCACCTGGGGCCGTGGCTGAGGCTGGGGCTGGGGCTGCTGCTTGGGCTGGTAGCTGGGCACCTGGGGCTGTGGCTGAGGCTGGGGCTGCTGCTTGGGCTGGTAGCTGGGCACCTGGGGCCGTGGCTGGGGCTGCTGCTTGGGCTGGTAGCTGGGCACCTGGGGCCGGGGCTGCTGCTTGGGCTGGTAGCTGGGCACCTGGGGCCGGGGCTGCTGCTTGGGCTGGTAGCTGGGCACCTGGGGCACCTGGGGCCGGGGCTGCTGCTTGGGCTGGTAGCTGGGCACCTGGGGCCGGGGCTGGGGCTGCTGCTTGGGCTGGTAGCTGGGCACCTGGGGCCGGGGCTGGGGCTGCTGCTTGGGCTGGTAGCTGGGCACCTGGGGCCGGGGCTGGGGCTGGGGCTGCTGCTTGGGCTGGTAGCTGGGCACCTGGGGCCGGGGCTGGGGCTGCTGCTTGGGCTGGTAGCTGGGCACCTGGGGCCGGGGCTGGGGCTGGGGCTGCTGCTTGGGCTGGTAGCTGGGCACCTGGGGCCGGGGCTGGGGCTGGGGCTGGGGCTGCTGCTTGGGCTGGTAGCTGGGCACCTGGGGCCGGGGCTGGGGCTGGGGCTGGGGCTGCTGCTTGGGCTGGTAGCTGGGCACCTGGGGCCAGGGCTGGGGCTGGGGCTGCTGCTTGGGCTGGTAGCTGGGTACCTGGGGCCGGGGCTGGGGCTTGGACGGGTAGCCGGGAAGCTGGGGCTGGGGCTCGGACGGGTAGCCGGGAAGCTGGGGCTGGGGCTGGGGCTGGGGCTTGGACAGGTAGCCGGGAAGCTGGGGCTGGGGCTTGGACGGGTAGCCGGGAAGCTGGGGCTGGGGCTTGGACGGGTAGCCGGGAAACTGGGGCTGGGAGCTTGTGTCCCCAATGCCAGACTTAAATTCCCAATAGGAGGCTGTTAATAAAGATCTAGTATCAATTTTTTTCACAACCACAAGATAAATTACTAAACGTCACAAATTAGTTCCCAGGGATATACTAAACTTGGTTGAAGATTCAGATTTTTTAAGTCAATAGTGCAATTGTAACCTGTAGTCTTACATTTACTGCTTGCCTGAAGCTTTCCAACAAGCAGCATCCATAGTAGCATCACACTATGAAAATAAAGTTAGATTACACAACAATCTCACTCAAACATTTTAAACATGCAAGTGTGTCATGTATAAACATCACATATATATACACGTATAAAAATGTTGAGCAGAGGAAGAAGACTTGAAAGTTACCGTATAATCAGTCCCATGGCGTCAGAGATTAGGCCAAATGCAAACTGAAATGCCTCTATCTGACTTGCACTAACCCAACACAACCAAAAGTTTGTCTTTCTTCCACAGTGGTGCAGTGGTCAGAAACCTGCAGTGCAATGCTTTTAACTTGTAATGACAGCCAATCAGAGCTCTCTTTTCCTTCAAACGGTTGATTGTAAACAGGTGGAAGTAATTGGACAGAGTTCATTTTGATAGACAGGTGTTAAAATAATGTGTCATTTAAAATAGTGTCAGTTGCTCATCATTCTGCAGGCTCCACAAATGCATCATAAATCATTTGATACCATAAAAATAGTCCATGTTTTTAAGACAGAGACTTTGTTCATTGAAGTAAATAAAGTGGTACCATTCTAGTCATTGTAATTAAAATCTAACTAAAAAACTATCCATTTATCTTGGCTGAATACTGAAGGAAGACCAAGTGCATCATTCTGAAGTGCCCAAAATCAAATTGATTTTTGACAAAATTACAGATTGATGAAATAAGGAAAACTTCACATCATTTTGCACTACTGTGGATGAAGCTTGGTTCAACATAAAACACATGGTTAGATAAGGGCTTTAAATAAAAACTGTGTCAGCTTTTCATCTCTGTTTGCTAAAGTACATCACCTGGCAGTGTAATTATTCATATTATTTTTATTATTTCTTTTATTATTTCTTTTTTATTATTATTTTATTTATGCCATAGTTGTTTACAGTGTTCACAATATTTAAAAAAAAAAAAAAGCTTCAGACTCATTTCAAGTAGTAGTCATTTTGATTATTATGAATATTTCCGAACATATCTATTTTCAGTTTCATCAAATGAAACCAACCAAAAATTCTGTGTCTTGGCCAAATTAATTAGACAAATCCTGACAGAAGTTTATGTGTGTATGTTTGGGGATTGTAGAAAACATCATACTATTTTGCATCAAAATATTTTATTTATCGCTGTTCTGCTTTACACTTTTGGCTGCTCAGTTTCAGGACAGCCTTGATTGTCAGGTGGTTCCCTCTAGTGGCAGGAAAAAACACTTAGATGCCCTCACTATCTCTCTGGGCAAGTTATCATCAACAACACAACACAGGACATAAATAATATATTAATAAGAAATCTGTAGCCACTTGTGATGATGATTTATTGACAGACACAAATCTGGTGTTGTAAAAGGTTAACAGACCAGAGAGAAAAGCAGCATTTTCTCAAATTCAGCCCAGTTCTTCCACTGGCTGAAACATAAATTCAGGAGGCCAACAAAATAACACAAACAGTTATCATATTATCAAGCAGTGCAAAATGTATGTCATACATCAGGACTGCATATTCCCATTATTCCTAACCATCACTAACAACATTTATCATTACCTTTCTGTTACTATATGCCTTAACTTCAACTGTAGATAGGGCAATCAGTCTATACCTCCAATAATCATCACTGAATGATTATATGTTTGTAATTTAGTAAAAGGGGATAAAAGGTAACTCAACTGCTACATTGGTTTTAATTGAAAATCCATCATTTGATTCATTTTATGAGCATCTGTTTACAATCCTTCTATGTTGTAAAAACAGAAATTGGAAAACAGTAACAATATTGCAACCATGTAAAACTTATTTTGCAGTTGAATTAATATAAATAAATATTGACTGGATGAATTCCGGAAGAGGTGGATTATTTGTAATCCACACAGATTGATTCCTCAATGAAAATTTAGTGTGACATACTAAAGAGATACTGTGTACTAGTGGCTGATTTCACCTCAGTTATTGTCATTGTAGCAGAATGATCTCTAACAGCCCATTGCAGAGACTGAATTGTAAACGTGATTAAACTGTCATTCAAAAAAAACTTCATACAGAAAGGCTTTTCTGTACCTGTTACCTGTCTGGTGAATTTTTGGCCTTCTAATTAATGTAAAATGTGTCTCTTGCTGCTGCTGTACTCCAAGTCAAAGAACATCTTTAACATCTAGTTGCTTTTTTGTGGTTTTTAATTTTCTGATCTTTTCAAACTGTTGCCCTTTTAATACTTTGCAGCTATTATAGATGACAGCTACAGTCCTGCATTCAGAATAGGAAATAGTTTTTTTGGAACTCAAATATGTCTGAAAACGTAAAATACTGTACATGTAAATATGAGCAACAAAATTAAAACGTCAACCTGCACCCACCTTCAAACAAATAAAAGAAATACATGTGTCTGTCCATGTCATTGTTTGAATGAATGCATAATACTAATAACTGTTTCTCTGATCAACCTAGAATCCCTATAAGGCTCAATGAATTTTGGAAATTAGCTTCACTTCTACTCAAGTTAAGCAATAAACTAAACATGGGGACACAACAAAACACACTACAGAAATAAATAAATGCAAGGAATACAGCAATGAACAAAATGACTAATTAACTGAAACCATCAAGTACAACAAATTAACCAGATGAAGCAATGGAGGATGAACTGTTGTAATTTGTAAACACAGAAGACCACAAAGTGGAAGAAACTTTACCCTTAATACTCTTTGAAATCACCTGTAATGCATTGTTCGACAGGAGAGATAGTATTCAAGGCATGGGTGGAATACTTTACATAATTTCACCCTATTGATTTCCTTACCTAAGGTCTTCCAGTTGGGTAGTTAAAGATTAGAGCATCAAGCCTAATAACCTAGGAAAATGTAAAGTTCAGCTGATGTTTACTGTTGAGGAGAGGAAAAGTAGTGCTGATTCTGTGGGATGCTCTATGTTCAGTCAAGCTCCATTGTGGCAACTTCAGTTGTTTTCTATGTCTTGAAGCAAGCAGATCTTCAAGTCTACACATGGCTTCAGGATTCAAAATATCTTTAGCACTCTATGTTGTAGGGCACAGACTGGAGTGTACCTGCTTTCTCTCCATCAGGTTTGATCAAATAGTGGCCTATAGCACATCTAGTGTGGCTCAGGTTTCAGCTCGTTTCTGTTTAGAGAGTGGGTTTTGAAGATAAGGGTCCAACTAAAATGAGAAGAAAAAAAAAAGCCTGAGAAGCCTTAGGTCTCTTCTTTTTTAAAGTCTGAAAAGGTGTAACTGGCATGACCCATAGACACTTCCCTCACTGTCTTGTTCTAGATTTCATTCATAGAATACATTTCGAATGCACACTTGAGCAATCGCAAAGTTTCAAACACGCAAATGTCTATACATACCCATAGCCACATCTGGCTGTGTTTGAGGCAACTGACATTTTCAGATTAGAGTTCTTGTCAAGGTTGGTTTTATGACTTAGGTCACAGACTAACTATAGGAAAGTTCAGTGACCATGTTTCATTGAACCTTGAATATAAACTACAGTACATTCTACAACAGTAGAATACAAAATGCATTTTATTTTTCCAAGGCTGTCATGGTGCAAGATTTATTGAATGAGGCCCATCAGTTGAAACACCACCGGGAGATCTGAAAAGAGATTTAGTCAATATGCATTAATGAGTTTAACCTGAACTGGCAGAACATTTTAGGCCATTTTAGCCCGACAAATCAGGAAGTGACGTGACATTTACTATTGTGTGAACCCACCTGGTTGGATCCCATGTGTTGTGTGCAGATTCAGCCTGGACTGCTGCTTGGGCTGGTAGCGAGGCTGCTGGGGCTGGGGCTTGGGCTGCTGCTTGGGCTGGTAGCGAGGCTGCTGGGGCTGGGGCTTGGGCTGCTGCTTGGGCTGGTAGGAAGGCTGCGGCTTGGCCGAGTACCTGGGAACCTGGGGTCGTGGCTGGGGCTGGGGCTGGGCCGGGTACTTGGGAACCTGGGTCGTGTCTGGGGCTGGGGCTTGGCCAGGTACCTGGGAACCTGAGGCTGGGGCTGTGGCTTGGCCAGGTAGCTGGGAACCTGGGGCCGGGGCTGTGGCTGGGGCTTGGCCGGGTACCTGGGAACCTGAGGCTGGGGCTGTGGCTTGGCAAGGTAGCTGGGAACCTGGAGCTTTGGGCTGGGAGCTCATGTCCCGAATGCTAGACTCAAATCCCAAATAGGAAGCTGTTGATAAGTTAAGACCAACCTAATATCATTTTCTGTTTGACAGAGACAAAACAAGACTATACACATTACAAATTAGTATTTAGATACATTCAGCTTGATTTAAAGATTTAATCTTCTCAATTAATGTGAGTGTGTTTGTAACCTTTGATCTTACATTTACTGCTTGCCTGAAGTTCTCCAATAAGCAGCAGCCAAAGTAGCACCACACTAAAAAATAAAGCCATGATTACACACCAATCTCAGTCATTTTAAACATGTAAAGGTACACAGGAAGAGGACTTGAAAATTACCATATAACCAGTCCCATGGTTTTCGAAATAAAGCCAAATGCAAACACAAAAGGTAGAGGCCTGACTTTACCTGAGCTAACACAACCCCAAATCTATTCTTCCCCAGTGGTGCAGTGGTCAGAATCCTGCAGTGCAATTATTTTAACTTGATATGACAGCCAATCACAGCTCTTTTTTCCTAAAAGCATTTGGAAACAGCTGGTAGTAATGGGGTTGGGTTCAACATAAAACTTTTCAAAAAAAGACTTCAAGGGTTATCATAGTGGATTCCTTCATAGTATATTCTGTAGGTTAGATATGATTGTTTGCCTGTCAGACATGGGTAGGTTTGCTTTTTTTGTTTGTTTAATTTCTTTTGAGGTTTCAGTGAGCAGTAGACACCACCTGCCTCATACTATTTTGTATTACTATAGTATTGGAATTACCAACCGCATTTGACCCAGATGTGAATTTAAAAGTAAAACCTTTCCTCAACAGCAATAACTCTAGAAACAAAACTATATGGCCCCCCCCAAATCAACACCAACATTTTATGAAAGCAAAGGGTTAATTAATATTGAATCTTAACACCTGACACTTTCAAAATTATTTTGTACTGTTAATATCCTACATCTACAGATATTTGTATCTGTTTATGGGATGGGGGTTATACATTTTGTGTTTCCTTTTTTCTTACTGTGTCTTTACTGTGTGCACATATAATAAACCCAGTGCTATGTATAACATTTCGTGTTAATCACACGATTTGTTTTTAAAACGTGATCTAAATTGTTTTTACATTCATCACATCAATGGTCTTACAAGTTAAAGTTGTTGGTAGTGGCCCCTAGAACAGGTAAGTGTGTTCTTGTAAGTGTTCAGTTAATGAACAGCTCTGTGTTATCTAGGAGTCTTCAATGTTTAGTACATTTCTTTAGGCAAGGATAGACTAAGTTAAACCCTGCATTTTCTCATGTTTATTGGCCAATAGTATTAAGTGCCTATTTTTGCTTACAGCTGTGATCAGACAGCGTAAAACTATTGGCAGACCCGTCAGCCTGAGCAACAAGTGCGTACACATTACTCTAGAGGGAGAAGAGAACATTCACTTTTGATAAAGTTGATTTCCACACCAGTATAGTAGAAAATGCATTTTATTTCTCCAAGGCCATCATGGTACAAGATAATTGAACGAGGCCCATAAGTTGAAACACCACTGGGATATTACCTGAAAAGAGATTAGTCAGTATTAATTAATGGGTTTAACCTTAAGTGGCAGTGAGCAGAATGAAAAGGTAGAACATTTAGGCAATTAACAGGAATTGACCTTACACTTACCCCTGGTCTATGCCTCATGCTCTAGTTGACGTTTCGGCCAAATCTTCCTTCCTGAGGTTTGTCCCATGCACTCTACAAGTCAAAATCAGAGCCATGAGAAGCAGCTACTTTGACACAAACTAGATGAAGTTACAAACCATTATGTGAACCCACCCTGTTGTATCCCATGTGTTTGGTGCAGATTAAGCATGGGCAGTAAGACCAGAAGCAAAATTGCTGGGCTGGTAGCTGGGCACCTGGGGCCGTGGCGGCTGCTGCTTGGGCTGGTAGCTGGGCACCTGGGGCTGGGGCTGGGGCTGCTGCTTGGGCTGGTAGCTGGGCACCTGGGGCCGTGGCTGGGGCTGCAGCTTGGGCTGGTAGCTGGGCACCTGGGGCCGTGGCTGGGGCTGCAGCTTGGGCTGGTAGCTGGGCACCTGGGGCCGTGGCTGGGGCTGGGGCTGCTGCTTGGGCTGGTAGCTGGGCACCTGGGGCCGTGGCTGGGGCTGGGGCTGCTGCTTGGGCTGGTAGCTGGGCACCTGGGGCCGTGGCTGAGGCTGGGGCTGCTGCTTGGGCTGGTAGCTGGGCACCTGGGGCCGTGGCTGAGGCTGGGGCTGCTGCTTGGGCTGGTAGCTGGGCACCTGGGGCCGTGGCTGAGGCTGGGGCTGCTGCTTGGGCTGGTAGCTGGGCACCTGGGGCCGTGGCTGAGGCTGGGGCTGCTGCTTGGGCTGGTAGCTGGGCACCTGGGGCCGTGGCTGAGGCTGGGGCTGCTGCTTGGGCTGGTAGCTGGGCACCTGGGGCCGTGGCTGAGGCTGGGGCTGCTGCTTGGGCTGGTAGCTGGGCACCTGGGGCCGTGGCTGAGGCTGGGGCTGAGGCTTGGGCTGGTAGCTGGGCACCTGGGGCCGTGGCTGAGGCTGGGGCTGGGGCTGCTGCTTGGGCTGGTAGCTGGGCACCTGGGGCTGTGGCTGAGGCTGGGGCTGCTGCTTGGGCTGGTAGCTGGGCACCTGGGGCCGTGGCTGGGGCTGCTGCTTGGGCTGGTAGCTGGGCACCTGGGGCCGGGGCTGCTGCTTGGGCTGGTAGCTGGGCACCTGGGGCCGGGGCTGCTGCTTGGGCTGGTAGCTGGGCACCTGGGGCACCTGGGGCCGGGGCTGCTGCTTGGGCTGGTAGCTGGGCACCTGGGGCCGGGGCTGGGGCTGCTGCTTGGGCTGGTAGCTGGGCACCTGGGGCCGGGGCTGGGGCTGCTGCTTGGGCTGGTAGCTGGGCACCTGGGGCCGGGGCTGGGGCTGGGGCTGCTGCTTGGGCTGGTAGCTGGGCACCTGGGGCCGGGGCTGGGGCTGCTGCTTGGGCTGGTAGCTGGGCACCTGGGGCCGGGGCTGGGGCTGGGGCTGCTGCTTGGGCTGGTAGCTGGGCACCTGGGGCCGGGGCTGGGGCTGGGGCTGGGGCTGGGGCTGCTGCTTGGGCTGGTAGCTGGGCACCTGGGGCCAGGGCTGGGGCTGGGGCTGCTGCTTGGGCTGGTAGCTGGGTACCTGGGGCCGGGGCTGGGGCTTGGACGGGTAGCTGGGAAGCTGGGGCTGGGGCTCGGACAGGTAGCCGGGAAGCTGGGGCTGGGGCTGGGGCTTGGACAGGTAGCCGGGAAGCTGGGGCTGGGGCTTGGACGGGTAGCCGGGAAGCTGGGGCTGGGGCTTGGACGGGTAGCCGGGAAGCTGGGGCTGGGGCTTGGACGGGTAGCTGGGCACCTGGGGCCGGGGCCGGGGCTGCTGCTTGGGCTGGAAGCTGGGCACCTGGGGCTGGGGCTGGGGCTTGGGCTGGTAGCTGGGCACCTGGGGCCGGGGCTCGGGCTGCTGCTTGGGCTGGTAGCTGGGCACCTGGGGCCGGGGCTCAGGCTGCTGCTTGGGCTGGTAGCTGGGCACCTGGGGCTGGGGCATGGGCTGCTGCTTGGGTTGGTAATACGGTACATGGGCCCTTGGGCCAAAGAAGTTTACCTGGGGTTTGGACGGGTAGCCGGGATACTGGGGCTGGGACGGGTAGCCGGGATACTGGGGCTTGGACGGGTACCCGGGATACTGGGGCTTGGACGGGTACCCGGGATACTGGGGCTTGGACGGGTACCCGGGATACTGGGGCTTGGACGGGTACCCGGGATACTGGGGCTTGGACGGGTACCCGGGATACTGGGGCTTGGACGGGTAGCCGGGATACTGGGGCTTGGACGGGTAGCCGGGATACTGGGGCTTGGACGGGTAGCCGGGATACTGGGGCTTGGACGGGTAGCCGGGATACTGGGGCTGGGACGGGTAGCCGGGAAACTGGGGCTTGGACGGGTAGCCGGGATACTGGGGCTGGGACGGGTAGCCGGGAAACTGGGGCTGGGACGGGTAGCCGGGAAACTGGGGCTGGGGCTTGGACGGGTAGCCGGGAAGCTGGGGCTGGGGCTTGGACGGGTAGCCGGGAAGCTGGGGCTGGGGCTTGGACGGGTAGCCGGGAAGCTGGGGCTGGGGCTTGGACGGGTAGCCGGGAAGCTGGGGCTGGGGCTTGGACGGGTAGCCGGGAAGCTGGGGCTGGGGCTTGGACGGGTAGCCGGGAAGCTGGGGCTGGGGCTTGGACGGGTAGCCGGGAAGCTGGGGCTGGGGCTTGGACGGGTAGCCGGGAAGCTGGGGCTGGGGCTTGGACGGGTAGCCGGGAAGCTGGGGCTGGGGCTTGGACGGGTAGCCGGGAAGCTGGGGCTGGGGCTTGGACGGGTAGCCGGGAAGCTGGGGCTGGGGCTTGGACGGGTAGCCGGGAAGCTGGGGCTGGGGCTTGGACGGGTAGCCGGGAAGCTGGGGCTGGGGCTTGGACGGGTAGCCGGGAAGCTGGGGCTGGGGCTTGGACGGGTAGCCGGGAAGCTGGGGCTGGGGCTGGGGCTTGGACGGGTAGCCGGGAAGCTGGGGCTGGGGCTTGGACGGGTAGCCGGGAAGCTGGGGCTGGGGCTGGGGCTGGGGCTTGGACGGGTAGCCGGGAAGCTGGGGCTGGGGCTGGGGCTTGGACGGGTAGCCGGGAAGCTGGGGCTGGGGCTGGGGCTTGGACGGGTAGCCGGGAAGCTGGGGCTGGGGCTGGGGCTGGGGCTTGGACGGGTAGCCGGGAACCTGGGGCTGGGGCTGGGGCTTGGACGGGTAGCCGGGAAGCTGGGGCTGGGGCTGGGGCTGGGGCTTGGACGGGTAGCCGGGAAGCTGGGGCTGGGGCTTGGACGGGTAGCCGGGAAGCTGGGGCTGGGGCTGGGGCTTGGACGGGTAGCCGGGAAGCTGGGGCTGGGGCTGGGGCTTGGACGGGTAGCCGGGAAGCTGGGGCTGGGGCTGGGGCTTGGACGGGTAGCCGGGAAGCTGGGGCTGGGGCTTGGACAGGTAGCCGGGAAGCTGGGGCTGGGGCTGGGGCTTGGACGGGTAGCCGGGGTGCTGGGGCTGGGGCTGGGACGGGTAGCCGGGAAGCTGGGGCTGGGGCTGGGGCTGGGGCTGGGGCTTGGACGGGTAGCCGGGAAGCTGGGGCTGGGATGGGTAGCCGGGAAGCTGGGGCTGGGGCTGGGGCGGGTAGCCGGGAAGCTGGGGCTGGGGTTCGGACGGGTAGCCGGGAAGCTGGGGCTGGGGCTCGGACGGGTAGCCGGGAAGCTGGGGCTGGGGCTCGGACGGGTAGCCGGGAAGCTGGGGCTGGGGCTCGGACGGGTAGCCGGGAAGCTGGGGCTGGGGCTCGGACGGGTAGCCGGGAAGCTGAGGATGGGGCTCGGACGGGTAGCCGGGAAGCTGGGGCTGGGGCTGGGGCTGGGGCTGGGGCTGGGGCTGGGGCGCGTAGCCAGGAAGCTGGGGCTGGGGCGGGTAGCCGGGAAGCTGGGGCTGGGACTGGGACTGGGACGGGTAGCCAGGAAGCTGGGGCTGGGACTGGGACGGGTAGCCAGGAAGCTGGGGCTGGGACTGGGACTGGGACGGGTCGCCGGGAAGCTGGGGCTGGGGCTGGGACTGGGACTGGGACGGGTAGCCGGGAAGCTGGGGCTGGGGCTGGTAGCCGGGAAGCTGGGGCTGGGGCTGGGGCTCGGACGGGTAGCTGGGAAGCTGGGGCTGGGGCACGGATGGGTAGCCAGGAAACTGGGGCTGGGAGCTCGTGTCCCCAATGCCGGACTTAAATTCCCAATAGGAGGCTGTTGATAAAGATCTAGTATCAATTTTTTTTCCACAACCACAAGATAAATTACTAAACATCACAAATTAGTTCCCAGGGATATACTAAACTTGGTTGAAGATTCAGATTTTTTAAGTCAATAGTGCAATTGTAACCTGTAGTCTTACATTTACTGCTTGCTTGAAGCTTTCCAATAAGCAGCATCCATAGTAGCATCACACTATGAAAATAAAGTTAGATTACACAACAATCTCACTCAAACATTTTAAACATGCAAGTGTGTCATGTATAAACATTACATGTATAAAAATGTTGAGCAGAGGAAGAAGACCTGAAGTTACCGTATAATCAGTCCCATGGCGTCAGAGATTAGGCCAAATGCAAACTGAAATGCCTCTATCTGACTTGCACTGACCCACCACAACCAAAAGTTTGTCTTTCTTCCACAGTGGTGCAGTGGTCAGAAACCTGCAGTGCAATGCTTTTAACTTGTAATGACAGCCAATCAGAGCTCTCTCTTCCTTCAAACGGTTGATTGTAAACAGGTGGAAGTAATTGGACAGAGTTCATTTTGATAGACAGGTGTTAAAATAATGTGTCATTTAAAATAGTGTCAGTTGCTCATCATTCTGCAGGCTCCACAAATGCATCATAAATCATTTGATACCATAAAAATAGTCCATGTTTTTAAGATAGAGACTCTGTTCATTGAAGTAAATAAAAGTGGTACCATTCTAATCATTGTAATTAAAATTTAACTAAAAAACTATCCATTTATCTTGGCTGAATACTGAAGGAAGACCAAGTGCATCATTCTGAAGTGCCCAAAATCAAATTGATTTTTGACAAAATTACAGATTGATGAAATAAGGAAAACTTCACATCATTTTGCACTACTGTGGATGAAGCTTGGTTCAACATAAAACACATGGTTAGATAAGGGCTTTAAATAAAAACTGTGTCAGCTTTTCATCTCTGTTTGCTAAAGTACATCACCTGGCAGTGTAATTATTCATATTATTTTTATTATTTCTTTTATTATTTCTTTTTTATTATTATTTTATTCATGCCATAGTTGTTTACAGTGTTCACAATATTTAAAAAAAAAAAAGCTTCAGACTTATTTCAAGTAGTAGTCATTTTGATTATTATGAATATTTCCGAACATATCTATTTTCAGTTTCATCAAATGAAACCAACCAAAAATTCTGTGTCTTGGCCAAATTAATTAGACAAATCCTGACAGAAGTTTATGTGTGTATCTTTGGGGATTGTAGAAAACATCATACTATTTTGCATCAAAATATTTTATTTATCGCTGTTCTGCTTTACACTTTTGGCTGCTCAGTTTCAGGACAGCCTTGATTGTCAGGTGGTTCCCTCTAGTGGCAGGAAAAAACACTTAGATGCCCTCACTATCTCTCTGGGCAAGTTATCATCAACAACACAACACAGGACATAAATAATATATTAATAAGAAATATGTAGCCACTTGTGATGATGATTTATTGACAGACACAAATCTGGTGTTGTAAAAGGTTAACAGACCAGAGAGAAAAGCAGCATTTTCTCAAATTCAGCCCAGTTCTTCCACTGGCTGAAACATAAATTCAGGAGGCCAACAAAATAACACAAACAGTTATCATATTATCAAGCAGTGCAAAATGTATGTCATACATCAGGACTGCATATTCCCATTATTCCTAACCATCACTAACAACATTTATCATTACCTTTCTGTTACTATATGCCTTAACTTCAACTGTAGATAGGGCAATCAGTCTATACCTCCAATAATCATCACTGAATGATTATATGTTTGTAATTTAGTAAAAGGGGATAAAAGGTAACTCAACTGCTACATTGGTTTTAATTTAAATATGCAATATTGTTACTGTTTTCCAATTTTCCTGTTTTCTGTTTTTACAACATAGAAGAATTGTAAACAGATGCTCATAAAATGAATCAAATGATGGATGATTCATTTTATGAGCATCTGTTTACAATTCTTCTATGTTGTAAAAACAGAAAACAGGAAAATTGGAAAACAGTAACAGTATTGCAACCAGGTCAAACTTATTTTGCAGTTGAATTAATATAAATAAATATTGACTGGATGAATTCCGGAAGAGGTGGATTATTTGTAATCCACACAGATTGATTCCTCAATGAAAATTTAGTGTGACATACTAAAGAGATACTGTGTACTAGTGGCTGATTTCACCTCAGTTATTGTCATTGTAGAAGAATGATCTCTAACAGCCCATTGCAGAGACTGAATTGTAAACGTGATTAAACTGTCATTGAAAAAAAACTTCATACAGAAAGGCTTTTCTGTACCTGTTACCTGTCTGGTGAATTTTTGGCCTTCAAATTAATATAAAATATGTCTCCTGCTGCTGCTGTACTCCAAGTCAAAGGACATCTCTCTCAGCTATTATAGATGACAGCTACAGTCCTGCATTCAGAATAGGAAATAGTTTTTTTGGAACTCAAATATGTCTGAAAACGTAAAATGCTGTACATGTAAATATGAGCAACAAAATTAAAACGTCAACCTGCACCCACCTGCAAACAAATAAAAGAAATACATGTGTCTGTCCATGTCATTGTTTGAATGAATGCATAATACTAATAACCGTTTCTCTGATCAACCTAGAATCCCTATAAGGCTCAATGAACTTTGGAAATTAGCTTCACTTCTACTCAAGTTAAGCAATAAACTAAACATGGGGACACAACAAAACACACTACAGAAATAAATAAATGCAAGGAATACAGCAATGAACAAAATGACTAATTAACTGAAACCATCAAGTACAACAAATTAACCAGGTGACGCAATGGAGGATGAACTGTTGTAATTTGTAAAAGACCACAAAGTGGAAGAAACTTTACCCTTAATACTCTTTGAAATCACCTGTAATGCATTGTTCGACAGGAGAGATAGTATTCAAGGCATGGGTGGAATACTTTACATAATTTCACCCTATTGATTACCTTACCTAAGGTCTTCCAGTTGGGTAGTTAAAGATTAGAGCATCAAGCCTAATAACCTAGGAAAATGTAAAGTTCAGCTGATGTTTACTGTTGAGGAGAGGAAAAGTAGTGCTGATTCTGTGGGATGCTCTATGTTCAGTCAAGCTCCATTGTGGCAACTTCAGCTGTTTTCTGTCTCTTGAAGCAAGCAGATCTTCAAGTCTACACATGGCTTCAGGATTCAAAATATCTTAAGCACTCTATGTTGTAGGGCACAGACTGGAGTGTACCTGCTTTCTCTCCATCAGGGTTGATCGAATAGTGGCCTATAGCACATCTAGTGTGGCTCAGGTTTCAGCTCGTTTCTGTTTAGAGAGTGGGTTTTGAAGATAAGGGTCCAACTAAAATGAGAAGGAAAAAAAAGCCTGAGAAGCCTTAGGTCTCTTCTTTTCTAAAGTCTTCTTTGAAAAGGTGCGACTGGCATGACCCATAGACACTTCCCTCACTGTCTTGTTCTAGATTTCATTCATAGAATACATTTCGAATGCACACTTGAGCAATCGCAAAGTTTCAAACACGCAAATGTCTATACATACCCATAGCCACATCTGGCTGTGTTTGAGGCAACTGACATTTTCAGATTAGAGTTCTTGTCAAGGTTGGTTTTATGACTTAGGTCACAGACTAACTATAGGAAAGTTCAGTGACCATGTTTCATTGAACCTTGAATATAAACTACAGTACATTCTACAACAGTAGAATACAAAATGCATTTTATTTCTCCAAGCCTGTCATGGTACAAGATTTATTGAATGAGGCCCATCAGTTGAAACACCACCGGGAGATCTGAAAAGAGATTTAGTCAATATGCATTTATGAGTTTAACCTGAACTGGCAGAACATTTAGGCCATTTTAGCCCGACAAATCAGGAATTGATGTGACATTTACTATTGTGTGAACCCACCTGGTTGGATCCCATGTGTTGTGTGCAGATTCAGCCTGGACAGTAAAACCAGAGGCTGGTAGCGAGGCTGCTGGGGCTGGGGCTTGGGCTGCTGCTTGGGCTGGTAGTGAGGCTGCTGTGGCTGGGGCTTGGGCTGCTGCTGCATGGGCTGGTAGCGAGGCTGCTGGGGCTGGGGCTTGGGCTGCTGCTTGGGCTGGTAGCGAGGCTGCGGCTTGGTCGGTTACCTGGGAACCTGGGGTCGTGGCTGTGGCTGGGGCTTGGCCGGGTACCTGGGAACCTGGGGCCGGGGCCGTGGTTGAGGCTGGGGCTTGGCCGGGTACCTGGGAAACTGGGACCGTGGCTGGGGCACTAAAAAATAAAGCCATGATTACACACCAATCTCAGTCATTTTAAACATGTAAAGGTATAATGTTAAACACAGGAAGAAGACTTGAAAATTACCGTATAACCAGTCCCATGGTTTTCGGAATAAAGCCAAATGCAAACACAAAAGGTAGAGGCCTGACTTTACCTGAGCTAACACAACCCCAAATCTATTCTTCTTCCCCAGTGGTGCAGTGGTCAGAATCCTGCAGTGCAATTATTTTAACTTGATATGACAGCCAATCACAGCTCTTTTTTCCTAAAAGGATTTAGAAACAGCTGGTAGTAATGGGGTTGGGTTCAACATAAAACGTTTCTTCAGAAAAGACTTCAAGGGTTATCATAGTGGATTCCTTCATAGTATATTCTGTAGGTTAGTTATATGATTGTTTGCCTGTCAGACATGGGTAGGTTTGCTTTTTTTTTTTTTTTTTTTTTTTTTTTTTAATTTCTTTTATGAGGTTTCAGTGAGCAGTAGACACCACCACGTGTAGAAGACACCACCTGCGTCATACTATTTTGTATTACTATAGTATTGGAACTACCAACCGCATTTGACAATTCAAAGGCACACCCTCAATAATGCATTGCTTCCACATGGGCCACGAGAAGGTCACTGAATGTTCTGATGAACATGAAAACGATGTGAATCATACTGTATGGGGTAGATATGCAACTTGTAGAATCTTTGCCAGGGAGTATTGAAGCTTCTCAATCTTGAATTTTCTGGAGGCTTGTGGTGAAAGAACACCATTTTTTTCCTTTTGTCACTCATTTGTGTATGTTAAATCAACATACAAGCAATACACCATGTAACGTAAAATAAAAATAGAGAGGCAGTAACATGTGTTGGTGGTTTGAAGAGAGTTATATATTATCAAGAAATATCATTAGCAACCATTTCTATATGTCCCCGTCATCTATATGGCACATTTCAGACTCCGTCCTGCAACTTTATGGTCCTTATTTAGTTTGACTGCTCTAATAGCATTGTTTTCAACTGTTCACTAAATTAGCAACTACGTTAGCTGGTGTGCATAGTGGAGCATGTAGCAACTAAAGAGCCATATACTTTCTTGGGAGTTAGTGCAGACCAAAAACAAAGGTAAAGTGAATATTGGACATTCAGCTACTGTAACTGTAACTGTAACTGTTTAACTGATCTTACATCAAATCCAAGAGCATATCTTCTGTAGCCCACTCTTTTTTGTCTGCATCATTCTACTTGTTAAGATGAGTTTTGTACTCTAGGATTACAATTAGTGACCCAGTGACCTTTTACATTACCGTCTGATATATAGGTTGTAGTCAGTAGAGGTTAAAATTCAGGTACTTATTACACTAGCATTAATTTCTTGTGTGGCCCAGAAGCACCAGTTAGGCCAGTAGCCAAACACAATTGCTTTGCCACCATAATCCAAATTGTTTCACTTGAAAGCTAATCAAAGCTCTCGATTCTTAACTGATTGCACCACTATAGGGAGTAATCTGTGAACATAATACTGTATGTTCAAAATATGCTCCTTGATAAATGCAGTCACATCAGATAACCAGCAGATGGAGCTCAGCCTGTACAAATGACAAAAGGGACATTTAAGTATCTGAATCCTTTTCCTACATCCTACAATGGAGACCAGTTCAAAATAATTATGGTGATAATAATCTCTCGGGAGCAGAGATGCCTCACTTTTCCTAAATAAACCAAAAGCTGCAAGAGCAGACTGTGTACTAATAAAGAATAGATGTCCTGCACAAGGACACGTAAGGTAGATGCATCCTCCAGATGAAGCAAAGGCAAAAATGCAAAAAATAATCTTGATAAATGTCACTTATAGAAATTCCTTTTTTGATTTGTTTCTCTACATTTTATGTGCAGTGTGAATATTAAATATTGTTGCGTGCAAACGCTATGAGATATCTGATGACAATAGTAATACAGTAATACTGATAAATGTGTTCTTCTAACTTTTCATTTACTCTGATTTCAGTTGACCGGTTTCAGTACAGAGGGAACTTTAATAGTAAAACAATGAAGTTAGTTTGGACTGATGATAATTAAAATAGCATGCACATTTGCAAATCCAGACTGTTTTCTGACTGTCCAGTAAAAGCTTTTATATATGTTGATCTGTTAATGAAAGTTTGACCTGTGAATCTATGAAGGAAAAAGTTTATTTGTAGGTTTTATGGTCCCCACCATTGTTGTAACGGCTGATGTTCAATAATCTGTTATAGTACTGTGAATTCTATACCCTTCACTGCTGCACCGATGATACAGTTTTCCCACAGAGAACATCAAGGTTTCATAAAATGAGAAACTGTGTTCTGTTAAACTGCTGACGTCCAGCAGGATTGAGAGGGAGCTGCTGAGAGGGGTTGTTGGGTTAAGTGTGACCGGCTAAATTCAAAACAAGATGAAAATGTGATGAACTGACCATTACAAATGTTAGATTACTAAATCTAACATGCTGCTCAGGATCTGCAACCTGAGGAGAGATGCTGCACTATGCAGTTCTTGATAATTCATCAGATTTGCTAATGTGTTTGACTGGAGGTCTAGGTGTACTCCTCAGTAAAATAAGACTCTCTTTTTTTTTTTTTTTAACCCATTTGTGTCTATTGATCATGTTTATCACATCTACAACTTTTGACAAGAATCAACTGAAGAGAGAACATCGCCCACGTTTCAAAGTCAAGATTGATTATAATAAATGTAAACATTAGAAATTATTCATGGTTTGGCCTCAGGAAAAAGAGAAACTTCAGTTCTATTTGGAGGACTTTGGTCAGCACAGATATAATTCAGGTGTAGGCTAAACTTTTGTCTGACATGCATATGTGTCCTTAATGTTTGCTTCAAGATATTTAAAGTGTGTAAAGGCAATTCCGATATTTCTTTCAAAATACATTAAATATGTTGGACAATAGTTGCTGTAAACATGTGAAAAGACTTTGAACGATATATTACTGAAATGTGGAGTTAGAGGTTAAAACAGTTTTTCGCCAGTTTTCAGTCCAGGATTTTTTGGGCATTCCTAAAGGATGGCTCGATGACACGCTGAGGCCACCCTGAGCATACTCCTGCACTCCTGGTAGAGAGATAGAGATTAATTCATCTCGCTCAGAGTGTTTCAAAGTTAGTCATGTCATTTTCTGAACTCATCTCCTGGAGCTGAGAATACTGCTTTTTTTTTACTCGATTTTGACATGCAGTTTCATGTCAATATTTTTAATCATTCAAATTTGGCTGGGAGGTTAATAACACTTTCTTTTTTGGTCTGACAAACTGAGAACACACATTTTTTCTTACTTTACACGGACTGGTGTCCAGCCTGAATGGGCTAGGAAACAGTTTATTGTTTTAAACTGTTTAGACTCTTTAAATCTATTTTTTTTTTTTTTGTTTGTTTGTTTGTTTTTTTATGAAGGTTTCTAATCAATAAAGCTAAACAGGATCCCCGGCCGAAGTGACATACCTAATGAGTGGCAGCCGTCCCACCCAGGATTAGATAATCCAGTCTGGGACCAAACTGTGACCTCAGGCTGACGTGCCTCTCCGGCCCAGCCCATCCTGTGATGCACCGCCGCTGTCTGCCCTGCAGTCTCTCACACAGAAAACAATATTCCCACACGTCAAGGACTATCAGCTCACCAGCCCGGTTATCTACACCTACATATGCTTTGTATCGAAAACAGACCTACTGCCAACCAACTGCGGCAAGGTGAGTGTGTTTAATTCCGATTTTAGTGGGGGGTTTCGGTCAGAGCTGGTTGAGAACAGACGGAGAAAAAAGGAGAAAAGGTTCAGCTGGGCAGCATCGCGTCGGAGGCTGAAAAAAGGATGTCTCACTCGGTCATAACGGGAAAGACGCACTCGGCATTCAACCGATAATTTTCACTTGAAATTGCCTTGTCGTCTTTAAACGGACTGTTATTTTTCGTTAAACGTTTTAAATTAATGTGTAGGTAGCTTGGTTGTTGGCGTTGTGTATTTTTTTTTTATCGCAGTGGCACAAAGGCAGCGAAGCGGATGGTAACGGTTTGACACACCGTCGGTGTTGCATCGCTGTGCTGGTGGAAAAGGCCGTGGACGCTTGGTGAAAATACATGACTACACAACGTGAAACAGTCGCCATTCGTTCATGATAGACTGGACTGGTTCACCATCGCCACACCAGCGGCCTGCACCCTCATGCTATCACCATATTGACCCGATATTGCTAGAAACAACAGCGGTACACAACCAGTGTCAAGTACGACAAAATTAGGAAATGTGACTTCCGTTTAAATTTAGCAAAATAAAAGCCTGGTCGTGTAGGGAGCCGCTTGAACATTAGCCTGTTGAGGGTTTAAAAAGACTTATTGGACAACAATATTAAAACGTCAAAGAAAGTAATAAAAAGTGAGATGCACAACCAAAATATAACATGCAAAGAATAATAACAATGGTTTAATTTATTAAGTCAATGTCATAAAAGAGAGTCCTACAACATCAATGAAAGGGAATTATATGACTTTAACTTTATATACCACAATAATATTTAATATGAATACAAACCTACTCATTATTAACACCGCCAGGATACACAACATAGTTCATAGCACATATTCATAATCATATTATTTGTTTTGTATAGCTAGAGATATGATTTGATTTGACAGCTTTGAATTGATTGTTTTTGGCCATTGTTTTTTCTTTTTAGTGCGCACACCCAGGCTTTTATTTTGAAGGCAGACTGGTTGTACTTCCAGATGTATTTTGGTAGACGTATGCTGTTTGGTGTCTTGAGGTGCAGTGCATGGAATATGGTGTGGATGCAGATAAATCTACTGGCCTAAACAACAGTAACACCATCATGTCTGCAGCATTAATTAATAACAAATAAAAAATGCTATCATATAATATTATTTTAGGGATTTACAGTGCTTTTGTAGTGATCTCTCAGTGATATATTTTCTGTGTAGTGGTGTTTTTATAGGGGTTTGGTTGTTTTTTGTGACTATCTTCTGACTATCTCACATAGTCATTATATGAGTGCAACAGTTGTTTATTTCTGTTGCCTATTTTATGTCATATTTTACAGTAGACAATAATAATACATACTGGTAGATTTAGGTTCATATGTAATAGGAAAGGCTTCAACACATGGTTCTTCTCCTGTTATGTAAACTCTTTTTTCCGCCTTGCTCTCTGGTCTCCAGAACTTGAGTCAGATTTGTTTACAACATTTTGGCATCCTTCTTACCTCTGCAGTATAATGATCATCCAGTTCTTACTTTCTAGTGAGTCATTGCCCGATGATAGATAGGTAGCTGTTTTCATGGGGAAACTGTACTAAACACTCTCTCTGTTATCATCTTTACTATTAATGGCAGTAGCAGTAGTTGCAGAAACAGTTGCAGGTAAAAGTTGCTGGTAGCACTTGTAATAGCAGCAGTACTTGTGCCAATAGTAGTACTAACAGTTGTGGTAGACCTTGTGATTCTTTGGAGAGCACTGGGGCCTTCAGACAGTTAAAATATAATTCTGAATATTAGCTCAGGAAAGTAGTTGGTTGAGAGACAATATAATAATATACAGTAAAACGTTATAATGAAGATTTCCTGCAGACATAAACCATAAAAAATGCCTGATAAATGAATCATAGAGGAAGAAACATATTGTGTGACGATACAAATATATTGTTTCATATCATGCTGCTCTATTGTTTATTCTCTTGTGTCACAAATCACACTCTTTATGGACATTTTTTTTCTCCCATGTCATGGATGCAGACTGCAGGCAGGCACTTTGTATACACAATCAAATATGGAGGAGAGAGAACATGACACAGAACGGGGTAATTCCTAACAGGAGAAGGACTCTGATCAGCAAAGACAAAACCAGGAGCTGTTGCAGAAAATATGCTATATTGCAGTCCTTATCTGGATATAAAACTATATCAGAATATAAAATCTTGGTCATATAGATGAAATTTACAGTGGCTGTTGCTGTTTTGTGTCAGCAAAAACCTTTGCACAAAACCATCCCTCCGTTCAATCAAGCAGAAATTCACTAAACTCACTGATTAAAGACAGAAAGAGATCAAGGGAGAGATTTGAAGATGAGCAGGCTTAAAGTGGCGTTTAAGGTCACAACATCACCTCAAATCAACACCAGGGCTCAAACTGTGTCATTGCTTTTAAGAGTAAAAAGGCAGTTTGGAATTTGAATCTATAATTTAATGACAAGGACGTGTCAGTAGAACTGCAGTTATCACATCAGTATACTGTCGCTAAGCAATACACTGTTTGGATTCCTCTTGGTTAGCTTCTTAAAAGACCAGTGTGTAGGATTTATTGGCATCCAGTGGTGTAATTGCAACCTTCTCCCCTCACCATCACCTTTCCTAGCACAAAGGAGAAACTTTGGTGGTCTGATCAATATTAAATGCCCTACGTAGAGAAGTTTGGTTTGTCCATTTTGGGTCTACTGAAGAAACATGACAATTCAACATGGCAGACTCAGTTGAGGAGTACCTGCGGCGTCTGTTTGCTTGATAAATGCCATCCCATCCTTTCATTACACGTTTGAAGCCTCAACATCGTGGTCCTGCACAGCTGATTCAATGTGTCAGGTGACATGTCTGTTCTCAGTGTTCAGCTGCTCTTCCTGATCTTGGAATGTGTCTCTCCATGTTACGTAACCGAGCGGAGGCCGGATGTGCATAGTTTCTGTGTGTGTGTTTGATATGTGTTAGTCTGTGCTGTGATATAATCTCTGGTGTGAATATCTCTGATTTGTAAAAGCACTGGATGCAGATATCATGCAGGTCCTATTGTGCGTTATCCAGTTTCCCTGAATAGACTTTTTCAACACCCTGCTATCTGCAGCTGCAGTGAAAAAGTGTCACATGAATGCTTTGGTTGGCTCGTCTCAAAGGTTTTTTCCAATGTTGAAGGATTACTTTTCAACAACTATAACTATATTGAGAGCTTTTCAAGGTGTGCCAACATCTCGACAGCCTTCTTTGTCTAAACTCTTCATTATTGAGGTACTTAACTCAAAAAAAGAAAAGCACCGCACAGCAAGCGCTGTGTAACTCTGAGCTTGTACCATGTTATTCCCACTGTTGCCATTATTGCTATAAATATCAGCAACGATGACATCTGAAAAAATGTCTTGCTGAATTATATTTTTGTTTGCTGGTTAAAAGTATGTGTTTAAAAGTGGATAGACAGAAATGGCACATTTATCTTAATGTAAGTTTATCATAAGTGATATCATGAAGCCTGAAATCTGTCGTGTTTCAAAGTGGTGAAGTGAATGTTGCTGGATCATCTTACTTTACTTTAGTTACAAGGTATTTAACCTATCCATGTGCTGAGACAGAGCGCAAATCCCTGCAAATTTTCTCTGTTGCTAATGTCTCTACGCAGAAATTCGTGTTGACTGTGCAAAACATTAATCCTAATGGCTGATCATGGGTCCAGACTTTCAAATAAATGGGCTTTTATTTGACAATACATGGGAATTCAAAAGAGTCTTCTCAAACACTTGAACCTTATGTAAACCCTCCCAGTCAAAGAAACCACTGATATTAGTCATACGATCGAGTGTCTTCACAGCCAGCTGAGCCACGCGTGTAGCCTCTGCAGGCCTTTGGTGTTTTGGCCTCATCGTGAATCTCCTTGTGATGTTGATGCAACACTTCTGTCATGGGTTTGTGAAAGTATTGTCAAGGTTCTCGGAGTCCCTCAGGGAACTGATCAGGGTCCTTTTCTGTTTCTAATCAGAGGAAAGGGTATGAAGTCCTTTTACTTTAAGGGCAAACATAACAAAGCAAACATACCAATGGCTGATATATTACAATCAAGGTCAAGTCCACTCTGCCGGGCTATAATTATAACATTAAAATGCTGCTTAATGTTGTACCGGCAATAATGATCCAATCATATAACCTACATAGAAATGTAACACTCTCAAAAGGGGAATTCGGCATCACAAACAATCACTTCAGTAGATAAAACTTGGTACATCTTTTTTCTTTTATTTTTACTTGTACTTGTGAGAGAATTCTACCAGGGTGTGAGACTTGTTGACTTTTACTTTTTTATTTATGCTATCTCTACCTTTACTTCCGTAAAAGATCTCATTCCATTGCTGGCTTTGTGGTTCTGAGTCAAAGTGTAAGGATATGGCTATAATAATGTGTTTCTGAAAGCAAAATAAATATGTGCGTGGTGGCTGTGCAGATGTCCTTTTTGAGACTTTTGAGTCACACACATTGACACACACACGCAGCTTTTCCCCTCTCGCTTGTTATGGTAGTTCTGTTCCTTTCATCGCTCGTCGCCTGCAATGCTTCACTGATTAAAAGGCACCCAGACGACCGTATGAGAGCTCTGAGGGTGTGTGCAGCGTTTATTGCAGCAGCAGATGAATGTTGTCCGGGCCTGCTCTGTATTTTGTGCTCATTTGTCTCACTGTGAAAGAGCACTGAGCGCTCTGCTGGGACACTTATCAATATACAGTAGACATTATCACTGTGCTGTTGTGTGGAATTGAACAACAGTCTGGTAATTACATGATGACTGGTAGTTCAGCTGCTGAATCAGATATAGAAATATGTGGGGAGAGTAATAGTATAACAAATGCAGTTCAGAGCAAATATTTTGATTACAGTTGAATTCCTTAAAAATACAAAGCCTTTGAGGATGATGTTGAATGCATCACAAGTTGCTCATTTGGCTCAACAGCCTCTCATTCGTTGCTGCCTTTGCAGTTCCAGACTTACTGGCAGAGACATTCAGCTTGATGAAGAGATTAATACCTCCTCCATAGACTTTGAGTTCAAACTTTGAGTTGATAAATTGTTGTTTGGCTGGATTACAGTCCTGCTCACCATTATTGGCACCCATGAAGTTTAAGTATATAATGTGGAATATCTTCTGAAAAAAATGAATCATGTGAAACATTTCTTTTCTATAGAGAACTCGTGTTTGATACAAAAGAGCAAATGATAAACAACAATTTAAAACAATAAACAATGGGAGGAAAAAAATAGAAAAACTTAAAGCTTGCTGTGTCACTGGTATTGGCACCCTTTGCTGTAAATCAGTATGGAAACACATTGTGACTCACCTGTGGTAAATCACAAATGAGAATCACCTGTGATAAATTGTCTGTGCCCATGTGACATGAATTAGCCAATGAATGATGACTTCCGTGTTGTAAAAAGCCATCTGTTATCCCTTGTTCCTTTGTCACAACGGTGAAGACAAAGGAGCTGTCTGGGGACATCAGAAGTGTGATAATTAGCAAACACAAGACCTCCAAAGGGTATAAGGCCATCTCCAAAGACCTTGGTATCCCTGTTTCAACAGTGCGTAATGTTATTAAGAAGTTTGCCAAGCATGGAACTGTCAAGAACCTCCCTGGATGTGGGGGGAAGAGAAAAATTGATGAGAGAAGTCTTCGAAGGTTGGTGCGAATTGTGGAAAAAACACCACGTCAAATATCCACAGACCTGAAGGCCAACCTGGAACAGTCTGGGGTCGTGGTTTCAACAAGTACCATACACCGCACACTAAACCAAACAGGGCTTCATGGGCGAAGGCCAAGGAAGACACCATTGCTGAGGAAAAGACATAAAAAGGAACGACTAATCATTGCCAAAGAGTACCTGGACAAACCACAATCCTTCTGGGAAAATGTTCTGTGGACAGATGAAACAAAAATAGAGCTTTTTGGCAATGCACACCAACAGTTTGTTTACAGACGGCACAATGAAGCCTACAAGGAAAAGAACACCCTAACAACAGTTAAGCATGGTGGAGGATCCATAATGCTGTGGGGCTGCTTTGCTGCATCTGGTACTGGAGGCCTTGACCGTATCACAGGACTCATGAAATCAGAGAATTATCAAGAGATTTTAGAGCGAAATGTCCTACCCAGTGTAAGAAAACTTGGTTTGAGTCAAAGATCATGGGTCCTCCAGCAAGATAAAGACCCAAAGCACACATCCAAAAGCACGCAGGAATGGTTGAAGAGGAAAAATGCACTGTTTTAAAATGGCCAGCAATGAGTCCTGATCTCAATCCGATTGAAAATCTTTGGTATGAGCTGAAATCTGCCATTGGGGAAAAGAAACCTGCAAACGTTCAAGAGCTTGAACAATTTGCAAAGAAAGAGTGGGAGAAAATACCAGCTGAGAAGTGCAAGAAGCTTATAGATGGCTACAAGAAACGTTTGGAGGCTGTCATCACTGCCAAAGGGTGTGCAACCAAATATTAAAGAGGGGTGCCATTATTGCTGCACATGCTGTTTTTTCTGTTTCTTCTTTGAAATAACAATATGTAAGTGGAAAAAACAATTTTCTTTGTAAAATTACTTTGGACCTCCAATTAAAAGATCCTGATGATATAAATTTGGTACATTTCCATTTCTTTCTGAATATATTGTAGAGGTTATGCAAAAAATGAAGGGGTGTCAATAATGGTGAGCAGGACTGTATTTATTCATTCTTAAATCATTGAGAATTTATACTATGAAATTTTGAAATTTGAAGATGTCATCTTGTATGTTTGTTTTTTTTTTTTTATTTAAAGCTCAACCATTGACTTCTATTTTGGAAAAAAAACAGCCAAACACAATAATCACTAATAAAAATCATCTTTAGTTGCAGTCATAATAACATGGTTCCAGTGGTCTTGGCAGTGTGAGGATTGACTCGCTGGCACAGCTAAATGCAACTGGGCCATCATCAGTGTTAGTAGTTACACTTGCACTGTTCCTCCAAGTTTCATTGCCAATTGACAGGTTTTTGTTGCTGGTACACAAACAATAAATATGATGTATGGATGTATTTAACTCTTCACAATGAATTAATTATGGCTGATATACAACAGTTGATACTGGTACAGGGTCAAGACAAGCTAATGTATAATGCAGATGGAAGATGTGCTCAGGTACAACAACAGACTCTTAAAATAGAGTCCATTATACATGTGAAAGGCTGAAAATGAGTCTTTATTTTGAAATCATTTGTAGGTCAAAAGAAGACTGTGACCAGAATGTTGCTGGTCAACACTTTTCCACTTCCTCTGTAAATAGCATTAAGTTGCCTACTTGCCCATGAGAAAAGCCTTTAATCAATAATTGCTCTTGTGGTTCTGTTGGGATGCCTTCTGCTGCTAAGGGAAGAGCAAAACTGTGCAATTTTCTGTTGGAAGTAGACATCAGGTGTTACGATAGCAACAATGCTAGTATGAAATTTCCTACAAACTAACTCTCAAAGGGAATGAGGTTGTAAAATCTGCTGTGGCCAGCTATACTAAAAGCCCTGTGGCTGTAATCATCTGCAGTCCATGTTGGATATTGGAGCGTGCAGCTGCATGGGAGCAGAGAGAGGAGACAGATGAAAGCAAGGATGGAGGAAGATGTCTGTAGAGGCAGAAATGGGCAAAGGAAAGACGCATCACACTGCAGTGCACTGTGGATGGAAAGCAGAGAGAGAGAGAGAGAGAGTAGTGGAGCAGAGATTTAGTGAAGCTGAGGGGGGGTTGGGAGAGAAGAGGGGAAAGCATTAGGGATCGAAAGGAGGCTGGAAAGAGAGTGAGAGGTGCTTTGAAATGGACCAGAGAAAGAAGAGAAGAGTGAGAAGGACAGAGTCAGCAGAGAAGAGAGAGAGAGAGAGATGATGGTTAGAAGAAGAGCTGCAGCTTTAGAAACATGATATTATGTTTTGTAATAATGTTACTTATTATTTATGTTTATGTAATCCTATATGTGCAGCATTGTTAAGTTATACTTAATTTATCCTTGTCGGGCAATTTGACCTTTCCTAATATCAGACGATAAAGCCAAAAACTACCTTGCTTTGAGGACTGGAACACTGGAGAAAAGAAAGTACACATGCACATCCCATACATTGAATAAAGTTGAATTTAACAGCTACAATTCAGAATCATTTTTTATTTAATATTCTATATTTGCTGGTTCCTGCTTCTCAAGTGTGTGGAGTTGATGCATTTCTTTGTCATATCTTACTGAACTGAATATCTTTGGGTTTAGACTTTTGATGAGACATTTTATAATGAATGATGAATGATTCAACACTGAGAAACTTGAATAAAATCATCATAATGTTACTATTAACATCTGTGATTTTCCTGTGATGACAAGTCAAAATGATGTGGAAAAGTTACGTGTTTTTTGCCAGTAAGTTCATTAGTTCAAACATGAAATATGTATAATTTTGAATTTTCTGCAAGTGACTTTTTATTAGCTATCAAAAATAAATTTGTCATCAGACTTCCACCACAGGAAATTCCCCCAAGGACTTGGAACCTTTAGAGAAAATCAGTGTGTTTCCACTGCATGGACCAGGGTCCAAATTAAGTTCTAGGGATATTATTTTATCCTCCAAAAAGTCCTGTGTAACGACAGCAACTGGCTTCCGCCTCGTGATGCCCAATGGCCCAATGGTGATGGTTCAAATGGTGTAAGAAGTGTGGATAAAATGTTTTCGCCGCCACAACCTCCTCCATTTAGAAAGTCAGTACCATTAAATAATTTTTTATCCGTTAACGGAGGGCTAAACTGGAAGTGAGTGGCTCAGCTGGCAGAAGTTTCACTTGGTCTGTACTTATATATCAGTATATATGCATTCAGCATATACTAAGTTGCTAACTATTTTGTTAAATACATTGCTGGAAAGTTAATAAACAATAAGTTAATGAACTGTCCCTGACATCCGTCATGTCACTCAAGCAGTCTATGGGTCTTTAGACTGCTGTGGAAACTCAGACAGCAACAGGCTGTAGGAACCTTTTAATTCCTTGGAAAGTACTTCCTTATTTATGATTATGCTAAGAGCTGCAAGTTTACTTATTTGCATTTCACACATTCAGCTACTGTCAACTACAATCCCCCTGCAGTGACTTGACGTTAGCGAACACTAATACCTGTTAGTGGTGGCAGCACACTTGTCCAATGTTACGCAAGCGTCTATAAGCTCTTCAAGTTCAGGCGGAGAAACGGGCGAGGAGGGAAACTGTCACTAAGCCTTTGGGGAAGCTGGGATCAAGGTCATGTGTTCATCTTTGGCTTGCTGAGAACACACAGGTAGTTCAAGGGATTGACTTGTGTGTTAACTGTTTGTGCTAATGTGCACATGCATGAAAAGTAATATGTGGACTTCATGAAGTTATTAAGTAACTACTATTGAGTAATTAATTAAGCAATGATATTTTAGGTGTGATAAAGAATTGTGGTGTAAATTGAAGTCACCTTTCTCATCAATTTGTTGCTCTTGTTGGTTCTGAGACATTTCTCTTTGGCTTCACTGAAGAGAATAAACGGTTACAGTTTTCGAGATCTGATTTTGCAAGAAAATTGACTTCGGTTCGGCTCAGTTGGCTCTAAAATAAAACCACTTTCGTCATCTTCTGTGCCACAAAGTAAGCTTCCAATCAAAGCAAACCCAGTACCTCATGATATGAAATGCATCGTGGAGGTCAGCAGAGGATTAGCAATCGATGTTGTAATTCCACTAATGACTCAATGTGGTAATTTATTGATGTTGATATAGCACTTTTAAAGAGAACGTTTTGATAAACTGAATCCCTTCCAGCTTCACCAATGATGCTCTGCATCTGGCACAGACTTTTCACCCGTGAAGGAGGCCCAGGGATGGGACCGCTTTCCTACAAAGATCAATAGGGCGTTGCATTTCACTGTATCAACAAATATGTGGACATCAGTTCACACAGGCATGGTCAGTGCCACCTGTGGGTTTTTTTTAGCTTCAAGGCTAAAATAATCAAAATAAATCAGGAAATAGTGTAGAGGGCCATGAATAAAACTCAGTTTCAGAGTGAATGGGGCAGTAGATGAAATTGCTGGTGACTCTTAACGGAATTTTTATTGTCTGCAAGCAAATAGGAGATGGAAGTGGAAGCTTTTTAAACTTCCTAGCAACAAAGATTGAGAGAGATTTGTTCTGAATATAACCCTGAGCCAGTCTGGGTATTGTATGACTGCAGATTTATGGCTTCCTTATTGGTGTTTGGGTTCCATGTGGGTCGACTGAAATGTGGTGCAGACGTTACAATGACTCTGGTGGTCCCAAGACTTTCCTCTACAGCCACCAGCCCAAATTTTAGACTTTAGACTGTACTTTAAGATGAATGCAAACACAACATGCTCATATGCTAATATTATGTGCGTTAACAGCATGTTGTCATTCAGCTCACAGCTGAGCCTTAGTATAACTGAGGTTGACAGATAGACAGACACAGTCTGGCAATGTTGAGCTGGGTATGAGTCCTAAAATGGCTCCCACACAGAGGACAAACCCTCTTGATTATACAGATTGATGCAGCAAGGTTCATTTTTCATCCATCCAACAGTTTTGTTTTACAGCTTTACAGCTTTACTCTGGCTACATATATACTATAAGTATGATCTGCTAGCATCACATCAAATAATGTGTTGTACAGACATATTGCAGATAAGGAAATATGGTGGTTTTGTGTATTTTCAAACTCCTGTCGTGTCTAGTTTGACAAACTTTCCATCACTGGGCTGGTGTTGATGGTAAATTTCCACCCTGAGTACAGGGCTCAGTATACAGTGCTGTAACACTGGGTAATTTCCTGGTTGTTTCCTATTTTTCTCTCCTACTTATCTGTCTAGATTTGATCTGTCTGTATCTTCCTGCTTAGGCAAAGAACAACTGCTTAACAAATTATGATTTGTAGAGCTGTAGGCAGTGATGTGAGACAAACCCAAAGTTTCCCGAGGGACCTTCAGTTCAGTTCAGTTTCAGCATTCCTCCTTTTTGCTCTCCCACTCTTTTTGTCAGGCTTTATCTGACACTGCCGTGAGATGGTGAATGTGTGCAACAAACAAAAGCTCTTTTCACTCAGTTAGCAGCACACACACAGAGAGAGCACCAAGCCTGTAACTCAACCACCAGACAATCACAGACAGTGCCACTGGTACAGGAGACGAGAGAGGAACAGAGACTGTCTGAACAGAGGATAAATGAAAACTCACGGTACCAGTGCTGTAGAATTATCACCACTGAAACAGGGTGGATAACCAAAACTATTTACATTATTTAGGATAATAAAAATAAATAATGTAATATGTTTTACTATTGAAATCCTCTTAATAGTTAAATGTATTTTTTACGTTGCAAATATCTTTACTGCATCAGACTTATGTAAGAAAACAAGAATAGCAACAAGAGAGCCAATAAAGACAGGATACCTCCACCAATGGCTGCAAGATTCATATTTTACAACAAAAAAGGCATCTCAATTTTAAAATGTAGCTGTTTAGATCTGTTTAGACTATAGTAACTGTTTCAACAGCATTTAAAAGACTATAACTAGATAGACTTCAACAAAAACAAAGATCCACTTATTCCAGACAGTTTTTAACTCAGTTTTAACCTACAAATGACTAAAACATTACTTACGGGGCATGCCAGGTCACACATTTTTGACATAAAGTCAATTTTGGTCACATCTCTACATCTCAATCTTATGTGATGCTTTAGAAAACCATGATGGAAGGATGGTTTTTGTTGATTTATCATTTTACTTATTTATTTCAGGGTCATCTTCATATGAACGTTGTAAATTGAGTTATAGTGACACAAACAATGGTAGTAATCTCAGCTCAACAACTTTAAAATTGTGTTAATTTTCTGCTACAGGTCAAACATAAAAGTTGACTTATTGCTCCTTTTATATTTTGGAATTAATCATGTTGTTTCCCACCCTATTGAATTGTACAAATAGCCACAAGATTGCATTCAATAAACATGCACTTGCACTGTGAATATGGACCACATCCATCATCGTAATTGCCACCTCCTCTGGTCGCGTCGTCTGTCTCTGCCTGGCTAGGCTTTGACTTCACTCGGATGCCCCCCTTCCGGGCTCAGGCTTATTCCTGGAAGTACAGCCCCGATGATATAACAGGGAGGATGTCCTTTGTTACGGCTTTTCTTTCCTTTTGCCCTCAGTGTGTGTGTATGTGTGTGTGTGTGTGTGTGTGTGTTTCAAAAATAGGTCAGTTTCCCACCCTACTCTCCAAAACGATGACATACAGTAATGTGGGTTTTCCAAAGAACCCATTAAGGACGTGTCTGTGGACAAAAATCAAAGCTACGAGAACCCTCAATGAATCCCTATTTATCAGAGTATTGGCATGGATAAAAATCCTGATGATATTTATCTCTCTAAGTCTTCGTCAAGGAGGGATATTAAGTTAGAATATGTGATTCTGTTTGGATCTGTATTTATGTTTTTCAGTTTTTCAGTTGGGGCAACAAAAAGACATTGTACAACTCCAAGGGGTTGCTGGAGGGTTTGTCTTGAACATAACTGCTGTGAAACAATCAGGACATAACTTTTTATTAACTGGCTTTCTCAATGCCAGCACTCCCTCACTCTCATTCACTGTCTATGTCTCTGGACCAAAGCTTGCTATCCACACAAACCAAAGGAAACTTTGCAGCGTAAATTGCAAGTCAGACTCCAATTTTAAAGCTGGGTACATTACATAAATAAAGCTACAGCCAAAACAGACTACCCCCACTCAAGTTTACTTTGGTCTCCACCAATTCTTGTGGGAAATATGTGATCTGTAGCTGGTAAATGTTCTAGGTGTTCACCAGCTAGTTGATTTATTTGTCTTTAGTTTCGTCTACCATTTGGAGCTGGGCAGATTGTGTGAGGTGGGTTATTTATTTTCGGCGAATACAGCTGCCTGCTGCAGCTGCTCACAGTGCTGATAAGAGTGGTGAAACTGAATTAAGTTGCACACAGTAAAATCAAAACATTGAGTTGAAATGTGAGAGGACTGCAAAGTCAGGTTAGAATTATGTTTTCACACAACATATAGACATTTGATCCATTTAGAGCTGTAACATATGGCATAAAAATCATATTGCTATTATTTTGATAGCTATCACAATTGTGATAGCTTCTGTGACTTTGATATTGTACTTGCTCATATTGCAATTTTTGCTAATATTGAGATTAATTGTGATTCATTGTTAATAAAAAAAAATAGTATTGTTAGGAAAACAGAAAGTGTCAAAGCGGGGGAGGGTATTGTGGTCCTGGTCCTTTTCATCAATTTCAGATATTGAGTTGATATCATTTACAACAAGAGAGCCTAAACAGGATTAAGAAAAAGAATATGAAAAGTGATGAGGTGTTCATATCATGTTCAGGAGTCGTGTTAGTTGTAAAGAAACAATGAGGTAAGAGATAGCAGTCAATACTCTAAAATCTAAGTAGAAGCCTGCTGCATGCACAAAGTCTGAAGCATTTCTATATTCATATCTCTTTTCCCTCTTACTGTAACTTCACTCATTGCCATGGTTACTTCACTTTGTTTTTGAGGCATACAGTACATAATTTTTGCTTACCCCCTGGCCCCCCTCCCCCCCTGCCCGTGTTGCGTGGGAAATCAAATTTGATTGGCCAGGCTCAGCCTCTTTGTTCTTGTTAACCCTTTATTGGATCTGATGTGCTGTAGTCTGGTAATAACATAGATCTGAGTGGTGTTATTGTTGGTTTAAAGGGAGGAGGACATTTACTGGCCGACTCTGTAAAATGCTCTTTGTTGACGAGCATGACATAGCTTTTCACTCCTAAGCACGATGTCCTGATTTGAAAATGTAGAGGAATTTGTCATGCTTACACTGATGCAGGAAGATTTGCTGCTTTGTGTTTTATGTGCAGATATTTTTGATAAATTCCTGCCAGTTTATGTGCATGTCGAGTATGAAACAGTCTCATTATTTAGTTGTGTCCAAAGAAGATGGATGGTTCCTTGGGTTGTGGTGGAGCATAATGGCAGGGTGCATAATGACAGAGTCTATTCAATGATCCCATTCAGATGTTTCTCTGTTTCAGTGTGTGTGTGTGGACTTGAATACTTGAATAGTTTGGTAGCCCGTATGCATCTGTCCACTGTGCCACTCTTGAAAGGGACAGCATCACATAATGCTATACAGCAGCTGTTGGTGAATGCATTCGAAATACCACACAGAAGAGCACAAAAGGTATCAGAGTAAATCATGTAATCACATGTGATGAAAATAGATCATAAAAGCTGTTATCAGGTTTTCATGCCAAAGGGTAGAAGGTGTAATTTAATTACTTTCTGTGATCTCTCAGAGGTTTCACCTGAACATTATTTTCTTGAATATTAAATTCCCTTTCTTGGCCCAAAATCTAAGAACAGTTTCACTGAAACTGTTCTTGGCAGCCAGATAAAGTCTTGACTATTGTAGTCTAACCCACTTAAGACATTTACCGTCTCACCTTACTGAGAGCAGTGCCATGTAGGTACTTTTATTACCTACATGGCACAGGGAAGACTCCATTGTGGGAAGAGTTTAAGTGAATCTTTTACAATAGTTTTTCACTTATGATAATAACCACGTTGCAGAGGAAAAATGATTATGTCTTTTGCGTTGCACCTCTAAAGAAAGATCTCTTTAAAGTGAATATCTGATGTGCAGTCGGAGCTGAATAAACTAAAATTACCCTCAGTACCAATGTAGAGGAATTCAATTCACCTTCAGTCATTCTTCAGAACTGGACAGTACTGCTTGCTGTCTTCTGTGTAACATTCATGCATCCATGAAAGAGGACTTACAGCTACCACTCCAAGCACTACTGCCATACCTTTCCAGGATTAAAATGATGACGTCATAGTGTACAGCAGCGTGTCAAAAATGAAATTTCCCTGTGGCTCAACTCGGCTGCTGACCCGGAACATCTTTGGCTTCTTCACGAAACCATGAAAGATTAGATGGGATTGTTGCTTCGTACTGACAGAGAATAGAGACAGCACGTTTCTCTGCATGTGTGTGTGCTCGTGTGGTCTGACTTGCTATTTCTTTACACAGTTATTTCATCTGCAGCCATCTTGCCTACCAACCAGAAAAGAGAGCAAACAGTTTGATCCTCTGTGGGAACCGCACACATACACTGATCTCATAATCCTTTTGATCAAGACTTTTGTTTTAATATATTTATTATTATTTATAATTATTATATAATTATATTTTATAATTATTTATTTATTTATTATTTATTCATTTTATCATATAGGTGCGCCTAAACTCTTTTTACATGGATATCCACGAGAACGTTAATAACTGTTTTGCTAGTAGCCTATGTAAACACTAACTGTCCGGTCTGAACACACAGTGCACAAGCTAGCCTGCCTGACCCTGTAGCTAATCTCTTAAACCAATTTTAGTTTCCCCTGTCTGGTGTTAACATTGCCCGCACTCTTCATCGGAACCATTAAGCTAATGTTATTAATGTCACTTTCCACTGACAGGAACCGTCAGACTTTAGACACAGTAAAAGTTAACTTGGCAGGATTGTTTTGCACTTATTGTCTATTTATATTGTAGCTTTAATGAGAAAAGGGCAAGCCGGATGCTACGAAATAGTCCAATAGTCCTGTTTACATCCAAAACCCAAAGATATAATTAACTTACGATGATATTAAACAAAAAACAGCATGAAATCCTCAGATCAGTTCTTAGCAAGCTATTCATGATGATTTTCCATCAGCTTATAGAATAAAAATAATAACTGACTAATCATTTCACAGTAATTCACTCTGGTGGTTTGTGTGTCAAAGAAAGAAATGTATGTTCAGCGCTGTCATCTGTCATTCTGATCATGTTGTTCTTGAGACATCGTTGTCCCCTAAAGTCATTCTGTTTATGATATGACATGTAGGATTGATAACTGCATTTCAGCAGCAGTAGATAAGGCCTTGGAAAAGTTGGTTTGTGCCTATACCGTATATGCCGTCTCAGAGTTGAGACTGGAGAGGTTAAAATCAAATAAAAAAGCATGGTCTTCTTTGTAGGTTAAGCTAACAGCTAATACCTTTCCAGTCCTCTGTTTAAAAAGGTCGTTTGTCAAAGGTGGCATCTCAGTTATTACCCTGCTCCCGAGTAAACCTCTCTCATCATGCTAACATTTAGCTTCAGACCTGCAGTCTGTCACCACAGCTGGCCTTTCTCTACTCTTTAGTTAGCAAAAACAATGATGCAGCAGTGCTCACTTTGCACTCAAAGGTCTTATCACCATTTGCATATTATTATCCAAGTGAATCTGTATTTCTACAGTGTGCTTTAAAGTTACTTTTTGGGTTCTCTCTTATGCTCATTTTTAGTCCCTAAAACTGATTTTCTATTTGTTTTTTCTTTACTTCCTTTCTTTCCACATAAATATTTAAAAAGCTAAATGTCATTACCAGTTTGCTTTTAATCAGACTACTGCATCTGGGATTATGTCTGACTAAGCAGTTATAATAGAGGGATTACTCTAAATCTTAGTCTGGTCTCATAATACTTTCATTCCTAGTCCAGGTCCTTTGAATCTTTACTGTAGGAACTAAAAGACATTACAAAGGATGAATTATCTTACACCAGCCAAATTGGATTAACCTTGGCCTGGCATGATGGCTAGTAGACACTGAGGCTGTCCAGTAACCTTGGCAACAGATATCCATCCATCTAAAAACAGCTGTACTGACAAAAGAGGGTGAAAGGTGGTTCATAATGAATCATTTCCACATTTGAGATAATAGTAAAATCACCATAAACAAATGAAGAAGGCTCTCAGTGTCCGCCAGCTGTTAAACGGCATTTAACAGTGTTAGTACAACATCCAACATCAACCCTAACCCTAATTATTTTTTGTGAGGGTGGCTTTTTATGCTTTTAATTTGTAGCTTTGATGGATGTATTCTCGTTTAAAGCAACAGTTGATGGTGAGGGGAACAGTTGCTGTGCCCTGTGTGCATCGGTATGTGTGTGAGTGTCATTTAGGGTGTAATACGCGAACGGGGATGAGATCATAGGGCTGTTTAAGAGTCAGCTGCTTTGTGTGTGTGTGTGTGTGTGTGTGTGTGTGTGTGTGTGTGTGTGTGTGTGTGTGTGTGTGTGTGTGTGTGTGTGTGGATGGATGTCACTTCTTTCCAGTTCACATGGTGCTGACTCACCCTGCTCTGTTCTGTACTGTTGCTGAGGCCGGTGCACAAATATTAGGCTATTCAAAAGAGGAAATTAAATAAATAGTATTTTTAAAAAAAGTATTTAAACATTCATTTTCATACTAAAGCAGTCGTGTAATGTTTTCTGAAGTTCAAGAGGTCTAAGAAAATAACCCTTGGTCATGTCAACTTGGCCTCTTTATTTTTTAAATTTGTCTCTCATGTCCCCAACAACATAACTCAATTGCTGGAGTACAACTTAAATTATCTTTTCTAAATTCTACTTAATATTAAACATTCGTTCCTCAACTTTAAGGTTGGTTTGGGAGCCCTTAAAAACAGAGGGACTCATTTGCCATTAAACTACAATGAGGAAAAACATTGTTTGTAAGGACATGAGCTAATATCATCTTACTCTATTTTCTCTACAATGACTCTTTGCAACCATGTAGTCTACATATGGAATTTGTGTGTGCTTTAGTGCCTATTTTGCCTGCTCGTATAACTTCTTTCCGCTCTGTGTCTGTTCTTATTTTCCAGATGTATCACTCTGACCACGGTGTTGACTTCCCTGACCTCTCCTTCCAAATCCCTGGCAGCCCTGCAGAGATAGGCCCAGCAAACACAATTTGAAAACAACTTTCAACACAACAGACATCTACCTTGCCCCTTCACCCACACAGGGCCTCCCTCTGCTTCAGTTCCACCCTCCTTCCTCCTCTTGTACCATGGACAGCCCTCCTAAGCTGTCAGGTGAGACCCTGATTGTGCATCATATCCCCCTTGTGCACTGCCAGGTGTCAGGTGGGCGGCAGGGTGGCTGTGGAGCCTCGCTGAAGAGGAGCAATCCATTTAGCCCGCCGGAGAACCTGGGCTTGAGTCGTACCACTTCTCTTCCCGAGAGAGACGTCCTTCAGCGAGAGGCTCTTCTCTACAACAGTCTGATCCAGACTTCTGGGGGTTCCTGTTCCTCCCACAACGGAGGAAGAGAGAGGAAAGGTGGCGGAAGAGGAGGCAGCACTGCAAGCGATGATTCATCATTCACCTCGAGCAATTCAGAGGACCAGCTGATTACAGCTCACACATTACCCAGAGCCAAACCAAGGAACAGGAATCCATTGCGTCATAATCCATTCCTGTTGAACACCGAAGATGACGAAGATGAAGAAGAGGAGGAAGAGGATGCTGACAATCTCAGTGGTTACCTAGAAGACTCCTCTTTTCACCTCCATAGTGACACCAACTCTGCTCTCGATGACAGGATGGCTTCTTTCCACCTACATGACCTTAGCTTTGCTTCAGAGCCCTTCCTTCTGCACAGTTCAGTGGGTGGAAGCAGTCGGGAGTCCCTGAGGGTTGTGGCCTCGGATCTTTCCAGCCACCTGGAGGACCTGGATATTCTAGGACTGGACAGCCAGCGGCGCCACGGTAGCAGTGGTTCCAACATGTCCATGGATTGTGGAGAGCATGACTGGGGTGATGATGAGGATGAAGATCATCCTATGAGGTGTGGACGAAGCAGCAAGACGGGTTCGTACTCCTCCAGCTCCTCCATGCAGCACTGCTCGTGCTGTGCACTCTCTCAGAACTACCCTCAGCACTTCCCAGAAGCCTTCCCGGAGCCTTTCTCAGAGTGCCAGCAGGGCTACGGCAGCGACTCTTCATGCAACAGTTCGGATGGCGTGCTTGTAAACTTCAGCGCAATTTACAACAAGATGAACAATGGCGTCCCAGAGAAGCCACCAATCTCTGGGCCCACCAACCTCAACAGCTCCACTGACCACTCCTGTACCTCGTCTGTTTCTGATCCACCAGGAAACCAGCGAGACTCAACCAGAGGCGCTTTCTATCTGGACCTTCACACCTCCCCAACTGAACCTCCCTTACTACAGCAACAACCCTCCTGCCTTGGCAGCACCTTCCCTCTCATCCGCGAACCACACCTTTCCACCTCATCCACCTGCTCCTGCGCCGTAGAGCACCAAGGGGCTCTTGACCTCGACGCCAACTGCAACTCCTACCACCCTCCACATTCTGGATCATCGGGAGACCTCGCGTCCTGTCTGCAGAGTCAGGCACGCCTGGTTGTCGCCACACAGAACTACTACAAACTGGTCACCTGTGACCTTTCGTCCCAGTCGTCCCCGAGTCCCGCAGGCTCCTCGGTCAACAGCTGCTCCGATGAGCACAGCAAAGGCAGCCCCACCCCGACACAACCCAGTGAGTACTTCCTGTTCAGGCAGCGAGCCGATGAAGAGGGCATGAAAGAAGAAGACGAAGATGCAGAGTCATCCAGGGTGAGTGAAGACTCCTGCCTCACTGGTTTTAACAAATCGCAAGGAGGATACTTAAGTGTGATGTTCATGAAATGGTTTATACTGTATAGACAGATTTACATAGTTAATCATCATTATACAACTCCACTTGAAGTCGATATACAATATTAAATTAAGCCACCCCTGCACACAGCTTTACCGTAACAGTTTTCATTAATTAATTAAATTAATGATCAGGTACTCAATGTTAAGGAGAGAAACTTAATCTGTGTTATACAACATGAAAAATATTCTTGAAAATACTGATTTTCCAAGGACTTTTTTCTTCAGTAATTGTAGCATTGCATTTGCATTAATTAAGTTTAAGCAGTGTATGTAGACTTACACCAAGAAGTACTTATACAAAACTTTAATGGAAGAAATCCAAATAGCACGCAGAGATACAAGTGCTTGACATCAAACCCATCAAGGAAAAGACTAATGCAAAAACAACATATGCATAAATAGCAGCTAAATGGTATGAAATTAAAATGAACTGTGACCATGACAATAACAGTGGACCTCAAATAGCTGAGACACTGGTATTAGTCTGGCACTGACTCATTTTAGATCACAGCTACTGTCTGGAGTTATCTCATATCATGTCTGAGGATTATTTTAGCAGTTATGCAGAGCTGTAGGCAGTAACAGTGCTACTACAACAACAAATGGCTTGAAGGTGCATTCATTTTTGGGTTTTTTCTGTGGATTTGCTGTCCTTAAGATTTTTAAGAACCTCTTCACCATGGTAAGTAAATTCAACTGGTGTGATTTTTCTTTCCTTTCTTTCCTCATTTATCTTCATTTAGCGAGATGATGATGATGGTGATGATGAAGAAGACGAGGACACTAAGAAGAAGAAGAATCAGCAGGCAGCTGTTGGGGATGAAGCTTCTCCTGCCGTGATTGAAGGCCAGGTGTACGTCAATGTCTCCCCTCCCGTGGGAGGGCGGGGTGTTATCGGAGGGGGGGCCTCCTCAGGAACCCGTCCACGCTCTCGCAGCTACGACCGCAACCTGGACAAGTCTCCATCTCCTCGTCTCGGATCTCTGGAGCGTATGTTGAGCTGCCCTGTCCGGCTCAGCGAGGGCGCCGCCCCGGCCCCGCCTCCACCTCCACGAGTCACCTCCTTCGCAGAGATCGCGAGAAGCAAGCGGAGAAACGGAGGCACAGGGGGTTCCCCATCGCTGAAAGCAGCTGCAGACCCTTTCTCCTCCACCTACTCCACCCACTCCCACTCCTCGGTGGATTTCTCTCCGATCCCGGAGCAGCGCGTGGAGGTTGACAACCTGTCACCTGTACCCTTCACCAGATGTTACAGTCAAGGCAGCATTGAGCGACACCTAGAGGGGGCGAGGGAGACAAGGGCCAAGGCTGAAGGTACGTCACCTCTAACTGTATCTATCTTATTTATTTATTGGTTTACAGGGACAGTGCTGATTAATAAAGATTACTGTAAAAATTCTTGAGGAACATGGATGGTGACCTTTTACTTAAGCCATTTAAATCTTTGTTAATATTCATATAAAAATCTGTCTAACTTCCCTTACAGTCATAGCTATAAGAAACCATCAATATTTGCAGTCTTGCCTTATCTACTTCTGTTTTAGTTACTAATTAGTAATTACATAACTTTCTTTAATTGACTTGCCCCCATATTTAAAACATAACCTGCCTTGTGGCTGCACTGCTGATTGTTCATGGAGAAATTGGTGTCTCCTCACGTCTTCTGAATGCTGAAATTGTCCTTATATGATACTATACTTGTATTAAGAAACGATACCACTGCAAAAAGAAAAATAAGTCCATGCTACACAAAATCAGATAGATAAATAATAAATAATAAGATATACAGTGCCCTGCAATGAACTGGCGACTTGTCTAGGGTGTACCCCGCCTCTCGCCCAATGTCGGCTAGGATAGGCTCCAGCCCCACCGTGTCCCTAGTGAGGATAAGTGGTTACAGATAATGTATGTATGTATGTATGTAGGATATACAGTACATGTATATTAAAACACAGTGCTAGTACAGAAAAAGTCACTGAATACACATTGAGGACCTGTTGTAGTGTTTTCCACAGAATGACAGGTGTAACCTGGGTGGGTGTATTTTGAATACATTACCATATTCTACACCTTATTTTACTGTTTACTCACACACTACTTTAATCTGCTCACCTTGCGTGTCCTCTCTTCGTGCCCGTCTTCAGCATAATACCACATGATGTCTCTCAGTCAGTAGGCTGCACAGGAGGTGGAGATTGTCCACTAGTTAATTGTTCATGGATGGCATCTTACTGATTGTCTGGTCCTTTTTTTAATTAAAAAAATAATAATTTTAATAATTTTTTTAATTTTAATATTTTTTTTAATTACTTTGATACTATTGAATGTGTAAGTAACGGAGATTATATCTTTTTAAACATGTGGAATCAAAAAGTCAAAGTGAACAACATTTTGTATGCTGTTTTTGTGTTATGTGTGTACGTGTATGTTTGTTTGATTCTATATGTTCAACTTTGTGTGTGTGCGGGAAAATACCCTTGTGCCAGCATGTATAAATGTGCCGCAAACAAAGTGACGAGGACTGTGTATCCTCAGCTCATGAAGGGTTGAAAGTGGGCCAAACCTGTTCTGAATAACAATCAGGTGGGAGAGGAGATAAAGGTGCAGAAAACCCCCCCAGCTGAGCTCTACATCAGCATGCTGAGCTGTGTGTGGGTCTGCTGCATTTGCTGTGTGTGTGTGTGTGTGTGTGTGTGTGTGTGTTATTCTGATTCAGAGAGCCCGTAGGCCCAACTTGTCCCAAAAACAAGGGAAGGTCAGAGAAAGTTACAGAAGCTCCTTCATGCTGACAGAAAAAAAAAATGGTGTCACCTCTCTTTCTCCGCAAAACATTTACTTGCTGTCATTGTACTTGTGTCATTGAAAGGTGCTGCGACTTTCACAATTTTGATGTTTTATTCAAATGGTGACAAGAAGTGATGACCGTCTAGACACTATTTGTTTGGTTTACAAACCAGTGAGTGACAAGCATCCATTTGAAGCATTTTATTGTTTCCCAAAGTTGAACAATCTGTGAAAGCTGACTCAGCAGCATGGCGGCCAGTAGTAGCTGTCAGTGTCATCAGAGATCGTTTGTATTGAGTCATTTTATTACTCCAAATTTAACTATTGAAAAATTAATTTATATTTAAATTCTGCACCCGTAGCACCAGTGGATAAAACATCCAGTGAAAGTTAGTGGCAGAAATATATTATTATTCCTGCCACATCCTGTTTTGCTGAGCTGATTCTGGCCTCTCTGCAGAGGGAGACGAATGAAAAACTACATTTTCTAAATGGTTTTGAACAATATGATACATTTATTTGAACTGAATTTGAATTTGAGTCAAACTAGCTAAAACAACGCCAGATCAATCAATGCTTCATTTTGTGATGAGTATGTGGGTTATTATAGGCAAACATTATAGTTTTTAGTTCAGTTACTGTCTGTTTAATGACTCTATAGTGTCACCTGGTCTCAAGCCATGAATTCTACTCTGCAACGCATTTGTAAAAACAAACTATGGTGTATAGTTATATGTATATATCAAATATACTTTATATCAAAAATATTACCAATATAAAGAGGTAATGTAAGGAGGAATATTATACATCTTGAGGATATAACCATTTGCAAATGTTTGCAGAGTGCATGAGGCCGTGGGAATATCTGAACAGGCTGTAACGTGTGAATACGGCCCAGAGGCATGTGCAGTATGTGAGGAAGACAGTGTTGGTTTAAACAGAGCATACAAAGAAGCAGGGTCATGGTGACTAAGACATTATCTGAATCATAAGTCAAATTCAATTAGATGAAAGGCGTTTTTCAGCCATTATGTTTTGTTCTAACCCTTCGTCAAGGCTTCAGACACTGATGAAGGACATCTAACTCCATCAAGATATTTCATTAAACAGTGAAACAGTCTCTCTTGAGTGCAGAATTATTTATCAGAAAAAACTTTTTGCAGGAACAGACACCACCATCAACTTATGAAACTCAGTCGCAGCCGCCTGCTGTGTGTGTCTGGTAAAATAAACACACACACACACACACAAGCAGTGAGTGCTTGGAATTCCTCTGGAATAAGACCAGAGACAGTCAAGAGTTTGTGTACCAGGAGAGGAATGTCCCAGGAAGCTCCAGCTGTCCACCTTCACAGTATTATATAAGCTGGAGCTCCCAAATCAGTTTATGTACATTTGAAAAAAATGTCTTTGATTCATTATATATTAATTCATGATGTTATAATGATGTTATTATAATGAACAAACAACACCCCTATGGCTTCAACTAATAATTTACACAAAACAGCTAAATAATGTGTGATTCTCTGCCAAGTTCATATTATAACATTAACTTAACATTTAATGAGCATCATATAAATGGTATGTACCATATGTTGGTCAGCATGCAGGACTGCATTTCTAGGTTGCCTCCACCCAGACCTCTTATGAAAAAACAATAATATAGACCAAACCTTTTGACATCACAAGTTAATATTGAAGGTTGAAGAGAGCCAGCATTTTAACATTAAATACATTTAATAAGCAAAAATTGCCAAAGAATCACTTCTTCCAGCTTGTCAAATATAATATTTATAATATGTATAGTGTAGAACTGCTTATTATTGTACTTACATGTCTGGGTTTCTGAGAAAACAAGACATTTGAAGACATTTTAGAGAGCAAATGAATTCATCCATGAATTACATAAATAATGTGCATTGATATGATGCTGAAAATAATTGTTAGTTGGGATCCTATTTATCATATCAGCTCTCTAGATTTCTAAACACAGAAAAGAAGAAAAAAACGTGATATAATAAAGTAAAATAGATATCTAACAGTTGGCTACTGTTGCTGAATGTACAGGTTGTTCTCTTTTCAGAGTCCACCAGTTCCCATGCTAAAACAAAAGAGCACCCTTGCTTCAGTTTGGCTGTTCAGTTGTAGCTTGTTAGCTTGCAGTTGCAGTGAGACCAGAGAAACAACAATGACATGGAAGCCAATGGAAAGATTATAAAGAGATTTGTGGAAACAGGTCATCACTAAGAACAAATTGTGTCTTATACATGCCTTTAAAAACATCCGACTGTGGTGATTTCAGATTATAATGAGAGATGTGCAGCATCTCAGTGAATGTATTATTCATCAGACTTCACTTGAGTCAGCTGCGTTGTTTCACCGCAGCATACAGGCCTCTTTAAAAGCCTTTGGGACGCAGATCTCTTGCTAATGATGCTAACATGAATCGTGGAGCTGCAAAGGAAAAGCCTCGGCCCTCTAATGGATTCTTCTGTGAAGGAGGAGAGGAGCTAGAGAGAAGAGAAAGAGAAGAGGCAGGGAGGAAGCAGATAGAAAAGAGACAGAGGAGAGGTGGGTGAGGAGAGAAAAAGAGATGGAGATGAAGAGGAAAAAAAGGCAATTAGAGGGATGACGGAGCAGTTATAAGAGAGACAGAGAGGGAGTGTTTCTATCCTCCATCCCCAGTGGGAGCTCAGGCCTGTTGGGTGTGTAGCAGGCCTCCCTCCTCTCTCGTATTTCTACAGCAGCTCAATGTCACCCTCTGTGGCTGAAAGACGTCACTGCTGCAGGCTCAAGTGGCAACGGTGGGCCGGCCTTGGGGTGACAAACAGCTTGCGCAACACCGTCGACGTCACACACGTTCTGTCTGTCATACACAGCACTGGATCTAAGAAACACACACAGACACAGGCACACAGAAAAACACACTCAGATACTGACTCTGTGGCAGAGAAGTGCAGAAAAAGGCTTCTCCTCGCTGTCTCTCCTGACGCAGTGCCTTCAGGTTTAGTCTACTTGTATGTCTTTGTGTGTTTCTCTGAACATGTGTTTGTGTATGGGTGTGTGTGTGTGTGTGCGTGTGTGTGTGCACATGGGCCTTTCAGAGCAATGTCTAACAGTGGCACGGTTAACTGTGATAAGATCGGCTGATCTTTGTGACTCGTGACTGGGCAGTTTTCTGTATTTTTGCTTTCTATTCTAACCTTCATGTTTATACACTTCTGTGCTGAAAGGATTAGTGGATTGATCGATTAGTTCACCTACAGAACTAGAACTAATTATGAATATTTAATTGTTTATTCACTGCTTCCAGCTTCTGAAACGTGAGCATTTGCTCTTTAAACTGTATCTCTTTTGGTTTTGGACTGTTGGCTGAAAATACATGTGAGTAATTAGAAGATCTCAATGTGGATTTTGGAAAATTACGATGGGCATATTTGACTATTTCCTAACATTATATTCACTAAATAACTTGAAATAATACATTATGTTACAATGCTCTTCTTATATAAATAAATCCTTGCATCATGAAGGTTTTTGTTTGGAGAGGTGTTGATTCAGGGTGGCACGGTGGTGCATTTCTTTCCCCTTTACGCTCCATGTGACTCCTCCATCTTTTCTCCCCCTGCTTTCCTTCTTGCGCTCATCCAGGTGGTCTCTCAAGTTCCTCAGACAGCCGCCCGACTGTTGTCCGCTACAGGAAGGACCAGCGGCCCACCACCCTCCCCATCCAGCCCTTCACCTTCCACCACCAGTTCGCCTCCAAACCCCCGCAGCCCAAGCCTCTGCTGCCCCTGCTCACGGGCTACGTCTCTGGGATGCAGCCTCGCTCCTGCTCAGGCTCTGGTTCTGATTCTGGAGGTCCAGTAGGGGAGGACAATGAAGATGCAGCTGAAAATGTGCACAGGTACCAGGGGACTCTGGCTGCAGCAGCCCCTCCTCCTGGCTCAGTTCGACCTTCACCTCTTGGGAGTTACTCCCCTGTTCGGCTCCAGGGGGCGCCCAGCTCTGGAACTTGCTCCACATGCACCCCAAGTCCTCAGCCGCCACACAGCCTCTCCTGCCCACTTTCAGCAGGCCTAGGCCCTCTGCACACCCCACCGACGGGAAAGCATGGAGGAGGTTCAGTTGCAGTGACTTCTCCACCTCCATCCCTGGGGGTGAAGAGAGGGGTTGTGCCACCAATGCTGCCAGCGCTACAGGGACACTGTTTCCATCGTGGAGGTCTGGCCAGTTTACCAGCACTCCAAAGTGACACACTGAGCCCGCTGGGCTGTCTGGACTCTGGAAGTGTGGACGGAAGCAAAGGATCTGGAGCCAGGACACATAATGGTAGGATTCAGAACAATTCTAGTCTGTCCTGAAAAAAAATGCTGCTGCTGCTTTTGACGGAAATAAAGGGTGTAATGTATTTAAACGCAAACTTCAGACACTTGCATAAAGGAAGGACAATAGTGAAGTTGAGATAGGCCTGTATTAATTACATGGCTTGATCGTAAGATAATTAAAAATCTGACAACACATGATGTAGACCTTCATCAGGGTTTAAAACTGTTTGGAAGTTTTGCTTTGTATGAAACACAAACGTCATGAAACGTGGAAATCTCCAGATCATAAGCCTTTGCCAAATAAGTTCACATAATGCTGATTAAGCCCATCACCACCAGGTAAATCTCTTGCAGTACATAGTGATGTGTTGAACACTAGGCTAAAGAAACTGTCAGTATGGTGGAGGCGTACGTCATGAGCGTGCATCAACAGTGTTTGTGTAATTACTCTCACTGCCAGGAGGGGGAGACAAAAGTGTGCAGGTTTGATTAAACACCCAGCTTCATCAACATCAAACTGTATGTGGTGAAAATGTGACCGCACAAGTTCCAGTATACTTTTGCTGCTGGGTTCTTCATGAGATTTTGTATACTGTGTCCACCAATTAGTCTTTCAACTCAATGACTATGGTCATCTTTCTTGTTTTGTTCTTCTTCTGCACTTTGCGTTTGCTTTCTTGCAACGATCAGTCTCTTGATGAAAGAATCAGTCAACAAATTTACATTAAAAGGAGCTAAAATTTAAATTAGTTGTTTGCAGCTACTAGTCTAACATTAATAAACTCTCACAGCAACATGGACGGTTAATAAAAAATGCAAGCTTTGAAACCACATGTGCACATGTCAGTGCTGCAACAGGTTTCTTCCATGTTTGATTTTGAATTGATCATCAGCCGTGAACAAAGGATGAAACACTTAACCGTGTTAGTGTTTGGGGTTTCACTTGTGTGGAATTGATTAAGATCTGTGTAATTAAGAGCTAAGCTCTTGTACATTCTTACTGTTGTCTTTTTCTCTTTCTTCTCTCCCTTCATGCATGGTCTTAAAATCTTCTACTGTCCTCCCTTCACCTTTTCCACTTGCCCCTCTCCCTCTGTCTTTCTCCCACATATTTATTTTATCCATCTACTCGATAATCCATCCATCAACCTTAACCCGACCACCAACCCCTTGATCATAACACCTCCCCTCCCCAACAGCACACCACCTCTCGCCCCAGGCTCTCAAATGGAGGGAGTACCGTCGTCGAAACCCTCTGGGAATGGAGAGAGTCTCAGGGGGCCACACAGGTAGCCTGGAACCTAGAAGGGGTAGCGGCCCACGACCTGCTAGACGGAACGTGTTCGATTTCCCCTCAGCCCTCTCTGGCCACACACTGGGACGGCTCAATGGTGCTCATAATTTTACTGAAAGTGTAGGAACAAATGCAGGATTATGAAGATATTTGAAAAATAGCATTGGATACTTAAATTAGTAATGCATTTTTTAGGAGCTCGAGGTCCAAAGAATGCATTATCAGACTGTAAAGTCACTGAAAAAAGATTGCAGCAGGAAAACAAATATGTTAGAGGTTCTTAAAGGTGTTCAGTTGAAGCTTCTCATGCTTTTAGTGGCAGTGTGTGATTATATGCATGTCTCATCTGTGTGTGTGTGTGTGTGCGTGTGTGTGTGTGTGTGTGTGGGTCAGCAGTGGGTCAATCAGCTAAGCTGCAGCAGAGCTACAGCGACTTCCTGCCGGACTATTTCTCCCTGACCGAAAAGCCTCCGGAGGAGTTCTGCCTCTCCCCCGATGCTTCAACTTCCTCCTCCTCCTGCTCTTCTTCGCAGTCACACATCTCTGTGGACCTGACACAGAAGAGAGGTGAGCGTGTCAGTGACAGTGGGAAGTCTCTAAATATTTAATTACTAAATGCTAAACGACTAAATGTCTCCTGTTAAGTTGTTTGTCTTGGAGCTCACTGCATTCATTCACTGCTGTCTGTGAGTACTGATGCAGTATTTGTCGAACTTTTCCAGGAAATCTTTAGGAACTATGGAATTTAACTTCATTATATGTACAAATAGAGATTGAACAGAAAAATCTCATCACATCACCTTATTTGGTGTTTCTGAGGCTTTCAGCCACATCTCATGGTCTTCCTCAGAAGAAGGAGTTGCTCAGTTGTCATGTCAATGTCAATTTAAGTCACACAATTACAGGTTCTAAAGAGACATTGTTCCGATTCAGCTACATACTGAGTTATAATTAAATGACCTCAGAACACACAATTTTGTAGCCTTTCTGGCGTTTCCAGTCATTCTTTCCACCTCTGAAAGGTTCATACCTTTCCATTCAAGCATCACACAATTGATGCAACAATAAACTGTAAACAATAACTTGGAGTTGCAGACTTGTCTGTCTGTCCTGTCTCCGACTCTCTGCGTATGTTTGGATGTCTTGACTCCTAACAGCCTTTAATTCGTTTGTACTCTTCAACTCTTGTAGTCTTCAACAGAATAACACAACTTTTGCATGTTCGTTTGTGTTAATAATTAAAAGTAATGACAAGCTGTCAGTAGAGGCATACACTGGTTTGTACTGTGAGCCACAAAATAATGCTGCAGATTCAAACAACATTCTCAGATTACTGTTTAGAGAATCACATTTCCTGAGGATGCGGTGTTGTTGTCAAGGAGAGTCGATTCTGTTAAAAGGTGGTTAAATCAAGTGCCTCTCAGAGCAGAAAGGCTACTTGACAGCAAGGAGAGTAATTCAAGGCGTCTTGAGGCAGCAGGGTGTCGAGTAATGAGCAGTGATCATCCTCCAACTGGATCATCCAGATTTACTGCTGCACACTGCTGTAAGTGTATTTGAGCAGGACTCTGAGGGGCAGATTGACCTTTGTCACCTCTGTGAAGAATCACACACCGTGTTATTGGCTGTCATGTATCACTATAATTTCATAAGTCAAGCCAAAATACTTTTTGCTGATCTGTAATCTGAGTTAACATGTTGACATCAGTACATTTTTCTGAGCAGGCTGATTGCACACAAATCCCTAGAAAAGAGTCCCAGCTGTTTATTGCACAACTAGTTGCTGTCTTAGTAAATCAAAACAATGAAATCATGTAGAGTGCAAAGACTGTGAAGGACACAGCTAAATGTGTGCTCAGTTTTGATCTTAATCCTTCTCACCTCCCTGCAAAGGAGGGTAAAACTAGAAAACCAAATCATGGATTTAAAAAGACATTCATTGCAAAGACACCGAAACTTGTAGACAAAGAAGATCATTGACACTCTGTCTTTATTCTTTCCTTGCTTACCTCTGTCAGGTTTGGTGAAAGCCGTGAACACAGCAGTGGATCTGATTGTGGCACACTTTGGCACCAGTCGAGACCCAGACGTGAAGGTAGGAGTTTTTGGTGGATCATATTGACGACTACTAATGACGGCTTGACTGATAACTACCACTGCACTGTAGCAAAGTACAGGAGAGCTGAAAACCTTCCACTTGGTAAAATACATTTGTGTCATGCTAATGTGGCACATTCACCATTTATGCAACAGCAAAGATAAGTTAAATCTTTATTCAGTCTTTGGTCCCTTTGCTTTTCCCAGATGTGTCTTTTCAAGTTTAATGTCACTTACATCATTTCGTTTAGGGTTCACATGTGCGAGAGTTTGTTTGGTATTATTGGTCTTCTCTGTTATTTTATTAATTATACAGCACATAAGCCATGGGACAACCACCACAAACATTTTCATAAAATTAATTGGTCCCTTGTGACTTTCGCATTCTTCTGAAACTCAATTTCTAGCTCATAATAGAGCTGATAAGATAAGTAAACTAGGCTGCAGATCTGTCTGGAGAACACAAGGGCAGGCAAACACAGCCTTCAATCATTCCTGGTTTGAAAGTTTAAGCAAACAGATAATACATTTACTTTATGTTCCTTTACTACAAGTCTACTCGCTAGTACAAATAACTGTGTACTCAAACAAAAGAGGTTTTTGACCTCTGATCCGACATGTCACCTCCCTGTTTCCTGATTTGTTTCACTTTCATTTCCTTTCTCCCCTAATGTTTCTCCGCAACCTTGCCAGGCTAAGCTGGGAAACAGTTGGGTGAGTCCCAACGTGGGTCACCTCATTTTGAAGTACCTGTGCCCTGCCCTCCGTGAGGTGCTGCAGGATGGTCTGAAGGCCTACGTGCTGGACCTGATCATAGGACAGCGTCGTTGTCAACCCTGGAGCGTGGTGGAGGCCTCGACGCAGCTGGGTCAGAACAGTGTTGTATATTTTCCTGTTTTTGTGACAAGCTGGTCAAAAGCACATTGGTCACATTTTTGTTTGGGCCAAAACTGTTCAAAAGAAGTTTCTGGTAAAATTATATGTACAGTGAAAGAAACCATATGAGGTAATTGTTGGGTACTCATGGTTTTTAATTATGCATTTGTGTCCATCAGGTCCGTCAACACATGTTCTCCACAGTCTGTTCTCAAAGGTGAGCCAGTACTCTGAGCTCACCAGCCACAGCATGAGACTCAACGCCTTTATCTTTGGCCTGCTCAAGTGAGTTTTTCTTTATCTTGGTTTTTACTCTCATTGTCTCGTGTGTGTATATATATATATATATATATATATATATATATATATATATATATATATATATATATATATATATATATATATATATTTTTTTTTTTTTTTTTTTTTTTACAATGACAATTATTTTGTAGGGGTCAGGACCCCTTTCAGAAGCTATAATCAATATTTTTATAATTCCAGTGTATCAAATGGCAGATGCCTAAAATTCTGGTTTTAAATTGGTGGTTTAAAAATTGTATTTTCTTCATATTTCAGCCTGAAATCTTTGGAATTCTGGTTCAATCACCTCTACACACATGAAGGTAAGACTCCAAATTGTAGCTGTTGACTCGTGCATCATTTATTCATCTTCAAATACCCAGAATTTGATGTCCATATGTGTTTCTTCTTCTGAATCGCATCCTTCCTTTCCTCAGATATTATAGCAGCACATTACAACCCCTGGGGTTTCCTTCCCCTGTCGCAGGGGGCTTGCCAGCCACTCTTTGAGGAGCTCCTCCTCCTACTGCAGCCACTGTCACTCCTCCCCTTTGACTTGGACCTCCTCTTTGAACCACACCTACTCCAAAAGGGCCAGGAGCACCTCCGTCGCAAGGAGCAGCTGTGCTCTGCAGGCCAGAGTGTGGACCAGTCAACTCGCTCCACCTTCCAACTAATGAGAGGATGGAGCACCACCGTAAGCGAAATGGTCAGAGACTCAAGTTCAGAGGTAAAGAAAGACAGGGCCGTGCTGAGACGAGAGGGAACATGGCCAAGGATGGAAGGTGTCGGGTCGAGAAGAGAGGGAACAGGAGTGAATCCAAGATTGAAGAAAGAGGGGACAACAACGGAGAGCATGACTGCCAGGCCTGCTAGCAGACAGACAGTGATGGAAGTAGGGTTGGCCAATCTCTGGAAAGAGAGGGGGATGACTGGGCAGAGAGTGAAAGGTGTAGGACAAGAGAGTCAAGGAGAAGGTGAGGATGGACACGAGAAGGACATGAGGAAAGAAAAAGAGAGGGATATGGCGGAGGAGGGGCGTCAGCGGCAAGAGAGACAGGCAGGTTGGTGGTACCAACTCATGCAGTCCTCCCAGGTTTACATTGACCAATCCACAGCGGGGGCAAAGTTTGTTAAGACTGAAAAGAGGAAGAAGTCATCAGAGAGGCGACGTGGCCAGCTACCGCCCACCAGGGAGGGAGTGGTGGAGGGGGCCGAGTCAAGCCAAGAAGGGGAGGGGTACAGGAGCAGGAAAAGCAGCAGCAGCTCTAGCGGGGAGTCAGCTGGATCCAGGGGAAGGCCGTCATGGATGGGCAGCCCGCCAGAGTCCGTTGTCAGCCAGGAGAAAGAGATAAAACCTCCCAAGGTAGCAGGTACAGGAACCCAAGTAGCAGCCCAAGAGGAAAGCCCCTCTCAGGGACAAAGTCTGCGCTGGAGCAGGCTCTTTGGATCTAGTGTTGGTTCTCCTTCAAGGGTGGAGGGAGCTGAACAAAGGGCGAAACCTCCAACGACAAGGTAAGTTAAAAGGATAAATCTGATGATATTTTTCATTTTGTCAACAAATCTGATTAAAATACTACTAATACCACATATGCCGTTCTGGGGCACGAAAACTTACTAGAGTGTATTAATCTGCAGTAGAAAATAGTCCCCAACACTATTTCCTCTTGTTTGAGTACCATTTGCTAACAGCTACAGTGTCCAGCTATTTAATTTTGAGCTGTTTTTTCGGAAGGAACTAATGGGCTTGGGACTGAGTGCATAGGGAAGTTAGAAAGTATGGGAGAACGTGTTGTCGGTTTGGCTCTTTTTGTGGATTTTGTTGCCAATGAGACATATGAATCAGCCTTATTGTTTAAAATGTCAGCCTTTTTACTCGACTTTACTTCAGCTACTGCTTCAGCTTCTGTCAGTGAATTTCATTTTTCCATACTGCGTCTTTCTTTCTCAGGCCACCATCAGGTTGGCTCGCTCTGGATAGGTCTGTTCTTGACCTTGTAGCTCAGACTATTGGAGCAGGGAGTGGGAAGAAGGCGGAGCCTCCAGCCAAACCCACTCACACCCAAACTACACCTCCACCAAGGTCAACCCAACCAACTGAAATCAAACAAGTGTCTCCATGGTAAGCAAATACTATACTCTTCAGTTAGTAGGATTATACTTATATATTTATGCTTGAATTTCTATACTTAAACTAATACTTGACTGTCCATTTACTTTTTCATTCAACTCTGCTCACCCTCTCTCCATGCCCTCTGTCACTCCTCAGTGAAGTACGAGCATTGTGCCACCACATAGCCACCGAGCCCGGCCAGCTGAGCTTCAACAAGGGCGATACCCTAAGAGTCCTGAGCAAGGCTGATGCAGACTGGCTGGTGTGCTCGCTGGGCTCCACACAGGGCTTGGTTCCCATCATCTATGTGACCCTCAAAAACATGGAGGAGAGCCAGGATGCCACTGGACTCGGACAGTGCTGAGCCAAAACTTCTCTAAGAGGAGTTCATGCAACATACAGACTGCCACATACCTACTGAAAACAAAATCCTGTTGAGATAACTGTACATTGGGGACGATTCCCAACAAAAAACAAAAAAGCAAAAAACAAAAAAAAACCATTGTAGAAAATATGATCATAAAGACGATGTACACACACACATGCGAGGGAAGCATGCAGGCTTGAACACAAACTCACATCCACTTCAAGGGTACATCCAGACAAGTATGCATGCATACATCCAAAAACCAAAAGACCAGACAAGAAACAAACCCAAAGACTCTCCAACGGGCTTCTCTCTCTGCGTAAAGCTGTGCTACTAGCTTAACTATGTGACTGTCCAGTCTATATATCATTCATCTCTACTTCCAAGAAAACAAAGAGGCTACTCACAAATGGGAAACTTCACAATATAATATATACTATACCTAGCTGCACTTTGCTGTACTGCCTATATGTTCACTTAGCTGTGCCACACTTTGAACACAGCGGTTAATTATTTCCCCTCAGTCGAACGCCGGAGTGGGTTTGATGTCCTGTTGCTTACTTGGTGGCGATTGATCTTTTTGATTCATGTATAAACCGGTGAATCCTTGCTTTTTTTGGTGAGATGTAAGGTGGTTGATATAAAAGCAAAAGTTGTCCACTCCAGTTGCAGAGGTGTGATTCAGCTTGTTGTTATTAGAAGTGTAGAAAACCACACAGGAGTGCGTTTAGACGGCCGTTCAACCCAAGTGAAAAGCAAAGGGAATATTTCATCCCACATCTGTCTTATTTGATTTGTTTATATGGAGACAAAGAGATAGATGGATGTGACAAACACATTGCCTTTTTTCCCCTCTCCCTTCCCTCACAAGACCTGCCACAGCTGGGATGAACTGACGATTGACTTTGTTTAACTGCATGTAATCTTTGCCAAAATGTTGTCTTTTCCCCCTACAACCCTGTGTCACACGTGTTCCTGCAGTATCCTGCCCCCCCTCACCTACCCCAAAACCTCTCATCAAAGGACACCTCACGGCTTCTGAGGAGGACACACTCAAGTGCTCTACATGTGCATTTTGATCTACTGGTACATAATGTAAATGCATATATGACTTACACATGTAGTGAGTTCTATTTATTTATTGACCAGTCCAATTAGCTGAGGGAAGCATCTAAATGGGCGGTTGCAGAAAATATGGAAGGATGTCCAATGAAAGCAAAGCAGAGCTGTGGAGATGTGTGGAGGCCTTTTTGAATGTGTTGGGGATCCAGCCTGGAAACTCTTAGCTAACAAAATGATTGCTAATTAATTAGATGTGTTGCCTTTAGAGAGAGGTAACTGATCTTAGTTATGCCTTATAGTGCTTGAGGTAAAAAGGGAGAAGTGCCCTGTTAGACACTTAAAGGCTGGCATTATATTTTGTATATGCTATGACGTGTCTAACCTGATGTCTCTCCCAGATTTATGTGTACAGAGATTCTTGTTGACTTCTGCGACAAGTATTGCGCAGATATAGAGATGATATAGAGGTGATATTTTTTGATGCCTAAAGGGAAACCCCAACACATTTTGTCATGGTTGCTATGTACATGCTACCTGTCACACCCAGGTGTAAAACGTGGCCTTAGGTTCAAAATTAGTTGACAAATAACTAAAATTACGGCCATAGTCCAAATATTACACGTTCAAATCAGTGTACATTTATTAAATAAATGAATGATTGTGTAGTTTTTGAAAAACTACATAGGATGTATTTTTTTTTTGTTGCATTATTGTACAGTCTGTACAGTCCTTTAATTTCAGCGTAAACAATTTTCATTGAACTGTAAATATATTTAAATCCTTCAGTTGTTAAGTTTTGCCATAGAGTTATATGTATGAATGTTATTGCTGATTTATTAATTATGTTTAATACAGGAAGCAGGTATAAGCTTTAGTTTCAGTGCTAACAACCATGATGACAGTTGGCCGTGGTAGTGCGAGGTATAATGAGTTCGGGGTCATTTTAAATCTTCCAGGCAGTTTGCTGTTCATTGACATCCTGTTCACATGTGGCAGACAGAAACAAACACATAGTAGTGATGAAAGCAGAGAGACGTGGAGGCTCAGGGCTAAGAGGCAAAGACAGATTCAGTTTTAATTTGGCGTTTGATTAGCTGAAAGCCGCGCTGCTTTAAAATGCTACACTTGTAGGAGTGACATAAAAGAGAGAGAGAGAAAGAAGCCGTGTGCCTTCTTTCTTTCTTTCTTTCTTTCTTGTCTCTGTTCTGTTTTTATCTGCTTTCTCTCTCCCTGGCTGCCTCCTCCTGCCTGTAAATACCTTCAGCATCAGTGACACTGCTCTTCTCTCTGTGTCCACGCTATATGATGTATAAGTATGACATTATCAAACTACTATGGATGTTAAATAACAAAGTGCTCATGTGATCACAAACTTAAATGGCTCCTGTGTCTTTTGTCCATGAATGCAGTGTACTGTTGAAGTGTGCATGAAACACTGTAGAAAGGTGAATGTAAAAGGTTTGTAGTTTCCTTCATTAAGGTTTGTGGGTCTGCAGAACCTCTGTAGAAAGGTTACAAACACATTTGGAATGTTTTTTGGCCAAAATATGCCTAAATATCCTTTTGTTGGTCACACTACTCAAAACCCAACCTGACAAAAGCACCTCTAACTTTTTAAGTGTCCATTCCTGTTGGAGTTTACTGACTGGTTCCTCTGCAATGTACATTACTCAATAAACCAAATTCAACAAGGCAGTACTCCAGACCAATGGAAGAGCAAAAGGCTCCGATATGACTCTTTGTAACACTGTTAGCACATAGATGGAAAGTGAAGAAATAGTTTTTGTTCCAATAGTGCATTGAGATTCATTTTATGGATGTTTTGATACTTAGTACAGTGACTTTTCTCCACGGAAGACAAAACTAATGGCTTTTACCGGTGCCTTTCAAACCTACATGGTCTTTGAGTGTTTGATCCTCAAAAGATCAGGGAAATATAAGTAATATTTAGTATTTCCCACAATCTGCCATGAAAGATAATATATCAAATCAAGGACACTTTCTCCAACCAGCAGCCTTTTTTTCACAGAGTATCTGAACTGTTACTGAAGGACATCAATGAAAGAAAACATGATATATTGTCATGTATTAGAAGTCAGACTACGAGAAGGATGCACTTGTGCCACCAGATGGTGCTGATTTTTTAAAAGATGAGACCGATCAGCTGTCAGATCACTGAATTGCATAATTCAGGCTCTTAGTGCAGACCTGCAATGCAACTTAATATAGATCCTGGATCCAACACCTTTGGGATGAAACATGACTCTAACTGTAAGCCAGACCTTACTCACTAATGCTTATGTGGCTGAATAGGAACAAATCCCTACAGCCAGGACACAAGAAGAGTGGAGGCTGTTGTAGCAGCAGATTGATGTCTAAGGATAAGGAAAGGCATATTCAGCTATTAAATATGGTTGTAATAAAGTTTAACCTGAGAAAGTAAGTAAATCTACTGTAAATCTATTTCAATGGCAATTTATATAAATTCAAATGCAATTCAAACTGTTTTAAAGTACTGATTGCATTCATTTATTCAGTCAATATCAATATACTAAGCTTCATTTTAGATGTTCAAAATATTTGCGTACATTATACATACATTATATAACATAATGTAAGATTTGGGGTTTTGTGCAACGTGGCACCCCTAGTTTGTGTAGTTGACATGACATTTACATGTGTACAATTGTCCATGTTTATTTTAGTATTTTAATATTGAAACATGACCAGACCTGCCTTAGCTTACACACTGTTTTTTGAAATGTGTGTCAGCACAAGGTAGATTCCCCTGAATAGGGAAGACATGTTTCACTATGGAAATACAATGTGGTTGCATTCCCCTCATTAAAGCATGGATTAGGCAACATGGGAAAGTTCTGTTCTCTACCAAGGAATTGTTTAGAGTAGCACATCTGATAGTTGAGGTTGCATGTGTGCATCATACTGTATGTCACCTCCAAAGAGGTGACATACAGTCCCCTCCAGAAGTACTGGAACAGTGAGGCCAATTCCTTTATTTTTGCTGTAGATTGAAAACATTTTGGTTTGACATCAAAAGATGAATATGAGACTAAAGATCAACATTTTAGCTTTTATTTCCAGGTATTTACATCTTGATCCAATACACAATGTAAAAGATAGCACCTTTTGTTTAAACCCACCCATTTTTCATGTGAGCAAAAGTATTGGAACAGATAAACTCAAAGTAGATTAAAGTGAATAAAACCTAATATTTAGTTGCAGATCCTTTGCTTGCAATAACTGCATCAAGTCTGTGACTCATTGACATCACCAAACTTTTGCATTCTTCTTTTGTGATGCCTTTCTACGCTTTGACCACAGCCTCTTTCAGTTGTTGTTTGTTTTGGGGGGTTAAACCCTTCAGTCTCCTCTTAAGCAGGTAAAATGCATGCTCTATACGGTTTAAGTCTGGAGATTGACTTGGCCAGTCTAAAACCTTCCACTTCTTACCCCTGATGAACTACTGTGTGTTTTGGGTCATTATCTTGCTGCATGATGAAGGATCTCCCAATCAGTTTGGTTGCATCTTTCTTTAAATTAGTAGACAAAATGTTTCAGTAGACCTCTGAGTTCATTTTACTGCTGCCATCATGTGTTACATTATCAGTGAAGATTAATGGGCTCGTCCCAGAAGAAGCCATGCAAGGCCAAGCCATGACATTACCTCCACTGTGTTTCACAGATGATCTTGTATGCTTGGGATCATGAGCAGCAAAACCTAAATCTGAAACTGTAGACATTCAGTGCTAGTTATTGTTTGAATAATCAGTGTAACAGGAGGCTCCTGGGCAACAAAACACACCTGCCGGTCACATGTTCCAATACTTTTGCTCACATGAAAAATGGGTGGGTTCAAACAAAAGGTGCTATCTAATAAAAGCTGAAATGTTGATCTTTTGTCTCATATTCATCTTTTATGTCAAACCCAAATGTTTTCAGTCTAGAGCAAAAATAAAGGTAATTGCCTCACTGTAGACAGACATTTATCTTGTTGTATTCAAATGAACCCCTTCACCTTATTCATATTTCTTTCCTGATAATTTACAGTAATTATTTCCTCAAAATTCCTGGCACTAAATATGATCCTTTTTTATCCAGGAAGTTTATAAGGAATAAGAGTATTGAAAGGTGGCTCTTAGCTTTTTCTCAGATTAATGTTTGGTAGTAACGCCAAGGTCACAAAAATCAGTCTGCTCATCATCAGAAAGTTGATTTCTGAGCAAAATGTAGAAAAGAAAAATGATTCCACAAACACTGTTGACTTGAGCAAGGCCTGGACAACCACTTGCATCTCTGATCACAATCATGTATTATTGTTCTCCTTCTGAATATTAGGATTACAAAGCAATGCCCAATTAACTTGTCATGTACTTAAGCCTGTAAAAGTTTTAGGTTACTATGAAAGGAGAGTTGTGTAAGCTCACTCACAAGCTCCTGGTACTGTATGTCTCTAACAACAAGATAGAAATCTGTTCTGTTCTGTTCTGGCAAGAGAACATTTAGGAGGATCTATAGGCAGAAATTGAATATAATATTCATAGTCATGTTTTCATATTTCATTGTATAATCTGAACCTGAAAATACAACGTCAACAACAATGTGAGTTTTGGTTTGGTTTGGTATTTACAACAGAAAATTGGCCCTTTAAACTGAAAACCCAAATTCATTTCTTCAGTGTCCACATCATAAACATGCAGCTAGAAAAAGTAAACCATAGATTATGTAGATTATTTCAAAAGTTATATATTACTGTGAAAGATTCTCTGATGTGTTCATATTACTTGGTGGCACAATTGCTAAATGAGAGGACACAGTTTCAGTTTCGTGGATTATTGGGAGTTTGTCAGTGATTCAAGATAAGGGAACCAACGAGCACCCTGGGGCCCGAGTAAAACAAGAGTTTTTGGCTATGGTAGCAACTCCTGGAGGCTTTGCTTATGCTTTATGCTAATGTCTACATGCTAATATGCTCATAATGTGTATAGTATGCTAACATGCAGAGGCTAACCATGTTTATCATATTCACTATGTTATCTATATGAGCCATTGAAACAGCATACAAAAAAAAGATTTGGCTTATTTTTCCAAACGTGTTATTTTGGGTGTTAGGAGCAGTTGTCTGTTTGAGTAGTCCTCTTCTGATCTGAATGATACAATCTCAATACAGTTTTCATGTTAATCAACCTTGATCTATACAGATTAATGGCAGGATTCAAAGAAAACATGTACAAGCATTTACTTTCACTACGTGCAGAGTGAAGAGTGTCATTGACAAATAACGATAGACATGATCATGATTTGGAAAAACAAGGCTTTATTTTGAACTGGTGCTGCCTGAGTAGTTCATTTATTCAGAGTTAAACATTAAAACATATTTCTGAAACACAAATACAACACAAAAAAATACAAAATCCTTCAAAATGTTTAATTTTCCTTGCAGCTTGAACATAATTTTATAAAAAAGAATGGTAAATAGAAAATCACTTATGATAGGAAGAATTGCAATTGCTTGAATTGCTTTATTTATTGCTTTGATCCACCCCTTCTCCTCCCTGCCTTGCGGTGGTCCACTCTGTTGTTGTAGCTGAAGAGTTCACATGTTGCTCTTACTTACACAGGTTTCATGTCTTTGCAGCCTTTGCCCTGTAGACACACAAATATTTGTTATCACCACTTCAAAATGAAGCTTCTGCCCCAACATGTCATACAAGCGATCTTGCTTTACAGTACAAGCCCAGAAAAGAAAGCTCTTGTAATTAAAGTTATTTTCTTTTGTATCTGCATTTAAATACCATGGATATAGACAAAGGCAGACAGGAAACGAGGTAGAGAGAGATACAACGTAATATAAAATTCAGCTCAGCTACCAAGGCTACCATCTTGCCTAACAACATATCTAAAGACAAGGTACCTTGTAGTTGATTTTCTTGCAGCGCTTCTTCTTGGCTTCCACATGCTTCACTATGTCTAGGACCCACAGTTCGTCAGCAGGCATGCACAGTTTAAAGCCACGTCTGGTCACCAAACTGCAAGATCACCAACCATTCAGGCCAGGGTGAGAATGTGATAAATTGTAAAGAATTAGTGTGTTGAATAAATGTATTAATATAAACACTGAATAAATAATCCACTTCACACCACATAAACTTACATAATGGCATCAAGAGAGCAGCCCTGTCCATTGATCTGATGATGGTAGGCCACGAAGGCACTTCTGTCAATTGTTTGGTTTCCGACTGTCAAGCAGCAGTCCACCACTATCTGTGCCACTGTCACTGTGAGACAGACAGGATCAGATCAAATCAGCATCATAAGACTTTCCACCTGAAAATCAGTCCTCTGAGTACAGTGAATTACTATTTCAAAGTAGTATACAGTGTATTCAATCAAAACCACACTATACTATAGAAAATAACAGTATCCCATCATGTACTGTAGGAAATCACCATTTATGTACTCTGAGTCATTGGACTTTTTTCTCATAAAATTCAGAACTACGTTTTTAATCTCCAGAAAATAAGAAGACAGCATTTGATATCTACGGATGCCACAGGTTCTTTTCCACAGAGTCATGTTGAACCACCATGACACTGAATTTAAGTAAAATTGCATTTATAATCTTTGGTAATTGATCAACTAACTCAACAAGCAAACTTGTTCAAACACAGGAAGCTACTTGAAGCGCACAGTAAGTCTCTACCAAACACTGAAGTGAAATCAAAAACTATTGCAAAACAGATGTTTTATTTCCCTGCAGAAGTTCTTTTGTTCATGAGGTTATTATGCTGTTCTGGGTGTGTGTGTTTGAATGGTGGGGTGTGGCTGACTAGCACTTTTCAGCCCATCAAACTGTGCGCTGTGACGCTTTATAGCTGGAACACAATACAGACATCTGGTTAGGACTTCAAAAAGTGTATCAGGTGACAGAAGATTTATTTGTAATGGCTCTACAGAGACATTTCCAAGTTGTTTTTTTCATTTTCCTTTTGAGAATATTGCATTGCATTTCAATTATATTTGTGCACTCTTGCAATAAAGTACTGTATATAAACATCTCAAGCTCTTTGAATCTTGACATGATTAAAGGTCTATAGTCGTGTTAAACAGCTAAAAGTACAATAAAATATATCGTGAGCTGTGATCCTGCAATCAAAGTCAGTCCCCAGGAGTGGTTAAACTCTTTGCTCAAGGGCAACTTATCATGACTCAGGATTTTGTGACATCCCTCTTTTGTCTGAGTGACAAGTGCAGAATGCACACATCCCAATTAAACACTCCCACACAAACAGTACAAAGTAATCAAAAATTGCCTCATCAGGATTTGACTGGGATTTCCAGCAGTTAACCTTTAACTTTCACATACTACAAGACAGGAGCCGAGGACAGGGGAATACCAGCAGCACACCCTACATGAAGAAGAAAATTCATCGCTGCCTGGCTGTTTATTTTGCACCGATAAGTAACAAATATAACAAACAGGCATCATTTCATTTTACTTTATATTATACTTTACCTATATTTACTTAATATTGTCATTCTGTTCATTCATATTGTAGTTATACTACTGCTATGGCCACGTTTGTCTGCTGTGCTGGTACCTATTGTTTGTCCAAGTGTTTTAATTATCTGCATTAAGAGTCTAATAACAGACTACAGATTTTAAAGCTCTCTCAGACACAATAATGTAATATAACAATGTTGTAATTTTGGTGCAACTCAAACAGATAAAACTGAATTTTCAAGTCAAGGACCACACACGTGTATTTAAAGCCCCATTTCCTTTTTTAGCTCCTCACTTCTTCCCTTTGGAGCCGTTCCGAGTAGATTTGTCTAGATAAATTACATCCTGTTATCTTTTTCAGCTGAAAAAAAAAAAGAGTGCTTACGCAACGGCCTATTTCTGCCTCACAAAGATAGGAGATAAAATTGTTACTGTTAGAGTCTGATGATTAGTCAGAAACTCACCTGTGCAGCAGCAGGTGATAACGAGGATGCAGAAGAAGATCTTGGCATCACCCCACGAAGACATGTCTGGTTGCTGGAGATGGCGAGGTCGGCTTGGAAGCTGAATAGCTGATGAAGCACCTGTCCTTTCTCTCAGCACCGACGGTGGAAGTGGAAGTGAGGTGCCTTTGTCGTGTCCAGTAGACCTTATATAGCGTCCACTTTCCGTTTCACTTTACTTCTTCCTTGCCAGGCCCCGCCACATTTCAATCATGAACTCCAAGTCTAAACACCCCCCCCCCGTATCTTTTATTGGCTCTTATTTCAGTTCCCAGCAATTCACGTCTGTTCTTAGGTAACAGGAACAACTTTTTACACTTTGAGTCAGGCCACCTCCTGGTCACAGGAGCACTTCTGTAATCTCTGAACAAACACTAGCAGTTAGAGATTTAACCCCCTGAGAGCCATTGATCAACAATACTTAAACAGAAGCAGGAAACAGAAAAATAAACATTTTTGAAGGACACTTGTCTTGCACTATGTAACTCAAATATATACTATTATTGTAGAAAAAGCTTGTAAAAAGCATTTTAATAGAAGAAATGATCATGAACTTGTTTTTATGTTACCCATTGGAGGAATATTTTTGGCTTCTATCTTAACCATCTGAAGAAAGTTTCCCATATGGGTTGGGGGAGGAGGGGGGTCTTCAACCATAAAAAAGCTAAATAAACAAGCTAAAAAACTATTGTACTTTGACTCAGTTCTTAGGAAAGTCTAGTTCTCCTTTTACTTGTCAGCCTCAAACACAACTGAACTCATCATATTTTTGATGCTGATGGTATTCTGGAGTATTAGGTATTACATAAGCAAAATGGTTAGACAAACTTGAATATGGCAACACTTTTAAAATCCAGAAGGTGGCTCCATTTTAACTCCATAGTGATCTTGTAGTGTAGATGAGGTTATGGTTTGCTCTGGAAAGAGTAACTGCAGCAGCTGGCGATAAAGAGGATGCAGAGCTTGGCATCACCCCACAAAGACATGTCTGGTGGCTGAAGCCCCATTGTATAGCTGATGAAGCACCTGTCCTTTCTCTCAGCACCGACGGTGGAAGTGGAAGTGAGGTGACTGCCTTTGTCGTGTCCAGTAGACCTTATATAGCCCCCTTGTATCTTTTATTGGCTCTTATTTCAATTCCCATCAATTCTCAGATGTACACAACTATTCTAAGGTATCAGAAACACTTTCACACTTTGAGTCAAGCCACCTCCCGGTAACAGGGTTAGCGCTTCCAGAAAAAAAGCTCCCCATAGCATAACAAAGCTGCCACATCATTATTGACCTTTAGCATTCATACATGCACTCGACCACTAGTACAACTCATCTGACTACTTTTTCTCACATCTCTGAAGACAAGTGCTGCTGTTCTGGACCACTGAACTCTCATTTTTGTAGTGAGGGGTTTATACACTGCAGTCCTATAATAATATCCTAATTGTTGTCGGGCTGTTCTTGTTGAGTCTGATCACGTCCTGCACTGACATGCTCAAGTCAGGTCAGGATGAGTTGTGCTTCTTCTCCCATACATCTCGCACTAATGCACGAGTACCACGGTCATCAAATGTGTGCTGTCAGCCACAAGTCTGACCCTACTTACTGTTTCCTAGAGATCTAAATGCAGATGTCACTTTAGTCATTGTTCTTATTGACACGTAAAGCCAGCTGAGCAGTCTTTGTGACTGAAGCTCCTGCCATCCGAGTCGCAGCAATGAACCCTTTTTCAAACTCATTTAGATCTTTTCCTGCTGCTGTGTTGATATAAAATCAAAATGCATTTTTATACACACCACAGAGCGAGATTGGATATTAATTGCTTAACTATACCATGCACTGAACCTATGTGCTTTTGTTATGTTTCTCCTCTCATTTATTCAGGTTTTTCCTTTAATTTGTCCACCATGTGTAGATAAGACATTGCATCCTTGGCAGCGAATTTGACAGCAATTTTTTTTTTTCATACTTGCGATAACACATGAGATTAGATGTTATCGTCTTAAAATCTCTACTCTCTGCGTCTGTTGTTCTTTTTATTGGTACAGGTGTTTGACCAGAGACGAATCAAAACTTCAAAGTAACAATAAACACTTGAATAATTACACAATTTTGGTGTACTTCCTTATTTATTTATTCTAATGTGGAAGATTAAGTGACCTTTCTGGAAAGACATTTTTTTAACTTATACAAGAAACTGATACAAGCACCTTTGCATTAAGTCCTGTTCCCCATTTACTGTATTGAGGAAGTTGTTGTGGTCTCTTTACGTCAACATAAAATTGAAAACTTTAATATTTAATATTTTTTAATATTAGTTTGTCTCATTGTCGGGTGCAGTTCTTTAAATGTTTGTTCAGTCACAAGTGGATGAGTTTCACTTTCTTGTAAATCACTAGCTGGATCTGTTCACTTAATCTTTTGGACTTTCCCTTCTGAAGCAATTACAGGAAAATAAAAGAAGTTGATAGACCTGAAATACATTGCCTGCAGAGGAAAATCTGGCAGGAATCCAGACAACAGTGATGGTATAAGGGCAGTATCCAGCTAAGTGTGTGAGTGAGCATGTTTTTGCGTATCTGCATCCTGGACTGACAGGAAAGGACATGTTTTGAATGTTATCTGTGGGGCAGATAACATAAAGTGTGTTTGTAGATCTCTTTAGCTAAAAAAATTAAATGACATGTAGAATTCATGAGAAAGTCAGATGATACACTCTCTCTGATTTCGTCACTAAAAATGACACCTTTTATATTATAGCCTAGTAACGCTCAGATGTTGACCTTAATGACAATGAATCAGTCATAATAATCCAATAATACATTACTACACATAGTGTATTACTATAACACTGAAAGCAATGATGTACAAGATTACATTCCAGAAAAGGCAAACCTTTATTGCAGACATCTGCAACAAATCTATTCCGGGTAAGTAAAGTTGTAAAATGCTCAGGGGTGGCCTTTGCCCCCACATGTACTGTGGGAAAATGCACAGGATGCTTGGATATTAGGAGCGTTGTTCTTTGGCCTTGTGAGCTCAGAGACACTGTCCTGTTATGAGAAGGTCAAATGGTCAAATGGGAAGTTGGGAGGACTTCCTGTTCTCAAATGTTGTGAAGTCTCAGCTTTTTAATAATGGCTTATTCTCAGCAGTGTTAGGAATGACTACTAATGGTTACTCATCACTCACAATATAAAATAAACAGACGACAGTTAATATAGAAACCTAAATCAGTTTCTGTTTCATATCTTTTACATTTATTTACATTTATTTTAATTATTTGACAAAAAAGACTCAGAGCTTAATCCTTCCTGGGAAAATGAATGATGTTTTAGTGATGAAAACAAACCCAACCTTTGTAAAAAAAAAATACCAGAAATGTCCTTGCTGTTAACTAAACTAAATGTATGTTATAAATGCTGGGATTGTGGCGTGAAAAGACTTTATGGAGCTTTTAAATTAAATAAATCTGTAAAGCACAACTGCAAAAACTACAGCATAGACACAACTGAATTTGTCTGTATGAGCTTCCTGTTGTATTTCCTTCATGTGGCCTCTCATGAACTCCAAACAAGAGAGAGTCTGTGGCTCACAGCAGATAATGGTTGCTGTGCTGAGCAATTCCCAAGTGGAAAATGATCACAGGGGAAGAGAGCGCTCAGCACTCTGCAGCTAAAGAAAACACATCTGTGTATAAAATACACCAGAGAGTTAAGTAAACATCTTGAAAACACATCATATACATCTCAACATCATATACATCTCGTTTTGAAAAAAACAGAAGCAAATTTATAAGCACACACAGCCATTTGACAGCACATATGTGGCTTAAAGGAATGTAAATCCAGAAACACTCTGTACAACATAGTAACAGTGATTTAGATCCACCACTTATTAATTGTGCTGGAAACTGAACAAAATTATCTTTATGCTTTTATTGAGTTTTTCTCAACTTTGGAAAACAATCTGAACTTAAGGTTGCCCCTTACTCACCTGTGTGTCTTTATCAGCAGATGTGGAAAGTTTGAACATCTATCAAGTACATCGTTAAAGTGAGCAAACTTTATCTGATGCTGAAGACCATGTGAGATGGACGAAAGTAAGTACTAACATGTTTGTTTGTGTCCACCAGAAACTTCACGTGTTGTGTGCAACTTGCACACACTGAATATTCTTCTGTTGTCTGTGTTTTCACTGCATTTCTCTATGCTGTGTGTTGGTTTTCTTGTGACTACAAGATTTCTTATTCTCCCTTAAAACAATATGGTTTATGCAGCACAACATAAAACTACAAGTGTTAGTGTGTGAATAATTCCAGATAAAGTCTTTCTGACTCAGAATATGTTATATATGTTATATATATATATATATATATATGTGAGGTCTTGTTCATAACCAGTTCAGTAGTTTGACACAGCTGTCTTCTTTTCACCCTTAGTAAATCCATTATAGCACACAACTACTGCATTAACAGACTCTAAATCAACATTCAGGTGTGTTTATCTTTTCATACATGTCAGAGAAACTCAGGCAACTAAAAGTTAGAAAATAATATGAAACTTTATTTTAGAATAACTCAACATTTTATACAAGTTTTACGAAAACAGCAATGAAATTTTAGAACATGATCATACAAATAAATGCAGTTTGTCAAACATCACTTGAAATGTTCCACAAGCACCTTGCAGTCTTAAGATTGAAACAAAGACATATAAACAGGGTTTCACTCTCACTCTCATCTTTCTTATTTCTATAGTACATTTCACTCACAGGGATAACAAAAAGGAAACAAAAAAAGGGAAAGGGATTCAGTTTTACAACACAGTCACCACAATGAAAAGAAACGCAACTGCATATGTATCCATTTTCACTTGCATGCAGGCTCATACAATACATCATCATAAATAAGATGAAGTGGTGATTCGTCACCGATCTTACAGGTCTGATCTTGTCAAACTAACTCAATCTTCTACAGTACAACATAACAGTTTCAAGACACTGAACTGAAATGGAAGTGACTCTGACTTCTCTCATCAGCTCTCAGTTTAGAATCGCCCTTTCTTGATCTTCAGCCATCTTTTCCACTTCTCTTTACACCTGCAAAAAAGGAAGTACAACAATAAGCCAAAGTACAAAGCTGAAGCTCATTTCCACAGTACTGTAAGAAACCTTTTTGGAATCAGGAACTTACCTGATTTATTGCTGCTCCTGGTTTTTTTTCTTCAGCTGCTCAATGTGCTTTCTTACCCATGCTTGTTCACCGGGGTGAGAGACGCACAGAGTTCTTCCAGTCTTTGTGGTGAACCTGAAAAAGCAGATTATAGACAGAGAAGTGAGATTAGGCTGCAGACTACAGAGCTGAAAAAAACAAAACAACTTTCATTAACCTCGCTCTTTTGCAAAATAGAATATAGCAAAAATAAAATAAAACAACTATAGTAACCATTCAGCAAAGGATATAAAGAAAGGCTTCATTAAAATATAAATATTTTATACTTACACAGTAGCGTTAATGTCACAACCCTGGCCAGCATCCTGAATTTTGTAGTCTACAAGTATGTGGAATGGCAAACGTTTAGGAGAAATCTCCAGACAGCAGTCCTTTGCAATCTCAGCTGCAAGAAGATGGTAGAATGGGTTAGCTTAAAATCAATAGACAGCTGTATTCATTAAAATGAAAAGAATCACTGCTAATGCAATGCAAAGCATGTATCTTACCTGCTGCAAATCCGACACAGATGACACCCAGCAAGAGCAGAGCTGAAACTCGAGAGGCCATGTCTCTGTTTCTTCGTAGGAGTGAGCTCGGGTTTGCTGCTGCGGTGAGTCTCTTCAGGAGAGTGAAGGTGTTGCTGTCAGGATGAGAGCTGAGCAGGTGAATTTATAGCGTGAAAAAGAGAAAGCGAAAGTGTGATCTATGCCCATTGACTGGAAATCGGGGGAAGTTGGCACCAGACTCGCACGTGCCCGTTCAATTACCTCTTCACTCCACCTTTCTCTTTGGTTTCTTGCCAAAGTATTCCTGTGTGTCTTTCAGATGCTTCCCTGAGGCAGATCTTTATCCAGGCATTCATCTTTCATGTGAAATACCTTCTGTGCATCAAGGAATCCACCAATCATTTTTTCAGCTACAATGACCATTACTGTGTGCCATGTCTTATCCACTGTACAATGTGTAGTGACAAGTATGTAATACTGTGTGCAGTTGAAGCAATTAATCAGCTCAAGTGTTAGTTTAAAGGCCCACTGTGATGTGTTTTGGGGGATTTATTGGCAGAATATTAGTATTCATAAGTTCGTTTTCAATAGTGTAAAATGTTACCCTAGAATGATCCTTTTATATGGACTCTCATTCTCAGAGTCCACCATACTGCACTGCCAAGTTTCTGCAGTAGCCAAGAAACCAAACACTGGCTCTAGATAGGGCCTTTTGTATTTTTTGTAAGTTTTGCAAGCCACCATAGTTTCTCCTTACACACTTGGAAGGGAATGTGGCCTCTGAACAATATTCATTTGGTTACAATATGCAACTTTACCACTAAATGCTACTAAATCCTACATACTGGATCTTTTAGCGTTATTAAATGGAGCTGAAGTGACACTTGAGTGAAAAGTGAAATAAACAGGAAATGAAGTCTCAGTTAAACAGCAAGAGATAAAAGTACGAGAACTGTTAGTGCATATGTAAGCGCTGAAAGTTGAAGTGTAAATGATGAACGCAGTTGTAATTTCCGTTGAAGTATCTGCACTTCAAACAGTGAAGTGTCAACTGATATGGAAGCACTGACAGTAGTGTAAGAGCTGAACGTAGGTGAACTGGCACTATCTTTGAAAGGTGTTTTAGGACCTGCTTAATTTCCAAGTATCAGTGGAAGTGGAAGGTTGCTCATACTGTAAACCATATAGCTATATACCAGATATCTAATCTTTACCTTAAACATTATCTCCCCCATTTTTCCAAGAAACCCTCATTCCATCAGTTGATCGTGGAAGAACAGTTGACTTTGGGGATTTTTCATGAAATGCATACAGACAACACTCATGTCTGTGTGAAGTGTTTATGCATGTGTGTGCACGCATGCAATGATCAGATTGCAGTCTGACAGTGTGGGAGTTGTCGAGGAAGAGGGGACATACTTACCGCCAGAGGTATCAGTTGTGCCAAGGAGTGATGCAACCGTCAAAGCTGTGAGGATAAACTTCACAGGATCCACTGATTTGGGCTTGATTTCCTGTCAGTCTGACAGTTATGGTCTGTTTCCATTGCCTTTCAAATGTGCAGTGGTCCAAGATTAATTTATATCATTTTCTTAAAAAAAAAAAAAAAGAAGAACAACAAGAAGAACAAGAAGAAAAGCCTAACAATGTAGGGAATTTTGTATTTGTTACTTAGTCATTATTTTAGTGTATCATGTTTTACGGCCCACAACACACAGAAAACACTGGATTTACAGGATAAAATCTGCCAGACAGCATGAAACAGAAGTGTAAATTCTGCATAAATACACCACTGGATGAAAAGACAACATGGAGCATCTTTCTCACTATGTTCTATAAGCTTTGTATCTGCTGATAAAGACTGCGTGATACAGCTCTGAAACAAGCGAGTAAGTTGAGATTGTTTTGTCGTTTTCCAAAGTTGAGAAAAACTGCCAATAAAATAGCATAAACATAACTTTAGCTCAGTTTCCAACACACACACACACACACACACACACACACACACACACACACACACACACACACACACACACAAATGTGGAGAGATGGTGGAGTGAAGGGCAGCCACACCTAGTGTGGCACCCTGGGAGCAATTTTGGGGTTCAGTACCTTGCTCAGGGGCACCTAAGCATCTCCATCTCCAGCTACCAGTCCACCCTCCATACTTTGGTCCACCCTCGATTCCCAAGCCAAATCCCTACAGACTGAGCTAATGCCGCAACCCCCTAAGGTAAAAAATCTTCTATCTTATGTTATTTTCTGTGCCATTTGTCTGCTATGACCAGTTATGTTGAACGGCTCCTTTAAACTTTTAGCCAAGGTAAACGTCACGTCAAAATACTTGGCTATAGGAAACCTTACATGTTTATCCTTCAAATATACCATGTTGCAATGAAAAATGCATCCACAAACATTTCAACTGAAAAAAGTCCAAGGTACAAAGTGAACAATGCAGTTTTCTTGTCATGGTAAAAAAAAATAACTTTACTTCCTGAAATTATTAAGACTTTATTAATCATAATGCTGACTGCAGTGCTATTCGCCCATGTTGTGCGTAATGTTTTGCCATTTACATTTATACCCCAATGTGGGTCAACAGTCATTGTCTGTTTATTTATTCTGTTCAGGGGGAAGTTGTACTTAAAAGAGAAATGAAAAAGATGAGAGAAATGACGCACTAACTACTCAGCTGTACAGCTTCTTTATATACAACAATTTGTTGTTTTGTTTTTTCATAGTCAATATTGCAGTCATTTATTTGGAAAAAGTCTGAGCAGTGAGGAAGTGAACAATTGAAAATCCCCCTCTAACACATAAGGTTTCTATTATAAATGCTGCTGAGAGATCAACTTGCACATCCTGAATTGTATCTGACTGCAGCTTATTATGAAATGTTGAAACCACCACCATCCACGTGGTAAAATCAGGATATAAGAAATATTAAATTACAAAGCTCAACCTTTGCCAAATAGAAGATCTTTAAAACATTACTTCTAAAACTAGATTACACGGTAGAGTCAAGTGCTTATTAAATAATCCTTCATCTGTCATCTAGATAGAAATTTTATCCAGACACAACCACAGGGCTTGATGTCTCTCATGTATCCAGCTACCAAATGCTACTTGAACATTCAGTTATGTCAACATACCAAATGATGCGGGTGAGTGTCGATTTGTTGTAGATGGAGGGTAACGACGTGAAACTGGATGTCTTAGACCAAAACTGAGTGAACTTTGTGCAGCACGTTCCAAAAAGTTTTTCTTCTTTGGCTCTATTCCCAATAAATCAGTTTGGAACCAGTTCGGACTTCTGTTCAAGCTAAGGTGCAATTCACAGAATACAGTTTTGTTCATCACTGCAGGATTAAGTCTAAAGTTATCAATTTCCTCAGAAATGTACAAGCACATGGATTTGTTTTCCACGGAATATGCATTGCTAGACATCCACAATATTCATCCATCAATCCATATTCTCCTCATCAGGGTGGGGCCTCTCCCAGATGATTTAGGGAGAGAGGCGGATTTCACCCTGGACAGGTCACCAGTTCGTCACAGAGCACATAGAGACAAACAACCATTCACACTGCAAACTACTGCAAATTTATAGACACCAATTAACCTGTTAAGTGCATGTCTTTGGACTGTAGGAGGAGTACCCAGAGAGAACCCATGCATACACAGGGAGAACATGCAAAACACAGAAAGGCCCCAGCTGAACAAGGAACCTTCTTGCAGTGAGGTGACAGTGCTAACCACTTGCACCACTGTGCCACCCACACAATATCCAAATCCTAAAAGAATTTGTAAGTGACCGACCGTCATTATAACATCCTTTATCCTCCAGTTTCACTTGTCTATCCAGTTTTGGTGATGAAATACTTTGTTTTCATGGTAACTTCAAGTTTCTTAGTCTCATCATTTTCATCCACTATTGTTGCTGCTACCAAATATGTAAAATGCAACACTATCTGTGCATCAAATGATTTCTCCCAAGACAGACCTGACATTGGCATTCAAAATACTGCTGTACCCAAGTACAGCCTCACACAGCATGGCTGTACTCTATGTAACCAACTGATGAAAGACAAACCCACATCCTTATAGCATATAATGTACATGACGGTAGTGCAGAGCAATGTCAGCTTTTGTTTGGGGTTGTGTCTCTGTTGAGCTAAAAAAATGCATTCGATATTCTGTTTAGTCTCCGCCACTTCCTGAATCTGTGGATGCCAAAGTGTTAGCCAGTCGCTAACTTTGTTTATCTCTTGTTTGGTACTGTAAACAACGAATTTATCAGTTTCAGTTTGAGAGTGTTTGCTGAAAACAGGTGTGTGCTGATGGTAAATGTTCACAAAAACCAAAACAATAAGTTAAAAGAGGAAGAAAAGCTGCATAAACTGTGTGAATTCAGCCCTTGGACATCAGCTATAGTGGTATGATTTATTTTCGATATTAAAAATGAGTGAAGCTTTTATGTATTAAACAAAAAGTGAGCTCCATGTCTACATATAAAAATGAATTCACAGTCATCTTTATTGTGACATGATCCTTGAGTGAATTCATTGCTCACACCCCGAGGACATCCACATCCTCTGCTGGCACGATCAACCCTTCATTGCTCACAATGGGGAAAAGCGGGAATGGGAGAGTGAGTAAACACGTGTGGGGAACCACGTGAATTTCAGGAAAGCAGGGACAGACTTTCTACAAAGGTTAAGTTTTAGTTTACTCTTTTAAGTGCCCTTAATATCATTTGGAAAGAAAGCTGTATCTGAAACAGTCTTTGTGTTTCTGTTCCATGCTCGTGTTTTTATGTGCACACAATTGATTTATGGGTTTTTGATGAAGCTGTCCTGTTGGTAAAGCCAAACATCCCTGCAGAATTGTATTAACTAAAGAGACAGCCACAGAAATAATACACTACAGAATAGTGCAACGGATGTTTTTGTTCAACTGTTTTTATCCAGTCACATTCAACCCACCAAGTAGCACTAGAAGCCAGTTTTAATATTTAATATCTATCCTTAAATATGAAGTCAGAACTGCGGGACACAGACAGTTAGCTTAGCATAAAGACTGAAATCTCCAGAAAACAGCTAGCCTAATTCTGTCCAAAAAGGTCCAAAAATCTGCACACCAGCACCTCCAAAGCTTGCTAACTGACACATCATATTTCATTTGAAGTAACTGAAGTATAAAGAACATATGTGCCAAAGTATGTCTTGGCTAGGAGCAGCGACTTACTGGATGTGCTGGGAGGCCGTTTCTTGTTATCTTTGGAGAGACCCAGGCTAGCGGTTTCCTCCTGTTTCCAGTCTTTATGCTAAAATAAGCTAATCCTGGCTTCAGCTTCACGTTCAACGGGAAAACACAAAAGTGGTATCATTCTTCTCATCTTACTTTCGACTAGAAAGCAAGCTTATTTACTGAAATGTTGATCTGTGTCTTTAGTATCATCTTGTTGGAATGTAGCCATGTAGACAGACACAACAACAAATGAATATTGATATACAACCTGAACAGCATGCAAGAGGTAGCTACTTCTGGAATGAAGCCAGGCACACTCAGAGTGAAAGTAGATCGATAAGAAGATAATATTTTGTTATGTTATGCACCTGTAAACTCTCACACTATTTCTGGCATTTGAGTGGAGTGCATACAAGAATTTAACTGTGATGGATTTGATTCTAAAATGCAACATTCCCATTTCAGTGTTCCTTTCTATCTTTATAAAGGATATGAAAATAAGCTTATTATGGTGGTCTAAGATGACCTTTAGTTTGTCTCTTTCTGCGGAATGCTGTATGCTGAAATGAAACTTTTGTGTCACACTCTCTTTTTCATTGGAAAGGGGATCAACTGTCTGTCACTGATGATTTTTGAAAAGTGTACACACTCAACGTGTCATTATTATAGAGGAACTAAGCCCCTCGCAGTGGTTAATCTACGTCATTGTTGTCTGCTGATGAGCAAATCTACTGATCACAGAGCTTCTGAAGCTTCTGAAAGAGCTTGAGAAGCGAGAGTAGTAACATCGCCACAGAGTGCCATTCAAATGCCTAAAGTTTCGTTTTCTGTGACTGTTTATCAGTGTTGAACACTTACTGTAAGTTTCATGTTTGAGCTTGTTTAAGAGATTTGAAGTGCAGCCAGTGGTGTCTGGGGTAGATTACCGGAGCATTGTTGTTCTTTTTTGTGTTTACTCAATCATCTCTTGAATGGGAAATTCCAGCTGTAGCGTATTGGTCAGTTGTAACCCAAGCTCACTGTGCTGCTGTACATTCAGTTCCCACTTGGATTTTTGTCCCATCGTGAGAATGTGTTTCTGCCTGGTATTTTGCACTTGTCACATAAAATTACCACTAAATTCTCCAAGCCACTGCATGTTTTATCTTACAGGTTCTTTTTTGGGCTTTACCTCCTGAGAAAGACATTAAACCTGTTTGTAGCATGCAGTTTTTCCCCTACGTCTGCACATTGCGCAGTTGCAGGTTTGAAGGATTCAGCACACAGTAAATCTTTCAACACTGTTTGTAACCTAGTTTGGCCTAAAGCTTTCCTAAATTTCCTAAACACATTGGACAGGGACTTTAGATTAGATTAGAATTAACTTTATTGCACAAATACTGAGACAATGAAATGCAGTTAAGCATCTAACCAGAAGTGCAAAAAGCAGTGTAATATGCAGAGTAACATACATAACAATGAGAATATATATACTGTATGAATATGTTAAGGTAAGATACATGCTATTAACAGTATTAACAGTATGAACAAAGTGAAATGAATACACTAAGATATATACAGCATGTGCAGCAGTTACAGCTGGCAATGGCAGGTATAGGTGTTATACAGTGTGGGTGCAAGTACAAGTAATGCAATTGGTAGACATTATATACAGGATAAACAGCTAGATATGCACACACTGTAGACCTTTACAGTAGGACAGATGTATAAATATGTATTAGTATGCATGAACCAATGACTGTATAAAGAATGGACAGCACATGCATGACGTTACACGTCTCAGAGTGTGGTGGATGCCATGTTGGCAGTCCTGCTTCTTCCACCTCCCGCTAATCTAAAAATCAACAAAGATGTGGATCATTAGCGGACCTGAAGTGGGCCAAATGATGCCTGGGTGCACAAACAAGACATCTGTAATGACACCTTCCTGTCACTCAAAGCGGCCGTGCTGTCCATTATGAATATCTTTAAGCCTTAAAACTATTTGAACAGGTGATTTATAAAAAAAAACTCTGTTTGAACATGTCATGAACATGTTTATATCACATTTTAATATGAGGCCTTATGGAGGTTGACATGTTCTGTAGCCAGCCTCAAGTGAAAGTTCGAGGAACTGCAGTTCTTGGCACTTCCACATTGGCTTCACTTCACAGCCATGGATGTAGCCTCTTGGTGTGAGCAGAACTCCCTATGCACAGCCAGTAGTAGCAGTCAGGTGCTTGTCGGTCGCACGAATAGAGGACCAAAATGAACTACCACACACTTGACTTTGACTTTACTATGAATATATTAGGAGAGAACATGTTTGGCCCAAGTGGCAACCTCAGTGACTGTGAAGTGAAGTCTATTTATTGCTATAAATATGCCCTACACTAACCTTTTATTGGTATTATATTCTTCATGCACAAAAAATTGAAAGATTAAAACTTAAGGCAGACTACAGTTCTTTGTCTCTAACAGCAGGAGTGAGATTTTCATCCAGGACTGAGCAACAGTATATTAACTCTATCACCAACCGTCAATGAAAGGTGGACTTTCAGGTCTGACATGCACTGACATCTTTCATAATTGAGTAATAATTATATCGCCCACTTAGGAAACTTCACACACAATAGATCCAGCTTTTGATTATAGGTTTGAGATACATAGAAACTGTTTTGCTTTAGAAGAAAAGCATAAAACAACTCAAGTATGACACCAGTATATCACTATAACTGGCTGAGGTTGCTGCGGTTTGTGGTTGCCCATAGAAAACCAACCCACCCACACAGAAGTGATTGAATTTGTGTCTTCATGCTCAGGAAAGAAACGCTGTCACCTAGTGCCTCATACTTGATATCTCAATGTTATCCAGTCAAATATTGAGACGAACTGAGACGATCTGCTGAAGGCGATGTAGTGAACCCAAGTTCCACCTAGCTGGAGAGTGTGGAGTTGCAACAGAGGCAGCAGGTCTGATCCAGAACAATACAGTAAATACTCATGTCAAAAAAATGCGTTCACCAGAATAAGTATCCAACATATTGAAAACGAACCCAAATAAAATTCACAATAAGATTCATCAGAGTTCATGTGACCCACACTCCAAAAGTCAATGGATGATGTGTTCTTTACGATGCGCTGTGGGTCTAAATGCTGTCATATTGTATTTATTTAAGTTAAAATATGGTACAAATGTGGACAACTTTATTCATATACATATGTATGTACACATATATTTATATGTAATCACTTTCTACAGATATACTTTGGATTATAAAGAGAACAATAGACTTATTTCACAGCAGCCATTTTGACATGAAACAGTAGGGTCAACGCATGTGTTTCCAATGATACTAATTAAGGTTCAGTTCCATTTATTGCAGCAGAAACTTTCCAGTGAACCAACAAGCACCACAGCAGCACCCTGACTCTGTTTGACCTGAATGGAACTGAACCTTAATTAGTATAATTGGTAACACCTGTGTGGTAACACCTACTATTTCATGTCAAAATGGCTGCTATGAAAAAATGCAAAGAAAGGCAGAGTTAATATAAATACACTGTTGCCCATACAGTTGGAATCATTTTGTTTTCAGACACGTTCCTCTTTCTGTTCTTATTTATACACATCAGGTTAATTATGGTTTAATTTTCACTGCGATATGTTTGGAAGAGATTGATCAATGAAATACTGAGAAGATACACTTTATCTATCAAGAATAAATCACATTCTCACAATCATTTCTTTAAAAAAAAGGTAAACAAATATTGTATTGCAGCTTTATAGGTACAGTGTATATATAGAGAGAAATAATCCTTTTCCTTTTTTACATCTTATTAATATAGATAAGGTCCCCTTTGTCTTTTTTCTCTATTCTTCTTCTTCTTCGCTTGTTGTTATTATTATAATTATTATTATTACTCTAAAAACCTTAAAAATGGAAAAGCAAACCAAAAGAAAAATGTGATATCTTAACTCAGCATTTATGTTTAATCCTATTAGCTAGAGAATATTAATTTAATTAACGCGTCCCTTAAATCAATTTCATGAAGTGTCTTCTTCCATTCATCCAACAGATGTCAGGTTTGTCTTTCAGATGTGGCCTCTGTTGGAGCTGAGAAGAGGATGCTGTTTGGATGAAAATCAGCGTTGGGACGAGCTTGGGTTTATTTGGATGTTGAGGAAAAATGGCTACCAGAAGGAAGGAGAGGAAGCAGTGAGCACTTTTGGAGTAAAGCATCGTTTGTGACATATGGATATACTCGGAGTGCCCCACGTAACTGAAACATTGGAGGTTATCATCGACGCTCTTGCTGAAGGATTTGGTAGGACTGGTAAGTGGATGGCGAGTACATGAAAGACACAGTGGTCTCTGGAGTGGCTAGCTAGCACTGCGCTGCTAGCTGCCTAGCATGCGAGTTAGCTAGCACAGATAGGAATGTGCATCTCGGCTCGGCTCGCTTAGTTTTCAACCACAGCATAGCATGTCAACAGTAACGCCCAGAAAGACATGACATATCCAGTCTGAATTTTGAAACACAAAGCAGCTTGTTTATTTGCAGTGTATTTATTGAAGGCCATCGTCAGTGTTTAGCTTGACAGTTGTCGTTCAGATGCTGCGATGCTAGTGCGATCAGCTGGTCATTAGCTTACTGACGGTAGCTAACGTTGCCATAGCTGACACTTCGGTTATACATTACAGGTTTGCTGCTGCGTTGTGTTTTTAATCATTGTCCGTACACTGTGGGGCTTGAATTACTCATTACAGTCTCTGGAAAACACATGAGGACTTTGTCCGGTGTAAGTTAACTGTGAGGGGCTCAGCTACAGTTTGTGGCGTTCATTTCTTACTCAACATAATATTATGGGTGGCTAAGCAGGTTTCTATTAACGTTGCGACTGGCCGGTATTAGCCAAGGTTTGCCGGTGCTGAAGTCGCAATGACTGGCATATTTAGTGCGATTTCATCGGCCTCATTTGGTGCTGATGGACTCCGCCTGGATGTGCAACTTGAAGTCACCTGCGTGTGGCCACTGGCCAGTGCATTGTTCATGATTACATGGCTGCCTGTACAGTCACCTAACTCCCAAACAGGAGCTCAGTCTGAGGTTAAATGTGAACAATGGTGCAACCAACGTTATTACAAACTTCTGCCGTGATCTTGTAGTGTTTGCTATGACCCTTGGGCAGTGTGAGTGGTGAAGAACGAGACAGACAGAAATCACATGATGGAAATGGTTTTACTTCTGCAGCTTTTATCCTTGCTAGTGATTCTAGACACAAGAGAAAGTCACTGTAAATAATGTGAACCACTGTTGATTAATAAAGTAAGTTATAGATCAAACAAAAGGCATGTAGTGCAAAGCCGCATTGGAGGTCTTTTTAGAAACATATTATAGTTTCAAGCACATCTAGTTTTAGCTACTTAAATTACCTTAAAGAACATAAATAGAGCATTGGAAAAATGATTCGAGAAAACTCTCTTTTGTAAAGATAATTTCTGGGTGAAATATTGCAAAACACATCTTTAATTGCTTGTGCAATTCAGGCAATGCCGTTGGCTTCCCCCACAATGTAATAACTGCTATGAAACCAGTGCCTGAAGGCTGTAGCTGTAAACATTTGCAGGCAGGACAGAAAACTGGCATCATATCCAGTGGCGATAAAAAATTTCCCTTTTTTTTCCTTTTTGCAGGTTTAAGAAGTAAAATTGATCATTTTCTCAGGGGATGGTAGACGAACTTAATCAGCCAACATTTACCTGCTTTTTCCACCTTGATATAATGAGTGAGATGTTTTTTTGTGTTCACTATCAGTTCGTTTAATTGGTCCTCGACGCTCTGCTGCTACATCAGCTGTGGGGAACATATTAATCGTTTCCAATCACATACTTGCTTCCTTTAATAATTCACACTGGCACCGTTAATTTACATGCTGTTCGGTCACACTCAATGGCAACGCGATGGATGCTGCATGCGGCTTAATTGTTTATCCTGACTGTCACATCCTTCTTATGGCTTCACCTGCCAAAAACAACATCATGCCGACTCATTGTCACTCTTTGTTACATGTGTTCAGATGTAAGGTGACCTACACCTTTAATAATAATAACAATTTGCGTAGTAATTTCCTTCTAATAAGTATAAAAACACAGCTTTTAAAAACACCTCTCACAACAGAAAGTGAATACTATGAGCTTTGTGAGCTTGACCAAATTGGTATTTACTGCAGTGCTTTTCTATTGTAATAACCTCATGCTGTTTTGTTGACCTCAAAGAATAACATTTAAGGGGTTCAAGTTGACAAATGCAGGTAATTAAAACAGCATAATGACAGTAGACAATGAGCATATGTGAAGGTAAATTTCCCATATTTATATAATAAAGAAATCTAGAAAGTAATTATATTAACCAAAATGAACATTTCCTAAAAATGAACATAGCCATGATATGACATCTTTTGACTAGACAGTCAATTCAGATTAGAAATATGTGTTCTACAGTTATTCTATGCACTATAAATATTGCTGCCTACACATCTTTGTATCCAGACTCCTGACTCAGAAACATTTGGTTTGCCCAGCCTAAATTGGATGGCTGAATTTAGTTAAGCTACTAAAAACCACTTTGAGGTTTAAAATGTCAGGGATGGTGAAGTTGTTGTAGTCACTTCATTTCGGTATATTTGGTCATTTTAACTAATAATTTGGAACGCCAACGCGATCACTTCAAAGAAAAGCAAGGCCTAAGAAGGCTGAGAAATGACTGGCAGCAGCCACCGAATTGTTGTTAAAGCATTGAATGTAGCTACAGTGAGCCTGTTTACACGACCAGCCGCCAACTGAAGATAACCGATCATCATTTGTATGTCCTAATCTAATATGAAAACCTGATTAGTTCAAGTAGCTGTTGTCGTGTGGGCTGCACCCGCTTCTGCAGACTTTAGAGAGAAATTGAATTTTTTTTCCTGCATACAGGGCCCTGTGTGTCTGCACTGGGAGCAGAAGGATCAAATTTTATGTACTTTCATGTGTTTGAAATCTTTTTTTTTTTTTTTTTTTACAGGAAAAGTTAAGCTAGCAAATCAGTTAATTAGGTGGCATTAATTCAGAAATGCCACTGAAACAATGAGTTGTCTGACTATATTGAATATTTTTTGGTTTTGAACTGTGGGAAAGACTAAATAAGGAAATTGAAGACATCCTGGTCTCACGGAAATTGTTCTTAAAATATTAAAATTACTGTTAGTTGACAGCCTTAACCAAAAACAGATTAAATGTCCAGGTAAGTCAGGCTGATGAATCCATTAGAAACAACAATACACTTCACCACTGCATGCTTTCGAATAAGGAAAACCATGAATAAGCAGGAAACTAAATCAATTACTGAACATCAAACCTGAAGCCATGTAATAACATGACACTGCTAACTGCTAATATCTGATCTTTTATGTCAGTTGACATCATTGCCTGTGGTACTAAGGGACATATTGGCACATATTGTTGATGTGCGGGCTGTTTTGGTGAGGTAAAAAAATGACCCCTTTAACTTGCTGGGTACAGATGACTGGATATGCTGTGGATTTTCCCTCAGTGAAGCGATAACATCACGTGAAAATTCTCATGAACTGGACAAAATAATGTTGGCAACAACTTTAAAAATGTCTTCCCCTAAATAGTGTGAAATAGTCAATCCTCAAACATCCATGTTATTACTGTAGTTTTATTTTTACAATTTACACAGATATGTGAAGTCAGAAATCAGCTGTTGAGTTCCCATTTTGGTGTGATTACATAAAACCTACGGGTAGTTGGTGTGATGAATTACAGTAAGAACTGAGCCTCGGGGCTTTTCTGTCTTCTGCTTTTCTCTCACTGTTCTTTCAACGCTAACAGGCATGGAAACTGTGAAAGTCTGATCACTAGTTCAGATATCCGGCTGCGTTTACTGTCCAGGGCCTAAAACAAACTTTACTATGACTTACATCTGCATCTGCAGAGCTGTAGTTTTAGTTGTTATTTCCATGCATGTTTCTCCTGTATTCTTTCATTTTTTGCCAGCTGAGACACAGTAGTTATTGGTCCAGCAGGTATGACTTGAGATAAATACACTTTATTTTAATCTGCATTGTTTGTGGAGTTAATTATGTCATTATAAATGTCAACCATAACTGCTGGCTTATATGAAAAGCAGCTGTTAAACATGATGAACATGAACAGCTTGACAACATTCCCATGGTTCTGTGATAGATTAACAATAGCTAAGTAATATAATATGCCCTTGCTGACACTTTGTTTCATTGTATCCACCATTCAGAAGCTGATAAATTATGTACTTGACTGAGGTTTGTGTTTTGCACCAGATATAACGATGGGTAGTTTGGAGATTCTACCCAGTTCTTAAAAGCTATTTAGTTATTCAATGTAATGCAAAAGTGAAGTCCGAGTTAATATTGGAGAATTTATCAGCTCTTGTATCTGATAAACAAAAAGTTTCTCTGTTCTTTGATTAGTTTATTGTTATTGTGTTGTCAGGGCCTGAAGGCGATGTCTTAAATTGCTTATTTTGTCAGAAATCTCCAAATATCTAAATTATAGTAATCCGGCACTAGTTTCTTAAGGCAGCCCTTTCTATCTGAGAAGATACAGTAATCATTGGAAATGATTGGGAACTAAAGTAAATAAGTGTTGTAGGTGCTATGACAACACTTTGAAGAGTGTTGTTCCTAAGGCCAACTTGGACAGATTTGTAGATTGTAAATAAATACAGGTTTTCATAAAATAGGATGAGAGCAAAGACAAACCAAAGATTACCATCTGAGATTACAGTTTCATCTATGGATTATTGCATTCCCTCTCTGTGGTGGGATGTGAGCAGCAATGAGTATTCTGTGCTTTGTGAGGCACTTGTTATTGATTATGTGTAGCTAGACGTCTGCTTTAAAATCTCGTGGATAATGCAGCTCAAGGCCAATGCTAATTTCCCTCTCAGTGCACCAAGTGAGCTTTTTCAGGCCATGTAAAACGCACCGCAAAGAGAGAGACAGTCTGTGTTTTGTAGTGTTTCTCACCAAATCTGCCATGTCAGACACCAGACTTCAGTTTCAGTTTGCCAGTTGTCATCTTTCTTGAGGTAAAGCGGCGTGCAATCAAAAAGGAGGAGAGGATAATTCTTAATTAGTCCTCAGGGAAATGGCTTGCACGTCATGAAAGCCAGCAGAGCAGTGTAGTCAGTACACACACATGTTGTAGTATACACACATGCTTTGATTTGAAGTATATGTACTGAATGTTTGTAACATACACATAGACAGATATGCACATACAGTCTTTTTGTGCTAACAGATGCTGGATTACAGTGAGTTATTGTCAGCAAACCTTAACAATGAATTGATTCTATGAAAATGATTGCCTGTGCAGCCAAATTTTTTTCTACCATAGAGCTCCATTGTTGTCCAAAAAAACTGACCATCAAACTGGCCACTGACAGTATGAAGAATGGACAGTGTATGCGTGACATAGCTCGGAGGTTTCTGAAGAGCTGTTCTGAAGCTCAGAATATGCAGTTCTGGCTGCCATATTGGCAGTTGGACGTTTTAACATGGGGACTTATGGCGATTGGCTTGTTCTGTAGCCAGCCTCAAGTGGCCGTTTGAGGAACTGCAGTTTTTGGCACTTCCGCAGTGGCTTTGTTTCCCAGCCACGGCGATCACCACTTGTGTATGACATGTCCCTGGACACATACAACATGGACACTAGTTTATTTTGAGTCAGTACCACATACACCAACTAGTTCACCCAGTGTATAATAAAGTGTCACAGAAAATAGTCCACCAACAAATGCACTATTTCCTCCTCTTTAAGTAACATTTGCTTAAAACTAAAGCATCCAGCTGTTTTAGATGTGTTGTTGGTTTTGGTGTTTACATTGAATTTATTGGCAGCAAAAAAAAAAAACAACCTAGAATAATGCCAGTGGTCTGAATTTAATAAATCTGTTTGCAGTAGTTGAATGAATCATGTGTACAGCATTTCATGCTAAAGCCACAACCTTTGGAGGATCTATTGTAGCATTTCCTGCTTCATTTTCCTCAAAAATGGCATGAAGAAAGGGGGTATCACTTGTGGTTGGTTATGTCAGCCTTAGAATGAGAGGATAGCTCATATGAAACAGGAGTGAAGGGTTATTTACTGTATGTTGTAATGCCTGTGGTGTTTTACTGGACAGACTGAAGGAGAGAGATCCCAGCTCTGTTTATTGCTGGAGTGTGATTGGCTGTGATTTTCACTGGATAGTAATAACTGTTTGGACTCCTGACAGTCTTTAATGTTTATGATCACATGTGTGGTTTATGGTTATTAGCGTTCACCAACAACAATTTTACTGCATTATTTATGAACATATTGGATTCTGTTGTCAATTCCCACATCACTGAATGGGAGTTAAAATTGTGATGCATGATTAGCAGCTGTCAACTTTGCATAATAAGTGCATTTTTAGGCAGAGAAGAGCTGAAATCACGTCTGTACTCTACTGTATCTGTAGAGCGATAGAGACCCCCTCAGGCTTTTATAACACAACAGGTCTCTCTGGCTGCAGTTAAGCTTCTTGTACTGCAGATTTTTTTTTTTTTTTCACTTTCCAGTGTATATTCAACCTTGCCGCTGGTGGTATGTTGAGTAGGAGATTGTATAGCAGGCTTCATTCAGCTTGGTGGATGATCTGCATCCCCCGCTGGCCTCATTTCCATATGGCCCAGTGTGCCCCTGATGGAAACCACACTTCAGTATCTTCTTAGTGAACCAGAAAACTCAGTGGTTCTCAGGGTGTTCCACTGCAGTCTCTAGAAGAGAGTTTCTCAACTTATTCAGGGCTTTGAAACTCTTCAGACATTCTCCTAATCGCAGCAAAAATTAAATAGCTGCATGTGAATTTGAGGATGGCATACTTATTCTGTAAGGCTGCAACATCAGACAATAGTTGTCCACTGCTATTTCCCACAGTCTGAGTGGAGATGCTCAAATGGTTTGTTTTGTCCAACCAACACAAAGATATTCAATATACAATTATATATGCTACAGAAAAGAAGCTGGATCCTGAGGATGTTTGGCTTATTTTGCTTGATTTATGGAATGAATCAAATTATTGTAATCAATTTAACAACTAATTATTTTCAAGAACATGGAGGGATCTATGTAAATAATTACATACAAATTATGAGATGTTATTGGACAGAAAAATATTGCATCAGATATGAATATGTCAGTGTTTATAAAGTGCACACATGAACCTGGGAGACTGCTCTAGAGAAAACTTCCCTGTATGTGTCTGGAGTCATAATAATGCAAAGTTAATGTGAACTCCATACATATATAATGCCAGCTAAATCCCCATAATATTAATTTTTAATGCTCACAACTGTGAGTTATGCATGTCCCCCCCCGCTTCTCTGGTCTAAATGGTATGTTCCTCTCGCCGTGACGGCCGTAGCCCCCCTCACACTCCACCCTCCCCTCCTCTTCCTCCAAAGCCCTGTACACCCCACCCGGTGTCAGGGGGGGATCAGCTGTGCCAGTCCCGGCAGGCCACACACACACACACACACACACACACACACACACACACACACACACACACACACACACACAGTACACTGGCTGGCGAACAAAGCCCCTGGCACTGCCAATGAAGACAAGCCATGCCTCCGCGCTAAGCCTCTCCTCTTTTCAGTCCGCCGTGAGGGGAAGGCATGACACCATTATCGCTGCCTTTCCTTATCAGAAAGACGACAGGTTTTGGGAGAGGAAGAGTTGGTACATTGTGGAATATTTTTGTCTTTTCTGCTGTTGAGGAGTTGAGATGCTGGCGGAGCGCAGAGAGAACAGCAGGTAGGGAAAATCAAGAGCTGGGTGCTGAGCTTGTCTCCGCGGTGACCAGGGGTTTGTTTACTGTTACTGGCGAGCCTGACCTTGGTGGTTACAGTATAGCATGTTTATTGTTATTGTTGTAGATGTATAACCATTGCCCTCAGTGTCAGTGCCAGACTCCTTTACATGCATGCTTAACATTTAAGCAGTTTGGTAGATGCGTACATCCGGAGTGACTGAGTACAGTCGTGCAAGCTTTGATTACCATCATTACCACCATCAAGCAGAGAGGGATGCAACAGTCTGAGCTACTGTATATGTAACAAAATACCCTGATATCTCTAGAGTCATTGTGTGCTGGATAGAAATGTAGCAGGGCTTGCTAGGGCTATAGTCTAACTTTGTATTTGTACTAGACATTTGGTTTCTTTTGTGTAATATTAAAATCTTTTTATATCATTGCTGATACAGAAAATCTTTGAACATAGCAGACATCAGTATGTAGTAAAACAGAGTTGTCCTTGATATATTTTCCTCAAGAATGTCACTGATTTTAAGTAAAAACATCGTAGTAAGTGAATTTAGCAAAATGGCAGCAAAATTTAAGAGCACCAATTAGAATTCACCATGTTCTTTAAACTGAATTAAGCATCCAAGTCCTGCTCAACCTAGCCGCCAAGCTTAGGTTTCTTTTTGTGTCTTGAAACTCAGTTTTTAGATTTTTAAATGCCTCCATTACACACAAAACTAGAGGGCCTCTTGAGAGCACAGGCCTCTACCTACGTGCCTGGTTTCTGCAGTGATGTTTGAGGTGGCTGTTAGGTTTTGTTGCATCACTGCACAGCATTCATGTTGCACACGCTCGACGAATTCAGTTCATTTTGCCATACACAGCAATCTCATAATGTTAACTAGAGTAAAAAATGGGTCCTATATCGTAATTCAGATCTGCTTCAAACTTTAACCAGTACTTCCTAGGCCCACACTGCACCCTCCCACCAAGTTTTGAAAACATAACCTCCTTGGCGAAGGTAGTGAATGGATTTGTGATCCAAAAAAGCTGAGATGGAGAGGTAGGCACCTCCAATGGAACAGGATGAAAAGAAAGAAACATCTTCAGAAATAAAATAAAGAGCAAAATTCATGAGGTTTAGGGCAGAGAGATTGTACATACAGTATGGACCACAAGGCGTTGTTACTGATTTTACACACTTCCTTCTACTGCCACTAGTACTTTGTAATTACAACCAGCAGTTTTGTTTCCAAGACCCACTTGTTATGGATACCACTCAATGATATAACCAACACATAACTGAAAAAAAATATTGGCAAGGCAGCAATACTCTGACCTCATTAGAAAACGGTGGGCTTAGTCTTTTTCTCGCTGATCTTTGAGAAATCACTTTTTTTTTTTGTCTTTCTGCACCACAACACTTAAAGTGGTGATGGATGTTTATCTGCCAAAACAGCTGAATGAAGAGGCACTGGTAGAGATAACCGGCATTTGGCTGGTGGCTCGTCCTTATAGCCTGTGATGATGACACCACAGGCGTTGTTTACTGAAGGCCTAAATAGATATCCAGTGAGAAGGCTGTAGACGCTGGTCCTGTCCGGACTTGTTTGGTATGAGATAATTCCTGCCCTTCTGGCTTTGAAACGAATACAGGTCATCAGCTGTTAATCAAAAACCTGTTACAGTAGTTAGAAGCTGCTCCGTTGTAGCTTAGTCACTCAAAAACTGATGGTTGTGTGATGGTTATTAAATGTCTCAGGGTGTCAGAAGATATTTTCTGTTGCTTCTGGTGGCTTGTCAACTAAGAAAGAGAAGTATCTAATGGTGTATTATGTCTCACAATGGCTTGCAGAGGAGACAGTTTATCACCCGTAGCAGCATTTGGCTGGAGGGTGGTGTGAATTCACCACCCTGCCTACATAGTCTTCTACTTTCTTCAAATTTGCATTTTGTTTTACAAGTTTGGTTTCATCTAACTCCTGTCAACCCCGTTTTTTTTTTTGTTTGTTTTGTTTTGTTTTTTTTTCTCCTCTGTGGAGCTGCCCAGCTCCCACCTACCCCTGTAAACTGTCAGACAGGAGACATTTCTGTGATTACATCACTTTCTCCAGAGGAACAACCACACAAGCCTTTGAAGAGTTGGGCTTTTCCAGGGCACTGGCTGCCTTCATCTCCCAGGAGTTAGGCTAACTCTGTGAGACGTTCATTGAAGTTGGCGTCCTCTTAAAGAGAATACTTTGAAAAAGACTGGAGTGCCAAGAAGGCAAGCTGAGAGCCCCTCTGCATAGGAGTCGACATTCCATTGATGCCGTTGGCTCATTTTATTTGGTTCAGCCAAGACAAGACATGGTTTGATGCCGTTTTTCCTTAAAATGTAATTGCTTATATTAGCCTATAACCATAGTTATAACACGATCACAAACTAACAATCTCAAAACTATCATTGGTATCATAAGTCTGTAAACATGTATGATGATGGAGCTGTGGGTTTCTTATGCTCATCAAAGCTGCTATCTTAATCCTCCCCGTTATGTCTGCTCCCTGAGGTTGACTGAGTGTGCAGTGAGCTGTCTGCCTGCATATGTCAACTGCCGGACAAATTCTTATGAGGACGAGTAGTGGGCCAGCATGGTCTAAACTTGTTTGGTTACATTGGGTTATAAAATATTCAGTGCCACAGACAAAGCTGCTCAATGGCGATGTTGGAGATAACAACAGCATCATGTGGAAGCTGTGGTATGAATCTAAATTCATCGCGATTGTCAGCCCCTCCAAATGGTATTCAGCTTCCTTCAGGTACATAGATTCTCTCACAACACGCTCATATCTCTGAAGGAAGTATTGGCGCTTTGCTGCCAAAGGTGTGGGCATCTTGTTTTTCCTGGCATGTTTCCACATGTTAGAAATGGATCATGTTAATTTGGAGGCAGTCCTTTGAAAAAAACGCTCCCTAAATTCTGCAAATGTATTTTATATCTTAACACTTTTGAATGCAGAACCTTCCGTAACATAAACCAATTAATATCCAAACCAATAATTTTTTGGTATAGCTCAGGGTTCCCAAATCTTTTAAGTGAAACCCCATAACTCGGTTAACATCCAAACAGTGGAGACAAATGAGAACACACACTGATTTTATATTGTTTTTAAAGTGCATTGTACTCATGTCTGTCCATACTGAACCCACTAGAGTGTTCAGCTACTGGCCTAGCCTTGCTATTTAGTCTAAACGAGGCTAAACAAGAGTTACCATCTTCTTTGAGACGCTTCTAGAAGCCAATTAAAAACAAAATGTGTCTTTCAGGTAAAGCACTTCTCCTCCCTGAGAAATTTATCAAGTAAAGCTGCACCAAGACAGTAATTTGAGGCCTTGGTTTGGTGACGCTCACTGCTTACCAAATAGGTGGAGTGAGTTGTAATCCTGCATTTGTCTGCGGATCACTGCCTCTCCTTTTGTTGATTTTCCAGCTCAGCCTTATGCTGCGTCGCATGACATGTGTTTGCACCAGTTTGTGGTCCCGGCCCTGCTGCGCTCCGACTCTACCATTCTCTCAGCACTGAGTGTCTGCTTCCGTGACTCTCTGTTACATAGGGCCCGGTGCAGCAGTACAAACAGTCAGCATTGTTCAGAGATAAATGCTGGCTTTGATCTGAAGTGAGGTTACATTATAGCACAAAAGATAGGTGAGCTGCTTCAAGCTTGACGACAGTTTAAAGGATGATTCCAGCTTCCAAACTCATCTGGAAGAAAAAGCAAAAGTCTAAAAGGTGACATTATACAAACTGTCCTTTGTATCCATCACGGTTTATGGCCTGACTCTGTGGATCAATTTCCACCTTTCATGCTTACTGGAGTTGTGCATTCACAGCTTTCCTGTGTAATGATTGGTTTTATTACTGACCTTTCAATAAGTGCTTACTTATAATTTAATCTTTAAAAAAGCGGTAGCTAATTTTGCTAAACTGTTGGCTCGTTTGCCACCTGTCTTTAATGTTTGCTGGTCCTTGTTTCAGTTATATTGTCGACCATGTTCCCGGAATTCAGCTGTTATTTTGGTGACAATAATATTGTCATAACCAGATGGAAATATTGTTAAAGTCTATGTAAATAAGATTCAGAGTTTCTTATCTGGAAAAGGTTCTTTTTTTCTTCATAGTGAACAGTGTCGATCAGTCGATCACCTGCTGAGCTCAATCACACACATCCTAACACATCTCTTGTTAATAGCCTAGTTAGTAGATGACAGGCAAAACAGTCGCCTCACTCAAAAATGACATTGCCCTTGCTGTGTGATGATGCCCCGCTGCTGTTTGATGAGCCTAACGTTTGATTTCATAAAAAAGGAATCATTTCTTGTGATGTTAGCCAAGGTTACGTTGAGGTGAGGATCTAAGTTGCGAAAAAAATCCCTAATTATTTCGCTTTCTACTTGTGATTATGCTTTTTTTTATTCTTACGGAACCAAGGCTGGAGGCAGCACAGATTTATTATTTAAGAAGAATATGTACTGTACGTGTGACAAAAAGTAATACACACAATATTAGAAATCAGTTTTGTCAGTTCTCGTGTACTCTCCTTGTGACCCTACAGGATGATGAGTTGCAGAATATATATTTTAAGATGACACCCAAGTTCCTCTGTGTGACACCCAGTGAGACTCTCCAAGCAAATCCATGTCTCTGAAGAAGCTCCCACCGGCATGCATCATCGCCACCATCCGATGTGTTTTTGTTTCGTTTTTTCCACTGTGAAATCTCACAGCTTTAAACTATGACTCAGGAACCTGGCCCACTGGGCTGGATATTTTTAAACCAGCCACAGGCCCACCACTTCTGCTTTTGGATTCTCAATTTCTGACATCCAGCAAGATTTTCTCCTTGACTGGCAGCATTTCAACAGGCTTGTCTGTGGCTCTGCCTGAGTTTCCATTTTAGCCAACAGCTGAAGACTAGTGTTTCTGCTGATGCTGCTGAATCTGGTACTTCTTGATCACTTTATAACCCCAACTGCTGGTGTGCTCGCCAAATGTGCAGTAGATCTGTGGCTTTTTCCTCAAAGCTTTATAGCTGTCTTTGTTTTACTCCTGCCAATAGCCTGCCCATTCAGGCGGTGAAGGATTTGATTTGTTTCATTAATGAGAAGGAGTTTGGGTCATTTGCCATGGATTACAATGTTATGAACGAAGAGCAATGGACAAACGAGGTGTACTATGCATCAGCACAGAAAGGGGAAGGATGTTAGCAGTGGAGAGAGCTGATTAAGCTACAGCAGTGCTGAGAATAGCTTCTCTCGTGAGTGTTATGACATGTTAGAATAGTAATGAACCTGTACTTCCATAAACGTAATCTTAATAAGACATGCTATAGATACATTATGGGTTCATATTAAAACAAAAGTTACTTTTTTGTCACAAATGAGCTTCAGTGAGCTACCGAACGTTTTGTTAGAATAGATCATTTAGAGGTCTTCAACTTTTCTTTAAACATAATCAAAAGGTCAAACAGTGAATGTGTCTGGTGAAATGTGTTTTCAGCCACATTTTCACAAAATAGCTTTCTTTTTTCGCACAGCAGTTTCCTGTTCTAACTTTAACAAATTGCTGAGTCTCAATTTCTAACACGCAGTCAAAAATCATGTGATTTTTTTTTTTTTTTTTTGTGAAAACAAGACCCTGGCTCTGTGGAAGACTATTTGTGTGGGGGTCAGCTTATGCTGTATATGCTGTTAGGAGTTTGCTCTAATACCAGTTTTATGGTGTTGTTTGTTGTAGGGCAGACTAAAGATTTTTCTAGTTGACTCGTAGACACTAGTTTAAGCCATTAGTCAACTAGTTGTTGCACGTTTATATTAATAATGAGGCCTGAAAATATATTTTTTACAAGGGCAGCTGCTTCAGCGACAGGTCAAACTATCCTCCGTCATGCTCCAAGGCTGTCCGGCTGTGTTCACTGCGAGGCTGCTGAGCCCGATTCTGTTGCCTGCTCGCCCGGCTCTGGTACTAGTGGTCATTCTGGCATCACTCTTCTGCAGCTTCCCCTGCTGGGACCTCATCCTGAGCCTGTAAGCCTCTTCCTCCTAGAGGTGTAAACTAACACCAACACTCCCACGGTACTTGCTCACGGTACTTACTTACAGACTGCTCCCAGTCAGAGAGAGTCCACTAATAGGACTGCTAACTAGCTAATGGGAGCTAGTACAGTTATTAGCAGCGCACCTGTGAGTGACTTCCTGTGTAACGAGAAAAGGTCCGTGTTGCAACAATCCCCTGATAATTTCATCACAACTCCATCCTGGAGTTTCAGGTTTTCTTGTGGGTTTTTTTAATTCTGTGACTATCCACCTAAGACTCTCAGGCTTACATTAAAGTTTTAATTGTATGCTGACACATAAACAGCAGTAACCATGTCCAGTAATAATGCAGAAATGTATTTTTTCACCTTAAAGACTCTAAACTAAATCGTTTAAATTTGAATTCAAAGCATCAACAGTGTAGTTAATCAGACTTTATCTTGTGACTTCCTGTAGCTAAAATGACTTCATGTTTCTGTCACTTCCTCTTATAAGTAGAGCAAAAGTGCAGTAATGTGTTATCAGTCAATATATAGAGAGGTGGATTTTCTTTTAGTCTTTTATTTATTTTTTTGTGCAGTCTCTTTGACTTTATATATTTTTCTCATATTTTCAAAAATGATTTATTCTTTGTCGTTGCAAATGTGGAATTTATCTTTTCAGAAATCAGTTAATTTCACCTTCATATTTTCATGAGAGCCTGCAGTAAAATGGGACTCCTACAATTTACAATTGCTGCATCTTCAGGACTTTCACTAAAAACCAACAATCTCCTGTGACATGTTGACCAAACTTTATCAGTGTCTGCAGCAGGCAGTGCTATAATTTTGTTGTTTTGGAAGGATATATACTGTAGGCCGCGCTTTAATGCCTTATCTCGGACAGGCAGAGCTGGCGGTTAGTAAAAGCTGAATTGTGGAGTATATCGCTGCCAACACAGGCTGTATTTGAAATGTCAAACACTGAGCCTTTCAGGTCTTGTCTCATTTGATCTCCATCATGTGTCTAAATCCTACCTGTCTGTGATTATTTTCTTATGAAATTTTCTTTCAGACTGAGGAAAGCAACCCCAAAGCACTGATGTGATAAAACTCAACATGTAACTCAAGGCATGATCACAGGAGTCACAAAGCAAAGCACTAACCAGGTGAAGGGGCTCAGTCCCTTGAGACTATGCATACTAAAAAACGTATGCACACACTCACGGACAGTGACAAGCACTTCAGATCGAAAGTGTACCAAATGGCGAATGTTAAATGGAATCGCTGTTTGAGTGTGAGTTCACGCAGAGGGCAGCCCATCTGTGTGGGCAAAACGAGTTACTAAAGCCTTCAGTCTTCTGCAGTTCTGTTAGTGCCACAGATGCCACGTTCCTGTAAATCAGAATCACACTGTCTGTCTGCCATTATGTTCCTTGTTTGACTGTCCTTAAAAGGAATGAGACGTACAAAGTGAAAGTAGATGTAGGTTGTTGAAATGCCAGTCATGGCAAAGAAGACCTTGAAGAAGAAAGCATTCAATAAAATGCAGACTAATAGTTTTTACACTTAGCCATCGTAGTGCGAATGATAAAATAGTTATGAAACCATAGCCAAAGTGTGGTCTCATGGTGCTAGGTTTTTAGTTTAGCCTAGTTTGGAGCATGAGTTTGTTTAGAAATATTATGTGTTTAATGAATCTGGAGATAAGCTGATGGTGGGAGTAGAGAAATGGTCATGAGCTCACCAAAGTCAGTATGATTACGAATACGAATTTCAACACAATCTGGTCATTAAATGTCAATATGTCTCTGTCACAAATAAATTAGAGAAATTGTGCTGATGAGAAATGATTATTTCAGCCAAAACATGACACAAACATGTCACTAAAAATGTGCAAATCATTGATACAAGGACAGAACACTGTTGGGTTGTTGTGTTCATGAAGAGAGGAAACGCATAGAGCCGGCAGCAAGGAGGAGCATCCTCAGTCACATATTCAATCATTTGTTTTTTGGCATGAAGTCAAGTCTACAAGCTACTTTAAAAATACCCTAATATCTCCATAGTGCCAACACTTCTGATATCACAACAATAGAATCAAATTTATATACAGCCAACAGACGGAGGAGCTTGCCAAGAGTGAATTAGCCTGCTCAGAGGGGCTCTTACCCTGAGGGTGGCTGGTTTGAATTCAGATTTGTTTAGACTTCACAGAAGTGTCTGAGGAGAGGGAATGAAAAATACTGCCTCAGTGCCCAGGAGCTACTACTGACGTGCCAATGAGCAAGGACTTTAGAGCTGAGTATGATGCTGACTCATGGTGGAGAATGTGGTTATACTGGCAGGTGTAGCATATATTCATATTCAAATATATGAAGCAGTATTCCCGTACAGTAACTTGTTTTTCTGCACAGGGATACCTAGATATAGTGTATGAAATAGCCCCTTTGGCTTACTTGCCATTAACTATTTTAAATGCAGATGCTAAAATGCCCTTATGCAGAAAAGAGCTGAACTGAATGTGCCACACATGTTTTAACGTGTTACAACCATACACAGGTAAAAACAAAGGAAAATATAGTTTTGATAATTAAATGACAAGTCGAAAATCATGACCCATCCCTACTAAATATGTGAATTTGCAAAAACCTTGACTCTGCCTCTAAATAGGCGGTGAATTAATGCCTTTTATTTTGTTTTGGTGGCTTGCAGAGTGCTCTGCACAGTAGATTGGTCCCAAGGACGACGTTTAAAGCATAAACTGTGGACTATAATACAGAAAGCAGACATGTTTCTCTATCAGAACTGTCCTACAGTGACTACTACAAAACTTTACAACATTTTATTAGCCTTTTGGAACTTAGTAGGTATTAATTTTGAAGTTGGGTCTGGTTTATTGCATTGCATTATTGCACCATAAAACTATTTGTTGAACACAGTGACTTCTCTGAGCTTTCTGTTCACTTTAGTAAAATTTACCGGCATTCAAAGGAAGTCAGAATATGATGTATTGTTCGTGGGAGTAATCAGATTATAATGGGTCAGTCAGAAACACTGCATTTATTTTTGAGACTGAAGGGCAGGGACTATTTTGTCATTGTCTAGAGGAGAAGTGTCCACTGAGTGCACTGTGTCCACTGGAGAAGGAAAGGAGGGACTGCATGGTAGACTGTCATGTCTCTTAAGCGTCCATGTTGCTGGCTGACTTTCTTAGTGGGCTGGAAGTGTCACTGCTATTTAGCTGCAGATCACCTCCGTGTAGTTTGTTGAACACCTCGGCCAGGACGTGTGTTGATGTTCAGATGTTCAGGAAATCTCATTATTGAGCAGTACAAACAATGTTTTTTACAGTGCAGTAATATACACACGAGGCAATTTGATGCTTATGACCAACATATGATTTCAAAAGTAGGAAAGCAGTTTGCAGCTTTTAAAACTCAATTTTCACATTATAAAAGAGTTCACAGGTTGGAGCCAATGTGCAATCATTACGATGTTAGAAAATGTACTGGTAACGCGATAGTGATTATGTGTGATGGAAAGTAAACAAGAGCTGTGCACAGAGGTTGAAAGGTTTCTACACTCACACTTCTCATTTAACAAAACAATGTGTGTGTTTTTCCTTACTATAATGTCATGCGTAGCCAGAGGCTCATCCTCTATCATGGGGGAAAAATAAATGAGGAATGCTTTTCTCTCCTTCAGCCACCACTATCAGCGTGCCCTTGAGCAAGGTACAGTGTGTCAGTGCTGTCGCTGAAAAGCAAACTTGTATTTTAGATTGATGAGTATCTTTGTTGCAAATGTTCCGGGCTGTTGATTGTGTTTTCATCAGCGGATGTTTATCTGTGTTGTATGTAGGCTTTGCAGTTCTGTGAAGTCTCCTAGCAACCATCTTAAAGATAGTCTGCAGAGGATTGGACATGTGGAAATATTGGCTAAAAATATATCAACCGCACTACAAAGACATGTAAAACAACAAATCACAAATCAGTTTTCGATGCTCACAGCTATTGACACATTTTGGTTGGTACTGAAAAGTATTAATGTTTGATATAGTCATGAGGTTGTAGATGGCTGTTTGTAGCTTTTGTGCAGATGAAAGAGAGGCAATGGTAGTTAGCTGTGTAGCAGAAGAGCTAGCATGTAAGAGAAGTTAGAAATAACATCCGTCAAATGTATTGGAATGGAACACAGGACTGCAACTAACAAGTATTTTCATTGTCAATTAATCTGTTTATCATTTCTTGATTGATCAATTAGTTAAATGTCAGAAAATTGTGAAAAATGTTGATTGTGTTTCCCAAAGCCCAAGGTGTCATCTTGCTTTGTCCACAACCCAAACATGTTCAGTGTACTGTCATGGTGGACTAGATGAACTGAAAGGAATTGGACATTTTTCTTAAAGAAATAACTCGAAACAATTAATCCCCTTATCAAAATATTGTCAGTTTGTAAAAGGCAGTCTAAAGACATTTTTGTGTTTTTTGGTGATGGTCATGTTTATATTATCATAAAGTTACATTCTCAACTTATTTTAAGTGCTGTTTAAGTAGATCTTATTCACAAAGCTGATTTTCTCAACAGCACAGTAGGCCTGGGTATTGTTTCAAATTTTCTTTAACAGTGCTGATATGATACACCAATTTTTTGGACTGAATGATGATGATAATAATTGAACTAAGCAAGTGTTTCTACTAAACCTGTTTGGTTATTCACCAAAAGAAACCGAACATGTTATATGTTGTGGTTGTTATACAGCTAATGTCGTAAAATTACAGTTAAAGACATAAACAAGACCATGAATCTGACTTACTTTGCAGGGCTAATTTTTGGTATTACTGTTTTGATACTCAGTACTGCAGATGCAGTTTAGCTGTTTCCCAAAATGTTCAGCCCAACCCGACGTTTTAAGATTTGAGTTGCTTCAAGACACATCTTAAACGTCCTCTCTCCTGTCTGCAGGGCTGCCTTTGCTCTGACAAAGCCGCTCAAGATGAACATGGTGAAGAGGATCATGGGGCGGCCGAGGCAGGAGGAGTGTAGCCCCCAGGACAATGCGCTGGGCCTGATGCACCTGCGACGCCTCTTCTCCGAACTGTGCCACCCTCCACGCCACATGACCCAGAAGGAACAGGAGGAGAAGCTCTACATGATGCTTCCTGTATTTAACAGGGTAAGTCACACCGGGGGGTGGGGGGGAGGCCTGGAGGCAGTGCACAGGTAGATGAACGCTGGCGTTTACACGCCAAAAATTACAATGCTCAGCAGAACAGAGCAGATATTAATTCTCTTAGTTGACAGTTCACTGAAACACATTGATTTGAGTTCTATAATGTATGAGGCTGGCATTCAAATGTTCACTGCTGTCAGGCATTCAGTTCACTGGCTTATTTCCATACACACCTGACTAGTCACCTCCCAGATTCTGTTTCAACAGCCTGCAGTTAAATCTGATGGAAATGCGCCTGTTGACTTAAGGCTGACTTCACTGCTGCTGTGGAAATGAACTACCACATATGTAATCATACTGTAACGTCATTAAATCTCTAGTATTGACACTGAATTAAATCTTGAGCTCCCTGATGACACACAGGCATGCTGGGATCAACCTGAAGTGAATATTGTCTATACACCTGTACAGGTGTACAGGTGCAGGAGAATGAGGTCATGCAAAGGTAGTGAACTGCCACACACTGTCAACACAGAGTTTAATGGAAAATGACTTGATCATAGCGCTTTGTCTTTAACCTTTAACTTAAAACTCTCAGTAACTCACAGCAACAGCAACGACAATTAGAAATGCATATGAACTGGACAAATGACAACTTACTAATTGCCCAAGCCAGAGGTTGTGTCAGGGTTGTAAAAATTCCATCATAATCTATTTTTACTTTTCGTGTCAACACCACACGAAGCAGATGAATGATTTTTACCTCTTCTCTGTCACCACCTTCCCCTGTAACATCAGCTGCTGCTGGCTGATAAATGTTATCAGTATTCCTTGCTTGTCTTCCATCCTTTTTCAGCTGGTTTATCAACCGCATCACAGTTATTGGGCTCTCTAAAGAACCGTCATCACTCAGCTGCCATTTTGGGATATCTAGGCTATGTAGCGACACAGTCGACCAATGCACAACGAGGTCATACATGTGGGATCGAAGACAAGATGATTGACAATAGCTAATTAATATGCACACTTGCCACCAACTGGACAGGAGGGCCTATTGCAGGTGTGTTACAGTAGATCGCCTTCAGTGTCAAGCTGTCAAAATGATGGATAGCCTCCGGATAAAAAAAAAAAAAAAAAAAAAAAAATCAGGCAATGATGGAAAATATTTGGATAACGTGACTCATGATCCAAGCATAAAATGCATAAATGAATAAAGGTGTATTGTATATGAAATACTTTCATGCAGAGGCCGAATGGGAAGTCGTGCAAGCGAGCTTTAAATAGGAACAGACATAGATCAATATATTAAAAACAGAATGCAGGAAATGATTGTTCTATTTACCATCTTTGATTGTATTACACTGACAGAGTAGTGTGCCTCTTTGTTTTGTAGCTGCTGCTGCTGCTGCATGCAGTCCTGTTGAGTGTTTTCGTCACACTGGAGTACCTTACTAAGGGTCTCTTGACTTGTCAGCTAATTATCCAGAAGCTGGCTGTGATTCACTCACTGGTGGCATAATTCATGTCAGAATTCAAAAGTGGAGTACTCCCGGTGCAGCAGGACGCCGGGCTCTGGGCCTACTCTAATGTCAGATTTTCTGGGTAAATAAATACACGATGAGTCGTTGTTGAATGAAGTGTAGTTTATCTTTGTCCTGCTCCCCCAAAGGCTCAGGCTGCACTGTGCTCTGTGGTTGTAAAAATGAGGACAGGCAAGAAAATGCCCAGAGAGATGTAAGCCGGTGTACCTCCACCTTAATGATTCTTGAGTGTCCCAACTTGATGTAATTACTGCTGTAATTTTTGTTTACATTTAATTTTTGTTCTTTTCATATGTAAATATCATCACTCACAAATAATCTGCCTCATGTAGATAACTCAACCAGTGTAGAGACCTTCAATTTTCTCTTTTCCATCTATTAAATCAACAACATTTTCAAACTAATAAATGTTATATTTGTCATAAAGGCAGTAATGTTTCTTTCTATCTTGTGGTCACACAAGTGTTCCTTTGCATCTCCAGTTTTTTCTTAATAACCAACCCTGATGTGTCTGCTTTAGGTGTTTGGGAACGCTCCACCCAGCAGCATGACAGAGAAGTTCTCCGACCTGCTGCAGTTCACCACGCAGGTCTCACGACTCATGGTGACTGAGATCAGACGAAGAGCCTCTAATAAATCCACAGGTGAGCCCTCTGACGTATAGATTTATGACAGTAAAGATGTAATGGGAAGTCCTTGTAAACATCAATGTGTCATTTCTTTGGCTTCAGTCGCGATTATTTCCCATAATCGGTCTGCTTCCACTGCTGCTGTATTTGTTCTCCTTTTAGCTTCACTGATAAAAACTCAGATGCTGGAAGGGATTATTTTTTTTACTCCTTACTTTAGGGTGATTTTATACTTACAATCATGATGCTAAGATTGTTATTAGTTACATTTTTGCTGCTAGGCTAAAAATATATCCTGGGAGAAGAAGAATAACCAAAATATTTGCTATTTAGTGCTCACATGGAGAACGTAGCTGTTAACTGTTTGTCACTCAGTAGATATTTTTATACAAAGGACTGATGTAATGTGTGTTTGAATCTGACATGAAAGGTTAGTCTTCACTACAGGTGAGCCAGCAGCATCTCTTCGACACTTTTGGCAGTTTTGATTGTGGCATCCCCACAGGAAAGACATTAAACAGACTGACACACACACACACACACACACACACACACACACACACACACACACACACACACACACACACACACAGTCTGACTTGTTAAATCTCCAGCTTCTCGTCTCTGATTTCTCCTTCTTCATCATCTCTCTCTTGTGTCTGTCTGACATGTGATGTGTTGTTTTCAAGCGGCAGAGCAGCTCTAAATTTTGCAACACACACACACACACACACACACACACACTCCTCCAGCTGGTCACCAGGCCTCTGTAGATTGAGTCAGTAGTTGACTCAGACTTTCAACTGATTTTGCAGTACTCTGTCATCATCAAAACAACTTGTCTCTGGCTCTAAATCAAAACAAATAAACAGCGAGGGAGAAGTAGACTTTAGCTCATCTTGTAGGCATGTCTTTAAGCAAACAAATCATTTTTATTTTTCCATCTAAAGATGACAGATTATGTGCGATCAAATCAAATTCATTCGCCTTTAGTGCCTTGCTTTCTGTTAACAGTGGCCACAATGCAACACACTGCATTTTGTAGATGCGTGACTCTACACTTGTCATTGATGACGAAAGTGACCGTGATTCATAAATGTCCGAAATCTCAATTTACTCTTCAGTGTAGAGTAAGCGAGCGTCTGCTATAAAAGGAGTAGTGAGTCATGGAGTGATTTTGGATGCAGCGCTAGTGCTCTCAAAAATGGTTGTTTTCATGTTTGCAGATAAATCTAAATAAATCAGAACTGTTGTGGCTAACAGAGAAGGACTGTGTGTATCCATAGTTAATGCCAATCATGTACAGTATGTTCATAAATGTTATCTCTTTTTTTTTTTATGAAAAGGATGAGTTGAGGTGAGGTGAATCCTGCAGTTTTAGACAGCCTGTCTATGCTCCTCCCACCTATAATCGTTATTTGTCACAATAAATATTAGTAAATCTTGGGCCTCTTTAGTTAAATGTTTGCTCCTTTATGAGAAAAAGAATCAAACCGTAAGAAAAAAGGAGCAGAACTATTGGTAGCTGCACTAAGAAGTTGGCTAATGTGACCAGCTAGCATGGAAATGTTAGTCAGTCAGTCTGTTCTGCTCTGACTGATAAGAAGGATGACATACTTCATAGACTGAATGGGCACAATCGTAAATAGATTTTCTTGACTGCCTTAATTATTTGTTTTAAATTGGGACAGGTTGAGATAAAAATGAAAAAACTCCACCATAAAGCCAGTGTCAGACTTAATAATGGATGGATGTGATAAGGAAATGGCAATGTAGTCTTATCATCAACATATTACTCTAAGGCTGCAGGGTCCTTTGTTTAAAGGAGGAGAGATTTGCATTAAAGTTGGATAAAAGCTAATGTCCACTGTTGACAGTTAGGCAAACATCCTCTGTGAAGCATGCATGTTTTGGTACTGGGCAGCCGGGTTAATTTAAAGTCCCCAGGAAATTGATGTTTAAGTGTTTTTGTCACATATGCCTTGCACTATACATGTATATCACCTATACACCAGTATCTGGCCCAACAATGACAGGTTCTTAATGTTACGTTAGAGTTTATCATTTCCTGGTAAATGAAAAAAAAGTTGTTGAAGACTCGCTCTGCACTCAGGGGCGTATACTGATTTTTACATCCAATGAAACACTTTCCTGCTTATGATGCCAGCAGAGGAGGGCATCCTGAGTGAGGTCTGCTACATGTCTCTTCTTCATAGCTGAGCATGTAGCAAACCGCTAACTGTCGTTAGCTCGGTCAGCCGTGCAGCTAGCCAAACTGATTCAGCCCTGAGATGCCAGGAGCCAAACCTGGCAAGAAAACCACCTCGGTGGGCTCTATATTTCCTGCCATACTGGCCACCACTGGTTGGAGGTTGTGTTCGGTCCCAGGTCAGACCGCAGACAGCAATCAATAAATGTTACAAGTCCCTCTCTACCTGTCTGCATCACCACCTTTTTTTCCTGTACTATTATCTTTATTTCATCTCCTTCTTCTCTTTCACCGTACAAGAGGCAGGAGACAGGATATAATCTGAAATGCACCATGCATCTCATAAGGCCATGTGCTAATAACATGTTAATATGTACTAATGACGTTTCTTTCTCTGCAGAAGCGGGCTGTAGACCAGACTCATGTGTCCCATCCACCAAGATGATTTATTTGTTGCATAACTGATCATTGTTCCAGCAGCCCATCTGCCTGCCACAATGAGCTGTCATCTTCCATCTAGTTAACGTTTGTGTGTGTGTGTGTGTGTGTGTGTGTGTGTGTGTGTGTGTGTGTGTGTGTGTGTGTGTGTGTGTGTGTGTGTGTGTGTGTGTGTGTGTGTGTGTGTGTGTGTGTGTGTGTGTGTGTGTGTGTGTGTGCGTTTGCCTTCCAGAGGCAGCCAGTCGAGCTATAGTCCAGTTCCTGGAGGTGAACCAGAGCGAGGAGGCGAGTCGTGGCTGGATGCTTCTGACCACCATCAACCTGTTGGCCTCCTCCGGGCAGGTTGGTAGAAGAACACCGTACTCATTTTGCTTCACAAAGCTCTGTTTTGTTTTGTGTGTAAGGGTTGCCCTCATACATGTGAGTGAGCGGAAGAAACAAAGAGGTTTTTCAGTGTTTGTCTCTTCTTTGACCCACTTGCATCTCCCCTCTTTGATCTCCCAGCAGAAAATAGCATCAGCCTGTGTAAGAACTGAGAAACAGGCTCTTGAGTACAAGTAAAAATCCCCACTGGACCCATCCCATCTTATTCCTGTTTGTTAAATCTGCTTTACTGCACTGAATGAAAGAGCTAATGCTGCTCCTGATGTTTCTACCTTGTTTTCCACTCATAGTCATTCATGCCCTACAAATAATATTTTCAGACTTGCATTTGCGTGTCCAGCATCTGGTCAACATGCTCCACTCCTACACAGTTCTGAATCTTAACATGGCTGGATCTTGGGCTCCTGATTCAGAGGTTGGACAGTGACAACTTGTTTTTCTTCTTGCACTACGGCCAGCAGACATCTTTTGAACTTTTCGGCCTGCATTTCTCTGGAGGTCTTGAGGGGAGCATCACTGTCAGCTGCCTGGCTGCTTTTGCTGCTCCGTTGCACATCAGAAATTCACCGTCGTTGTTGCCGAACACTTCCTCTCTCCTTTTGTAGACATGTTTTCAAACCGCTTAAATCCGCTTTGCTTTTTCTTTTGAGTTACACAGAAAAAACACATACACTCGGAGAATAGCATTGTAGGAGTCTTTTACTTTAGGTTGACTACCAATATGCACATTTAATTCACCTTTGAGAATTTGTGGGAAAATCTGTTTGGAAGCTTGAGGGAAAGGTGAGATAGGACACAGTTTGTGTTAATTCTGGTTTGTTTCTGCTGCATTGTGTTCAAGACAATGATCTCTGCAGTATTGATGCAGAGAAGTTGAAGGATAAATGCCTCAAGGGAGGACCGCTGCTTACTGTATACACAGCAGTTCAAAAAACCTCACATTCAGGCTTGTACACATGCACAGAGCAGATCCACTGGTATCAGGGAATAAAACCATGATTTATTTAAAATAATAATAATAATAATAATTCACACTTGTCTGAAGTGGCCTCCCTCGTGCCCACAGCAAACACCAAACACTATTCTAGCTTTATAGCCTTGTCAGCTGTTTCAAAATGCATTCTTGTGCATTTCATTCGGATCAAAGGATCGTGTCAGTTTTAAGTAAAGCCAGATTGGCTGTAGTTTATGCTGGGAGAGATGTTGGATAGTTCCATTGTTCCATTTTTATTCTTGTTTAACCAGGAAAGTGTTTTTTTTCCTGTATGAATCTAACCTAAAGCTGTAAATTCATACATTTGGGTTCACATGTTGTAGCTGTTCAGTACAGCTTCACTATTTAAAGGCATTTTTCGACAGCTCTGCTGGAGCTTGTGGTTTTTAAGGTGCCCATCTTCAAGCAAACCTGATAAAGTTATTAAATGAGGCACCCATAATGCGCACCTTTTGCTGGACGACGTATCAGTCTGATTTAAATCTATGAAGGCTACAGTGATGCTGGTGGCCTAAATAAACCTCAGACTGAGTAAATAGTCACAGACAATATTTACCATCATCAGTTTGTCACTGCAGACCTTTCACTTTGCTGCTGTGTCGTTCTAATAAACGGGCAACTTTTTATTTTTTTTACTTTTTATGACACTGCTGCAGAACTATTTGATATCAGTGCACACAAACTTGACAGGAACAGGATGACCTACCATCGAGCAGGGTCACTCGTGCGTGCGTGCGTGCGTGCGTGCGTGCATGTAAGAGAGAGAGTGGCTGGCTTTAATGGATTTGTATTCCTTTCCTCTGGTGTCTCAGACAGTAAAACAAAGGACTCTCCTGGCAGCTGGCCTCCTATAAACCTGACGTCACCCCCGCTCTCTGTAAATGCTGACCGAACCCCCCCCCTCTCTCTCTTTTTCTTTCACTTCCCACTCTCCTCCCTCGGATGATAAAACAACAATATTTTTGTTTGCAGCTCTGTACCTCCATGTTGTCTTCTTATTTTACAACATGTCATGCACACAGATGTGCTTCTTTGTGCGTTTTCCTCTGTCTCTCTCCCTGTCTCCCTCTATTTTTCTTTCACTCACTCACACACACAATAAAATGTCTTCGCCTTGCTTGGTTGTCTCTCTGATTGACTGTTCCCAGTAACCTTGACCTTAAAGCTGCAGCAGGGCCAAAATGTCACAGCCTGTAAACACACACACACACACACACATACACACACACACACACACACATACACACACACACACACACACACACACACACCACCTCCCTTGCTTGGTGTACCACAGGTGCCACTCCTGTCTTCCATTATACTGACTCACTATTACTAGTGTGTCTATATATATATTTATATCCTATTGTACTCTGTAGACCTGCTTCCACTCTCAATGCCTTACTCTTTTTTTCCCCCTCTCCTTCCATCTCCATCGATCAGCTGAGGGACTGAATTTGAGTGTGTGTGCATGTGCCTGCCTGTGGTTGCTAGTCTCTGCAGTGCAGAGCTGGAGTAAATGGGAGGGTCACTTCAACCAGCCACAGAGTGTGTGTGTGTGTGTGTGTGTGGTTATTGTCTTATGAGGGTGTGTGTGTGAGTGAAAGATGAACTGAGATCATTTGTTGGTGTGGGCTTCTTTTGTGTGTGTGTGTGTGTGTGTGTGTGTGTGTGTGTGTGTGTGTGTGTGTGTGTGTGTGTGTGTGTGTGTGTGTGTGTGTGTGTGTGTGTGGGAGGCAGCATTTGATTATCTGAATCATTCGCTTCAGTGAGCACAAACCCCATCTCTTGCTCCAGTCATTTTCCCTGACCATGATGACACACGCACACACACACGGCCCTTAAAGCTACCCCTGTCATTTTTTGCCTCACAGAAATGCAACCATGAATCGTAACACAACCTGAGACACACACACATCTACCAAACTTAAAACAAACTGTGATTTCTAAGTGGAATCATAAATTCATACATGCTATGATACTGCAAAAAGATTCTTGTGTGTAAATCTCAACACAATTCTTCCCCACCCCTTCCCTCCTCCCCTGCCATCAGAAAACGGTGGACTGCATGACGACCATGTCTGTACCCTCCACGCTGGTCAAATGCCTCTACCTGTTCTTCGACCTGCCTCACATGGCTGAGGCCCCAGTAGGCCCCACCCCGCAACAGCCACCACCACCACCACCACCACCACCAGCCACACAGGAGAAGACCCCAGGGCAAGGCCACACCCAGCAGGAGCTGCCCCTGGCTGACCGCAGGGCGCTGCTCCAGAAAGTCTTCGTCCAGGTAAAAACAACTGGACAGGTTACTTTACTACTGTTCCATTAATATCCACAGCTGAATAATGTTATTCTACAACCACAAAAAACACTTGCATAAAGAAGAATTTTTAAAAAAGATACATAAGATAGGGGCAATTTATTTTCAGATGTGTTTTAATTGTCTTGTATAGTTCTAAATTTATATGTAAACACAGTCAAAAAAGTAGAAATTGATAAACCTATGATTAACATATTAATGATTCAAAAACACATGAAACAAACACTCTTCTATCTCCAAGATGGATTTTTATATTTGTCCTTTTCCCTCTTGCAGATCCTGGTGAAGCTCTGCACCTTTGTGTCTCCGGCCGAGGAGCTGGCCCAAAAAGACGACCTCCAGCTGCTGTTCAGTGCCATCACCTCCTGGTGTCCTCCCCACAACCTGCCCTGGAGAAGGAGCGCGGGGGAAGTGCTCACCATAATCTCCCGACATGGTCTGAGCGTCAATGTGGTCAAGTACATACATGGTACGTACCAATGTGCATGCGTCATAGGACGTCTGTGTGTGGGTTTAGTAGTCTCAGTTGTGTAGATGTGTGTATATGTAGATATTCAAGGTACAAAAACACAATTGATCCTTATTTCAGGTGATTATACACTAATTAAACGAGTTATGAATATTATTTTCTCAAAGCCATTCATAACTCATGTAACATATTTTACCAGAACTCAGAGGTTGTTGTTGGCAGCACTGTACAGTAGATCCAGACAGAAATAGGGAACAGAACACACTGAAACCAGACAGAAGAGCTGTTACAGTATGAGTTAAGTCCTGAGTGTCTGTGTGGACACGTAATTTCTAGAAATGAGCGCACTGGAAGGTAGAGAGCAATCCAGACCGTTTTTCATTTCATTAAAGCTACTCAGTGTTGTTGATGTGTGCTGAAATGTGTGCTGCTGGGCTTTGAACTGCTTGACATGGAGAATGAAGTTCAGTGGCACGTGTCAGACACGCTTTTTTCCTTTTTGTAGAACCACATCAGTAAATATGCTTAATAATTAAAACAGCTCCGGTTTAAAGGTTTTCAAAAGATAACATAACACTTGGTTTGCCAAATTTCATCATACAGTTTTTGATTCTTACTTTGGTATAAAGAATAAAAGAACATCCCCATACATTCTGTCACACATCAGAAATCCTCTCCTCTAACTCCTCCATCTGCAGAGAAAGAATGCCTGGGCACATGTGTTCAGAACATGCAGCAGTCCGATGATCTGTCACCGCTGGAGATTGTGGAGATGTTCGCCGGCCTCTCCTGCTTCCTCAAGGACTCCAGTGACGTGTCACAGACCCTGTTGGACGATTTCCGAATGTGCCAGGGTTACGCCTTCCTCTGCGATCTCATGCTCAGGTACAACTTGAAACTTTATTCCCACAGTTGACAGGCCAAGCCCCTTGAGTGTGTCATATGAACATCCATACAAACCTCTCTGTCTGTATCCAGACTGGAACAGGCCAAAGAGGACGAATCGAAAGATGCACTGAAGGACCTGGTCAACCTGGTCACCTGTCTGACCACATATGGGGTGACGGAGCTAAAACCTGCTGGCCTGACAACTGGAGCCCCCTTCCTGCTGCCTGGCTTTGTTCTCCCACAGCCTTCTGGGAAAGGTGTGTTAATAATAGCAACTGCATCTAATTAATCATTAAATTCATCAGCTGCTGTCATCATTTCCATAACTAACTTTTATTGACGTATTACTCATTTCCTTTGATTGGGTAGTTGCAGGGCTTGCGTGTATGCAGAAATAATTAGCTAATACTGCAGAAAAAAATTGACTATATGATCGATGAGTGTCTTTCAATTAGCTAAAAACATTTTGTTCCCTACATAATGAGAATAAAACATGACTTATTTTTGTTTTTTTTGCCGTCACTTTTTCCCAATTGACATTCTGTGAAGAGAATCTCATGGATCTGAGTGCAATGCTTATATTAAAATTAAAACCAACTCACCAGAAAGTATTGTCACTTTCCCATTTCTGATTTGTCTGTGATCTTTTTCACCTAAAAATTGATTTGGTTTTCTTTGCGATGAGCATTGCAGCATCACAGAGCTGCTGCAGACTCTTAGTCTTGTTTGTTAGCAGTAGACGGAGATGCAAGCAAATTAAATAGAGTTTAGCAACTTTAATCTTCAGTTGCTGATATGTATTTTGATTCATGTGTGCTTTCCCAAGCAGAAATTGGTAATCGCAGTATTTTGTCAAGCAGTAATTTCCTGATATTTGCTGGAAAACTGACTTTGATAGTTCTTGTGACTTTTGCCTGGAGAGCATCAGCAGTTTATTGTAGCAATGTCGTGCTGAGACCCTTGATTGATCTGTCATCACACGTGAATATCATTCATTTAAGTATGAGGCCATATATCCAGCTGTTTACATTGTTTTTTTCCATGAGATGTGTTGACACCAACAAAAATATAGAAAAGCAAACCATCCTTTAATGCTAAATTCTGCCTGTTAAGATTGTTTGAATGCTCCACTTGTATCAGAGAAGGTGGAATGAGGAAAAAGTGTCAGATGTTTCAAATGCAGGTTGGCTTTTTGTAGTGAAAGTCAATGGATGCAAGACACCCAAAGCAAAAAAGCAACACACAAAGCACCAGACTGATTCAAAACGATCATCCATTGTCCTCATCCAAAGAAGAACACTTTGACGGTAAATGTTACAGGAGTGGAGATGTTCCCTCCTTCCCTCATCCATGATACAACTCAGTGATTTTCTAATCACAGACCCACCTCTTAAATCTCCACACTCCCACCATCTTTGTTTGCCCAAAGCCCTGAAACAAGAGAGAGGAATTACTTGTGGAAAAGTCCTCGTGTATACCCCAGCCGCCGCATCTGCCTGTCAGATCTTAATCCCTGAAATGACTTTGATGCTTGGCTGATCCCAGTAAGCTTAACCTGTTGACAGACACTATGGCAACTCTGCCGCCTGTCACACTGCTGGAGATGAATGCCTGAAGCCTTCTGCATACTAATGAGCTCTTTTGAGTCTAGAGACGCTTTAGAGGTTCAGAGAATTGTCTCAGGTCTCATGTTTACTTCTGCTGCCTCAAGTAACAAAATGTTGGTTTCTTGATAGTAAAAAAAAACAAAACAATTTAATGATGTTTGTATCTTTTTATTATATCTATATTATGCTATCATGATGTATAAAAGCACATTATAGATATAATAAAAAGTAGCAATTGTTATATAGTTCTGAAACCTATAAGAAGGTTTTATGTGTAGTAGAACTGCAACTATTGTTGCTTAACTGATTAATGGACAGTAAATAAATTGGCAAACATTTTTATAATTTAATAATTGTTTTAGTTATTTTAACCAAAAATCCAAAAGAATTTCAGCCTCTTTTAAACAGAGATCCTGCAAAGATCTCCCGTAAAGAAGACCCGTCATTTTACCGGCTTTGATTATGTTGCACTGAACCAAACAACATCAGCATAATGCTGTCCGCGATTTTTAGTTAGCATGCCGGCGTTCTTGATGCAATAGAGGTGTGATGTGTGTAAAAAGCTGCCAGCTCCTGTTTTACACAGACATGGATTTGGCTCTGTTACTACCTACACTGCTGGCTTAACAGCAGAACACCAATGCCTCCCACTCCCATAACATGTTTGTACGTTATATGCAGAACAGCAAAGAGTAACTATGGCACAACATTCCCACCCCAAACAGGCTGTATAAAAGAGACTTTCACCATATATGATAGTAAACTGGATATTTTTGGTCAGACGAGAGAAATATTAACATATTTTACACAGTTTTCTTACTATTTACAAACAGAACAATTAATTGAGAAAATCATCAGGAGGTTAATTAATAGTGAAAATAATCGTTGCAGCCCTTATACGTATGTTAATAATGATGTCTAATGATTAAAATTACAGTTGTGATTGTGAATTGCCATTCTGGCTTTGCTAGTGGTGACTATTAAGACTTTGTTTTGAGTAAACCTTTTCGCTTTGGGAAAGCACACATTGTGAAATGTTTCCATGTGACAGGTTTTAATGCCTCCAGTAGCTGTACGGTATTGTAACCTGACGTGTCGACTCCACCTCATGGCTGATGACAGCTCTCAAACCTACACTCTGGCACTAACACAACCGAGCTCTGCCGTCTGTTTTACCACACACACGCACAAGCACCCAGAGACACTCACATGTACACACACTTATGTTTACCACCCTAATAACAGCTCCAGCTGTGTGCAAAGTCATTACCACGAGCCATCATGGTGTGAGGGTCCGCTTACACGCCTAATTACACCGCCACATTCACTTAACGGCTGTGTGTTTTTGGTGTGTGATGACACTTTTCTTGTATGTGTGAGTTGTAGTGTGTGGTTTTATTTTAGCTACTCCACCCCAAAAATTGAGGTCAGATTATGTGTGCTGTGTACTTGCACATCATCGTCTCTCTCTAAGTTAAGGGCTTTCCACCACCTAAAATATCTGAATCCACTCTCAGTATTTTTGAGTTAATTACCCCTCAAAACACGTAGGACTTAAATTCTATGGCACGAAAGAACTGACTAGTGTAAATTGACTAATACACCAATACCAAGTTGACAAAGGAACAAAACAAACTACAAACATTTATCATTAAACAACAAAATGTATGACGAAGATGACAAATCATGTCAAATAAGCATTACCACTAATTTCTGAAGTCTTGATGACTGCCAAGTGATAGAATCAGATCTGAAGGAGAAATCCTAAATCAGTATCAGTATCTCAGGAAAAGGTCAGAAATGTTTCAAATGTTTAGTCTTTGGAGTCATTCAGAACGATATGAAGGGACAATTTCATGCTGATAATATAAAAAAAACAAAGCTCCTTTGGTTGAAGTGATGTGATTATCATTTTTTAGTAACCAGAATCAAATCCTTCTTTTCAAAAAGAGCATAGAAAACCATTCATGGACTAAAAGCAAATTAGACAATCAAAACCATCAACTAGAACTTTTAGATAATTTATAATAAGATAATTTATCCCATAACTCCTGATGCTTACTGATGACGACCTGTTACAGCAAATTAGAATAATTCTTTGTTTGTTCTGCAGGTTAAAGAATTGTAACCTAACTATAGTGACTTTGTTAGGGACATCCAATAAAAGCTCATAGCTGAGTAAAGAAATACTGTGAGGAGATACATAATTCCTCTCCACGCCAGCAGTGCTTTTGCATGAAATCATTTTTCTCAGTTTGACTCCTCCTGCAGTGACTGCTCTTTAGGTTTCATTGGTTTTATGCACCTTCGAGGCATTTTGGTCTCATCTTATGCAACATCAGGAGTGGTCTAAGGTATCTGCTTTCAGTTCAGCCAGCGGAGGTTTCCGAGGCCAAGACTGTATTTGTGTTTGTGATTCTGTATTGCTGGATTAAGGCCAGCAGGGTCATATGAAGGTCTGAGTATTAAAAAAATCTCAAATTCATAGTGTCAGAACTTTTTGATCAACTTGTGGTTGGATCCATTTTGCAGTGAAAGTTGGGGAGGAAGTAAAGCATTGTTGTTATACTTACCTGCAGTTTAACTGTGGTTTAACTGAACTATGTTTGCAATTTCCTGATAATTTTAATTGATATATGCCAGAGACATGTATTTTAGTGTTTTACCTTCTTCTTCATTTTCATCTCTTCACTCTCTAGGCCACACAGTGCGGAATATCCAGGCCTTTTCGGTGCTCCAGAGCGCCTTCCTGAGGGCTAAAACCAGTCGTCTGGCCTGTATGCTACTGGACGCCATTGGAAACATCTACGCAGCAGAGCCAGCCAACTACTTCATCCTGGAGTCGCAGCACACCCTTTCGCAGTTTGCAGAGCGCGTGGCCAAGCTCCCCGAAGCCCAGGCCAAATACTTTGAACTGCTGGAGTTTGTTGTCTTCAGCCTCAACTACGTGCCGTGCAAAGAGCTCTTCAGCGTCAGTGTGCTGCTTAAGTCGAGCAATTCGCACGCCTGCAGCATCACGGCCGTCCGGACGCTTCTGAAGCTGGCCAGGCACGACCCGGTGTTCAGCGACGTGCTGCGGGAGGTCGGTCTGCTGGAAGTGCTGGTCAACCTGCTGCACAAGTATGCTGCTTTGCTCAAAGACCCAGCCACGCAACAGCAACCACACAATAATGACCAAGGTGAGGCTGCTTTTATGTATTAAAGTGACAAAACTGACAAAAGATCAAGTCAGTGGCACCACACAGCAAGTCCAAGTCTTTAAAAAACTACAGGCTGTTTATCTCTTTTAGCTGAAGGCTAAATTGATCTAACCAACTACAGGCTTGACCTAAAATGCACTGAGCTAAATCATAAACCCATTAGAGTCAAAATGTACATGTCTTCAAATACAGATGGTCAGAAAATTAAATTCTGTTTTCTTTATATCGTGTTACTGCCTTATAGCTGAAGTAATCCTCTTTTTCTTGAGTGCATGCCCTTCATTATAGCATTAGTGTTATTTGCTCATGGTGTGTATTTAATGCCGTCATGATACTTACTCTCTCGTCTCTCTCTTTGTTTTCCCGTCATCTTTAGCTGACAGTAAAAACAACACGGTAGCAGAGGAACAGAAGCAGTTGGCCTGGCTCGTGATGGAGACACTGACTGTGCTCTTGCAGGGCTCAAACACCACCAACACTAATGCAGGTAAACACACGCACATACACACACACACACACACCTTTCAGACACGTGCATGTTGTGCCAAAAACAGGATTGGTGGTTACTTAAAAAGTGTCCGTAAATTTAATGCACATGAAATCCCAAAAGAGGATATTTTTAATTATGTGATGACACTGAAGACACTCATTATAGATTAATACAGGGTTAGGAGACACAACAGGACTTCCTGTCCCTTAATAATTAACTTTCAGGTACCCTTTTCGCTCATAATGTCAGGATTTTCTTGAAGTCTTTAATTACAATCAATAGTAACAACAAGAAAAAAAGACTAATTTTAAAGGGTCTTCCTTCACCTTTGTGTCCGTGTGGTTTGATTGGGCAAACTTTCCACAGCAGTTGGGGGCACAGAGCTTCAGAACTGCAGTACACTGGATTACAAAGCATTTAAACCCAACGCATGCTCAGTGATGTCTCTTGGAAAGCCACGTTGCAGCTGCAGGTGACTTGTTTTATGCCATGCAGGATGTTGTGCAGGTCCAGGATCAGTGAAAGACACATTACCGGTGCCTTTAGAACTACTGATGACACACACATGGTACCCTTTGGCTTTAATTATTTGCCTCAAGTTTGACCTTGACTGCTGATGAGGCAAACATCTAAAATGAATCAATGTGGTAATTTGATTCAGGTGGAAAAAAGTGCAATCACCCATTTGTGTCTGCGTGTATCCACCTTACTGAAGTGTCCTTGGCCAAAGCACTTATTCGCGACCATCTCTAGGGCTGCTGACCTGCGACCTCTTTGTTAAGATGGAGAGGAAAGAGAATTTTTCCCAAGGGATCAATGAAGTATATTATTACATTTTCTTAAACCTCCCTCTCCTCCCACATCACTTAGTCTCTCTCTTATTTAGCTTCTGTGTTAGTGTGTGTGTGTGTGTGTGTGTGTGTGTCTCCGTTATCTGTGGAAATGTGATGAGTCACAAAGATAACCAACAGGCTGCACAACGAATGCTCAGAGCTATCTTCGACCTTGATGATGACTGCTCGCTTTCATCAGAAAAACAGGATTATGTGTGTGATGTTTGTAGCCCTCTGCTCTGACACATTGATTACATTTACATTTTACGCTGGAGGCTCTCGGCTGGCAGTCTCACTTGTAATGAGAACAAGAGCAGAAAGAAACTCAGAGCGTCAAAAAATGACAAGAATGACACACAAAAAGTTCAGGGTAGGAACCACAACGAGCCATCAGTAAGCAGAAATGTTAGATTTAGGTTCTTCAGATGAACAAAGAAGATCACCAACATCACAAACACACAATTGACTTGAAGCACTTTAAATCATTAGAACATTTTCTATTAACATCTGCATGATGAAACGTAACAAGAAAGCTCAGGGCTTCAGTTTGAATAAAAATAAAACCTCCAACTTTGTGACGGTCTTGATTCACTAATTAAGTGCTAAGTCTAAGGTAAAAATGAAGCATGGAAGAGGATATAAAAGAGGATCATGCAAAATGGATGTCATGTATTCAGCTATGTTGTGGATAAACTGAATCAGTGTGTGGCGTAATAAATATAAAAGGCCATCTGACACATTATTGGACATCACGTTTTTGTTCATTATAACCTGGTGTCATGGTGTTGACCATGAGCAAAGACTAAATTATTACTATTTTATTACTATTTTTGTCTGTCTTACAGCTCTGTTCAGGGAGTTTGGCGGCGCTCGTTGTGTTCACAACATCGTGAAGTACCGTCAGTGTCGGGAACACGCCCTGCTCATCATCCAGCAGCTCGTTCTGTCGCCCAGCGGAGATGACGACATGGGAACACTGCTGGGCCTCATGCACTCTGCACCGTCCAGTGAACTCCAGCTGAAGACTGACATACTGCGGGTAACAACACACACACAAACTGTCCCTGTCGTACACACTTGGTTATTTAAACTGTTACCACAGATTGTCTCACAGTATTATCTTACCGTATATTTTGTCAGGAAGCATACAACTCCTTTGATTTTGGAGAATTTGTGAACTCAGATATAATCAGTTCTCAAAAAAATGACTGTCTGGATGTCTGGTGTAGCTATGGGGAGTTCAGAAAGATGATGTCAGCACAGACCAAAACTTCAGCTTCAGTGAGAATATTGAGGAGAGGAAAGTCTGTAATTTAAAAAATCAATACGCTTTTGAAGCCCTAGTTGCTTCAAACGAGGGGTCTGAAGTATAAGATGTGCACAAAGGCACATATATAAACATTCAGACACCGAGGAAGGCTCATTTTCAAGTTCAACTCCTTTAGACAAGGTCATTTTTCACGCCTATTGAAAGCTTCAGATGGATTAACCCATCAGCATTTTTCCCTATTCCACTAAATAGGGATTTTAATTATCACCATCAAAAAAAATGGCTGCAAAGAATTTATATCAAATCCAGTTTGAGTAAAATATTTTTTTCTTTGCTTGTCATCCGGGTTTATTTGGTGCTGACACTAACACACTGCAGAGACACAAATAGATCTTGAAATTAAGCTGATTAGCTCCTGTGAAAGTCAACATTTAACTCTGCACTCTCTCAGGAGGGCACAGTCAAACCCTGATGTGTTGCGTCTAATCCTCATGGCCTCCTCATGGCCGGTCAAATTAACAACCAAAACCTAAATTTTGCCAGCACATTGTCACAGCCCTGGTGGTAATTTCCCAGCTTGGAGGTCAGGAAGCGGATGTCTTCAACATCCTCTGATTGGTTTTAAAAAAAACAAAACACGCAGTGCTGAGTCTGGCAGTTTTTTAATGCAGCAGGAAACAGCTGGCTCAGCAGTGCAACGTATCTCTGTTTTTACTTCTCGTTTATTCTCTCTTCTTCCACCGGGATGCGTCATTATATCTCAAACTATCCCAATGACTTTGCAAGATGTAATGGAAGTATACTAATCACAGATTTCATGGTTCGCTTTGTAGAAGTGGGCAAAAGGAGTAGAAGATTATGTGGTAATCGAGATGTGATTGTGATGTTGTCAGCATTAGTAAAGAATCTTGAACACGGGAGTTCATTATTGACCTTCAAAATAGAACTGTAACAAAAAAATTTTTAAGGGCCAGTGTGTGGGATTTAGTGGCATCTAGCGGTGAGGTTGCTGTTTGCAACCAATTGAATACCACTCACCCAGCTTCCCTTTTCAAACTTGCAGAAGAAAATGGTGGCTGCAAAAATTTGCCAAAAAATAAAAATAAATAGAAAAAGCCCTGGTTTGTCCCCTCTGGGCTACAGTAGAAATAGAGCATTTTTAACATGGCTAAGGATAACATTGTTATGATTCCATTTCTGCCAATAGATCCTGTTACACACTGGGCCTTTCACTCAAGGTCCAGTCAGTAACTTTTCCTGAGGCTATGATTTGTTTGCCTTATTGACAAATTGTTTTTTGAAAACATAACCACACACGAGTGTCTCAAATTCTTTACATTGCTTTAAATCCTACAGAAATACCAATATTGCCATAAAGGAGTCTTGCTCACTGACTTTCAACAATGAAACAATGTCTTTGTCTTATCATTCCAACACTGTTTGTGTCATAAGACAAGTTTGAAAGATATTCCTGCATAGTGGTACTGAGCCCTGTTCTCCCTGTCTAGTGTGTACACCGCACTCCACCTGTCATTCAAAAGCTTCATCTGTTGCTGACGTTTTCTTCACTATTCAGTCGCTAATTAAAAACTTTGCAGTCATTCTGTGCTCTCAGGCTGTTTTTAGGTCCCCAAACTCATATCTAGGTTAGAGTTTGCAAACCGTAAAACCTGGAAAAATGTAAGAGGGGGGAAAAAATCCAGGCACTGCAGTCAGGCAAAGAAACCCAGAGGGGCTGATAAATATGTCTCACTACAAAAGAAGAATGAGAGGAAGGTTGATGAATAAAGATTTGACTGAATGAGGTGACAAAAAACAGATGACATAAACTCAACATGGGAGAGAATAATTTAGTGATAATTGAAATACAGTGAAACAGAGTGGGTGTGTGACTGAACTATAAGGCGACTGATGTACCTTGGGGAAAGCAATATAAAGAACATTAATGTCCTCTCACTAAATGTATTTCATGTAAGCAGAATACAGAATTTTAGTTGTACAGGAAACTTAAATCATCTGTCTCTCCTCCACAGGCTTTGTTAGCGGTGTTGCGCGAGAGCCACCGCACCCGGACGGTCTTCCGCAAGGTGGGCGGCTTTGTCTACATCACCTCTCTGCTGGTGGCCATGGAGCGCTCACTGTGCCAGCCGCCGCGGCACGGCTGGGACCGCGTCAACCAGAACCAAGTCTTTGAGCTTCTGCACACAGTCTTCTGCACGCTCACCGCCGCCATGCGCTACGAGCCTGCCAACTCACACTTCTTCCGCACGGAGATCCAGTATGAGAAGCTGGCTGATGCTGTGAGGTAATGGTCTTGAAGATCTTGATCTTGAAGGTTCACCCTTGATCGTAGCAATAAAAAGAAGTCAAAGCAACTACATTTCCATCATCTTAAAGGCCTTCATCAGCAGATGGAGATTGCAGTTTAACAAACAGAGGAAAAAATGACTTTGTTTGTCTATGCTTTCTGTCACTAGTATAACACTAGTGCTGCGCTTGTCCTTTTTTTAAACCAAACTTTCCTCCTTTCCGCACTTTTACTTCTCCCACCAGGCTGCTGGGCTGTTTCTCAGACACCAAGAAGCTAGGTGCCACAGGCGTGTTCCCCTCCAATGCTCAGCCTTTCCAGAGGCTGCTGGAGGACGAGGCTGCCCCTGGAGGCTGTGCAGGAGACAGCGTCTGTCCCACGCTCAAACACTGCAGCAAGCTCTTCATCTACCTGTACAAGATGGCCACCGACTCATTTGACAGGTCAGTGCACTGCAGTAAGCGGGCATTTCCAACAATTTTAATCGTGACACTGTTCTGTTATTCAAAGAATAAATTAAATCTAATGTCTGTAGATATTATGCCAGATATTATGTAGACTTGATATTCACAGATATTCTGTGCATGTTCTCTGAGTTAAGAGCCTGTCAGTGATTATATATTGCACCATAAATCAGTCCAGAAGGGTCCAATGCATCTTTGAGACTGTTCTCTGTCTGTGTGTAGTCAGGCTGTTGAACTTATAAATGAATGAAGTATAATTGTCAACATACACGTTGACAACAGGTTCTTCATTTACTATTTGTAGTAAATTTGTAGTAATTGCTGCGTTTGTGGTTGAATAAGTGTATGAGTATTTGTCTCAGTGTCAAAGAAAGTTGAGGTACTTTGAGTCTGAGTTCAGCATATTGCAGCCACATGTTCCTTGAGAACATTTCTGTAGTGCATCACCTCACACATTTCCCCCAAATCCTCCAACATGTTGGATTTCTTAATAAAACCCATAGCTTCTTTTTGTTTCTCTTGTGAGGGATCATCATTTTCTTTTTTGGCCTCATTTCAATCATAAAGAAAAAGAAGAACCCTCAGTGTTCCATTTATTGAGCATGAGGGGAAAACAACTCTGTGCTTTTAAGCGACCTAAAAACCAGTTTAAACTTAAGGCTGACCTACAACCTTACTATACTTACTATAACAGTGCATCTTTTGAACAAGGCATTTGTATGCTGAGATCAGTCAGGTGCTTCTGTGTGTACTGAAAGTGTTGAAGCAGGCCACAGCTGTGTGTCGTACTGGTTTGGTCATACTGTGCAGTCGCAGCTCCCTCTCAGTCGCCCCCTTCAGCTGGGGCTAAACACATGCGGCTAAACTGAAAACTAAAAAACATTTAATAAAGAAGCTCTGATTCAACTGCACAGCCTGGTCGTGTTGTCATGATGGCAGAATAAGTGAAATCAGTATAAATGTTTAAACACATAAATGAATTACTACTGTGATACCACAGCAAACAGAAACTGGTGGACAAAACACAGAAATGCATATTTTGTAATCAGTTAAGGTGTGCTGGGATTGAGTTGAAGCTGTGTTTTGTCTGTTTCGATGCTGCTCTTAGCCGGACGATTAGACCAGTTCACTGCAGTCAGGAAACAGACTGCTGAATCATCGATTACAATCCTCTTTTCCCATTTCTTCTTCTGTGCATGTTTGCACCACCTGGAGGTCACAGTCAAAAGCAGTTTCTGTTTGCAGACACAAGTGTCAAACTACAGCCGTATTTAAGTTAAAGTCCCCTTGGTCGTTGTGACAACACTATGCGCCCGGCTCATGTGTACTTCTAGCTGGCGTCGTGCATGTGCTCCAGCTGTAGCTCTGATCCTGTTTCTCCTTTCAGCTTTCCACTAACAGCTTCTTTCCTTCTTTTCTTTCTTTCTCCTTTTCTTCCTCTAACTTCTGGTGCTGTCTGGCTGTTCATCCTCGACCTGGTCCATCTGCGCGGCTGCATGTGATGTGTGGGTGTGTGCGCACACGGGTGTGTGAATACCATAAAATACCTGCATGTGTGCGTATGTGCACTTTTTTTTGGGGGTGTGTATGTGCATGCTTGTGTGCGTGTTTTCCTCTGTGTGTGTGTGTGTGTGCGTGTGTGTGTGTGTGTGTGTGTGTGTGTGTGTGTGTGCGCTGCCATGCAGCCGTGCGGAGCAGGTGCCTCCCTGCCTGACACATGAGACCTCGCTGCCCTCGCCGTGGGGCACGCCAGCACTCGCCAGGAAGAGGTAGCTACAGTGCTCTGCCACTTTCCTCACTCTCATCACTTCCTCTCCATTTTCCTTCACTTTCAGTCAACACTAAGAGCGCCCACTAGAGGCAAAATGATCATAAACCCCTCTAACTGTCACATGACTGTGTTAGCAAATCAAGAAAATGTGCATGCATGGTGCTTACTGTCAGTTACAGAGATGAAGCAGGCTTCCACGAGGAAGAAGAATTCAGATTTGGGCCAAATAACTGATTTATCATTTAAAACATAAAATGTCAAGTAATAATGAAAAAATGACATCATCAAATTTCTTTTTTTATCTGACTTACAGTCCATATTCCAGAGATTCAAGTTACAATGAAACGAGAGCTAAAAACCAATAGTCAGCCGATCGATTAGTTGATCTACAACTTTTACAATATTTGATGGATCCAACTTCTCAAATATGAGGGTTAAGGTTAGGGTGTGCTCTGTGATGAACTGGTGACTTGTCCAGGGTGAACCCCGCCTCTCACCCAAAGTCAGCTGGATAGGCTCCAACCCCACTGTCATCCTGATGAGGATAAGCAGTTACAGATAATGGATGGATGGATAAAATGGAAACAGCAAATCCTCACTTTTGATGAATAACTTGATACAATAACTTGTTATGATTTTGCTGTAATTGTATTTTCTGTTGATTGACTCAATTCAGCACTAGTTTCTTTTGCTCTTGTCAACTATGAACTCTTCTACCTCAGACCTTTTTGCTGTAAGCCTAAAAATGTAGAGATGTTCTTAATTCCATTGATCTCTAATTCTTGACGTCTTAATTCGCATTAATTACTTCTTGTTGTACGGATAGAGCAATGATGATGACTCATCTCCCTCTGGAAAAAATCTGCCTGGTGACGCTCTGTCAGAACAGTTGGAGTTGCGAAAACTCTGAAATCAGTACTGTGTGACAAACCGACAAAAATGAATCAAATTACTCGTGTGAAGTATATTTCACTCGTCACCACCACAGTGAAATGTGTCCTCTCTCACCACTTTTATTTGAACCACTTTTCCACAGCTACTCTCAGGCAAGGAAAAGTGTGCAGGCTCAGCCAAATCACTGTCGGTCTAAAAGTGGGCATTTTACTTCTCATCGCATTCCTCCTCACTCTCCTGCTCCTCCCCCTCCTTTTCTTCTCTTTTCTCTCAGCTGAGGCCCCCCCCCCCAAACAAAAATACACCCAGACTCTGCTAGTCTTTGAATTTCATTTACAGAAGAAAATAACGGTTGGGACTTTTTAAATGTACTCTGCTTTAGTGAGCTATAACAACTGTCAAGGTGAAACTGGGGGTCTCCTCTCAGTAGTCTCCACGTCTGTCTGCCTAGATCCTCTCCAAGGCTGCATATTCATAAGGTGGACTAATTTGACAATTAGCAGTGTTGAGGCTCTTGTCCTTGTTTGTGTACTTCACTAAAAGCTCTTCTTTGTTCATTTTTTTTTAAAACGTGTCACAATCATGAAATCACGTCATGGTAATAAGGCAGGAACAGTGTTCTGTACTCAAAATTCTTCCAGTCGCATCAGAAGTACAACAAGATGCTAATTGCTCAGGATTTGCTTGGTTTGATTCATATGAAAACATCTCCCATGATTTAACTTTATCCAAATGATATTCAGTAGCTCCAAACGTCTTGTGCAATGAGCTTTTGCCTTGAAGAAAATGGCAGCAGTTTGAGATGTACAAATGCAGCAATTAGTTTTTTTTGATTATCAAGTTTGTGACAAAATAAATAAACCCAGGCTCTCTCTGTTGCTTTTTAGCATATTTCCATTGCTGACTCCTTAGACAAACTGAGCTGGCTAAATCTAAAAACAGTGGTTACATGTGAAAACACAAGTGTTGTTAGATTGTTAGATTCCTTAAAGAGCTCCTTCCACACAACACAAAACGAAACAATTATTTCACCGTCCATACTAAAATGTGTGTCCCAAATTCACACTACATACTAAATCTAAGCAGAATTGTAGCATGTAGTGTCTTCACACAGGAAAAGTCAGAAATAGTAGACTTAAAAAACTGGTATGCTAAAAAACTCTTGCATACAAATGAAAACAAATATGGCTTGTGTTAATACCCCAGAAAACAGGAAATAATTAATAAATTCTTGAAAAAAACATTGGGATATCTAAGTTTAATTTGCAATGGCTTCCTAAATTAGCAGTTTGATTAACATACATTGACACACACAGCCAAACACAAGTCCACTGTGTCTGTTTCTGGAAACTTCATCCTCTCTTGTCATGAAATGCAGCAGATAATACATTCTAAAAACAATTTCCTGATAAGTTTCCTGCCCGATATCTAACCCCTCCAGCACTTTATGCTGACTCCAGTCTTTTCCCGCTCGGCATCTCTCCTGAGGGGGGGGGGGGTTCACCACCCTGTAATTTGCATCGCAGCAACGCGCCTATTTTGTCTAATTGCCCGACTGCAGGCCCCTGCAGGTCTCCTGCTCTCTGCAGCTCACATACAAGGATGGCTCGGTGGTTTAGGTGAAACGGTAGCCGGCTGACATCTTGATCTCTGAAGTGTGACGTCAACTGACTCATCTTGAATCAAGTTGGAGTGTTAAATACAATGCTAATACTGTATTTGATTAATTAACAGAATGTTTGCACTGAGCTATGAAACAAAGTTTCTTCTGTAAATCTGAATATTTAGCAGCCACCTATATTTTTAGGAGTCAGTTACATAAACTTGTTTTCTGTAATTTATCTCTGAATGGAAGATGTGTCAAAGTTGACTCACTAACTAAATGTGACCTTCTCTCTCTTCCTTTTCTCCCAGACATGGTTACTACGGTACTTCGGGCCCTCCCGCCCCAGTCAAACACCTAACAGACCTGAAGCTCCACTTAGCCAACACTTCCCACCCTGCTTCCTCCTCGTCTTCATCTGACATGGTGGTCATCCACCCGGGGGCCGTTCTGGCCATGCTGGACCTGCTACCCTCTGTCTCCTCCGACAGCCAGCCAGAGGTGAGGAAGCACAAGAAGGAGGAAATGTGCTAACATGCACTTCCTCTTAAAGTGGGTGAAGAGGTTACGTCCAGAGCGGGAAAGATCCTTTTTTTGTCAGTTGGACGCAAATGTTTTTTACATGTCAAAACCAACCAGACAGTAATAATACAAAAAATACGGTCAACATATTAATGCAACAGTCCTGTAAATCATATATAAAAGTGAAAACTAAAATCCTCCCCCTCCCTCTCTCCAGCATGCCCTTGACCTACAGCTGGCAGTGGCCAACATCCTCCAGCTCCTGGTGAACAGTGAGAGGAATCAGCAGGTGCTGTGTGAAGCATGCCTCCACCAGCGGCTGTTGCAGCGCTGTAGTCAGGCCCTGGGCGACGAAGACCATCCACTGCACCCGCCACTGCAGAGGATGTTTGAGAGGCTGGCTTCACAGGCCTTGCAGCCAATGGCACTCAGGTACAAATAAATAATACTGTACTGTTAGCAAATATCAGTATTTCTGTTTCCAGTTTTCCTCCTTCATTCGCTCTTTTCAAAGAGACAGACATTTGGCCATTTTAGGTCATTCCACGTTTTTTTTTTAGGTCATTGTCACATCCTGCTTTTGACCACTTATAATGTGGTGGAGCAATTTTTTGGGGATCCAAAACAGTGTGGTTGTGTATCCATTTTTGTAATTCATATGAAGATAACTTCATTTATTTATAAGAAATCTCCCAAAGCATCTTTAATCAGCCTGTGTTGAGATAAGCGCTACTGTTACACATGCTACTAAAAGATATTGGAGCTAACATGCTCACACTTAGCAACATTTAGCAATTTTTATTCTCGGGGGACATTTTTGCGTTTCTTTGATAGCCGACATCACAGAGATGACAGATTAAGATAGAGAGAGAGAGATTGGAAATGCAACAAAGGTTCCAATCGGACGAGAATTTAGGAACTGTTCTGGCTACATCTTGCTAGCATGCTAACATGCTTATTTTCTTAGTGTTACATATCAATCTAAACATAGAGGTGAGTTTTTTCTTCCAGTGACTGAAAATGACGTTTGGGAAGTGTAATATGCTTTGACAGGGTTCAGTGTAAAGGAGGGCTATGTATGCAGCCATAACTGAGAGATTCTCATTTCCCGCTTGGCTAGTTAAGTGAGATGGGAGGTTGGGGGTTGAGGAAAGTTATTTGACATGCACATGGATGATTCTTTTTATATGTAAATGCTGCCTCCTTGGCTGATTCTCTCTCCCCGTAATTGTGCTGGAAGTAAACGTATCTGTAGCTGTCAGTCTGTTTCCCAGCCTCCTCTCCTGTCTTCTCTCTCTCTCTTCTCTGTCAGTCTGCCTCACTCTTCTGCTGTCACTCTTCTTCTGTCACTTTTCCTTCATAATTCTGCTCCCCTTGTGTTTTTTTTTTCTTCTTATTTTGTCTTCTCTCTGCTAACATCAGCCCCAGCTAAGCACCAGAGTCTTTCTGTTTCCTTGGTGTTGTTCTGGTTCCAGCCGCCAGTGTCTCTCACTCAGTGCTCTGACAACTGACACAAACCGTCACAGGGATTCTTTGCGGGGACTCTTTGCAGTCAAGTCACTTACATGCCAGTCAACCTTATCACTGACTTTTAAACAGACTAATACGTGCTGTTAACCACAGCTGGTGAGGTGTTGGAGTCAACCTTCAAAGTAACTGCTGACTTAACATACTGCATCTATTTATGCAGATGGATGCTTTTATTTCAGAGTGCTTTACAGTTTCATGAACATATAGGGCATGTTAATGATTGGTGGCACCTCTGGGAATACAACAACTACACCTGACAGATTTGGAGCCATACTGCGCTCACTGAGCCACTGCACAGCTTAAAAATGATTAACACAAATAATTGTTAAATGTGCATATTATGTTAAATATTTTAATATTTAACTTTCAGATGTTTTTTCAAACATGCATTTTGTGAAAACTTCTCATGAACCAAATGCATTATTGCTTATCTTCTTATCCAGAGTCGCATAACTCAAACATTTTGTTTCTCTGCATGCTGTTTCTAGGGAGTTCTTACGTCTTGGAAACCCTCTAAACTGCGGCGCCTGGGACAAGAAGCTACTGAAGCAGTACCGGGTTCACAAACCGAGCTCTCTCAGCTACGACGCAGAAATGAGAAGTAAGACAACTCCCACACTGGTTTGAACTACATGACAGTCACTTTGCACGGGGTCTCAGTGGAAATGCTGTTCCTGGTGTTGTTTGTCAGATTGGTGAAGATTCATGGCCCCTGGCATATGCAGGCTGAGATGCAGATTTTGAGTTTGCTGTAACAACAACAACAACACATTAATGCAGTAAATGAGGGCTGATCCAAAAATAATGTTATTTTACTTAAATATGGTCAATTATACTCAAATTAAATCTGTGTTCTAGCTGCACTACATCCCTAACAACTATGATGAAGTGCTTATTAAAAATTTCCAAAAAAAGCTTAAATGTATTTTGTAGTGAACATAAACGCAGTATAGTTTCTATAAAATGTTTAGTAAAAGATGTATGCAATTAAGATCTTTGTCAAAGATTATAATCTTTGAATTTATGGACAAAAATACCTCTTTAAAAGTGAAGCTATCACCTTTTAATAGCTGAGAATTGAAGAGTTTAGTCCACAGCAGTCCTCCAGTATGTTTATGAAATGATGTCATTGGGGAGCCATTCCCATCTGCCACAGTGATACCAGCTTCCTTATGGGAGAAAGTTTCGCTTTGTACTAAAAGCTTGAAAAAAAAAAAAGTCCATCAATCTTCCAGCAATTCTGCTCCTTTTCTGTGCTCACTCTCATTTCGAGCTCATTGGTATGAATCCTCCGGTGAATAGCCTGTGATTGCAGAGGATGAGCTTTCTGGTGCCATTTAATTGCTGGTGGAAATTACCAGCATGGGCTCAGCGGAGGACGAAAGGCCGATTGTATACGTTTTCAGAAAGGTGCAGATGATTGCAAAGTCAATGGAACAGCCTGGCTAATATGGAGTCCGAGAACTCTGAACTAACTAGAATGTATCACTGATAATATGATAATCTCTGACTTGGATGTATGCAGACATTTTACATAAAAAGTTCTGGTGCGCATGGAGTAGGATTGCTAAACGGCTGCAAGTAGAATTGAGCTGCATTCATTTTGAAGCAAACAAGTTGTAGGAAACCCAAAGTAGTCTTCTTGCCCTCTGATTAATATCCAGTGTATGTGTAACACTCCCTGATTAAACAAAGATTGGCCTTCCACTGTGACTCTAACACAAATGGTTTGTTTTCTATTAACAGCTGTTAATGTTTGTAATTTTGTGGGCTCCTCAGCATGTCCTAATTGCTTATTGTGTCTCCTCCCAGCTGAGAATGGATATTAAGTCTCTACTAATTACTGCTCTTTATAAGCAGCCACTGCGAGAACACGCGGTGCTATCTTTCTCTGTCTGCGAGAGGATGATCTAGCATGGTTTATTGATTTATTAGCCGCCATTGCTCTGTGTTCCATTACCAGCTTTGATTTAATTTGTCTTAGCCAGATGTGCTGACTATTAACAGAGGAGGTAAGGTAAGAAGGTAAATTATCCCACCTTAAACTAGGAGTTTTTTTTAGTCCTTCTGGGACAATGAACATCCAGGCTTGATTTATTCCTGCCTGCTCTTTCAGAGTTTGACGCAACTCTGTATTGTGGGAGTTGGCTGCTCAAGGCCACCTCAAGCTGTTAGTCTAAAGGCTTTTTTAACCTCATGTCTAAAATGTCTGATTGAAGAAATCATTTAGAAAATTCATATGTACGAGATCCAGAGCTGTAGTACTGCAGAAGTCTATTATATTTCTTGTGTTCTACATTTTTTGATATGAGTGACTATCTATGTGTCTACTATTTATGTTATGTACCTTAACAAATAAATAGTTGATTGTTCGTGTCTGAGTGTAAGGAGGGGTGTGACCACCAGGAAAGCAAGTACAGAACTAAAAGAAACTAATGAACAACTGGGGATATATGGATGTTGGGTGTAATCATAAAGAATATTTGCTGGTACACATGCTACTCTCTTGAATCATGACATAAGCCTAAAATTCTGATGAGGATAAAAAAGTGGGGAAACCTCAGCTATTTGTTTATTGGGAGATAAAGCAGGTAGGCAGCAGCAACGATAGGCTGCTACCTAAATACATAAATGCTACCTAATTTGGGTTGCCAAATTACAGCTACAGCAGGTTTACTGGCAGCTAAACTCACCAGATTTAAACTAGCAGCCACTCTCCCACCCTGTATGTTGGATAACCATTTCGGCACCGTAGTTGCATCACTTGACTGTAAGCTTTCCTTCCTGACTTCACAGGCAGTATGACCATGTCCATGGAGGGCTTTGGTCCTGACAGCGTCTTCGCCACGCCTGCAGAAGACAACGGCCAGTATCGCATCAGCCGTAGCCTTGTGCGCTCCGCCGAGGGCAGCACCGTACCCCTCACCCGAGTGAAGTGCCTGGTGTCCATGACGACGCCACATGACATACGCCTGCACGGGTCGGCCGTCACGCCTGCATTTGTGGAGTTTGACAGCTCGCTGGAGGGCTTCGGGTCAGTCAATATGATTATTAACAACTGAGTTTGAGTGACTTTTTATCCTGGAAAAGAGGCTCTTTATACTCCTTATGTGAACTCCACTACACAGGAAGGTTTCCTGCTGCTGGAAACTGAGTTGATGAGAGAGCTAAGACTGAACCAGACACTAAAACAGTGAAACAATGAGCTAAAAGAGGCACTTCAAGCAGTATTTATTTGTTACAATACTAACGTGAAAAGGATGATAGATGTAAGAAGGTTTAAACTGTCCCTCAAGCCACTTTTTTGTGATTTCTGTCTCCTTCAGAGCTCCTGGAATGGATCTTTTCATTACATGCTTATAAAAATGTTTTTGCAGCAACAGATGATGCCACTACTCCGTAAACCACTTTTCTCTAAATCTTTCTCTGTGTGGATCAATTATCCTCACCAGTGACACACACCTCAGGGTGCCACGTTATTTTTTATATCAATTAAACAGGTTGTGTGTGTGTGTGCACGCGCGCGTACGTGCGTCTGTGTGTGTGTGTGTGTGTGTGTGTGTGTGTGTGTGTGTGTGTGTGTGTGTGTGTGTGTGTGTGTGTGTGTGTGTGTGTGTGTGTGTGTGTGTGTTTTTTTTTTGTTGTTGTTTTTTTACCTTTCAGCAGCACCATGCGACTGACTCAGCAGGGGACCGTTATTCGCCTCCAGTTGTGGAGCCTCGCATACAAATAGGTTTATTTTCCGCCCTTTATGTCATACGACATCTCGTGCAGTGTTTTGGGGGTGCTGCTGCTGACACGCTCTGCTGTGCCCCCGAGCTGTGTGTAGTGTGTTAGCGGGTCAGTGGAAAGATGTGACCTTGGCAATTCACCAGCACACTTTAGCAACACATACATGACACATGCACACATGTTACACTGACACACAGTAAACAACTGCTTAGAGAGACTTGAGATTATATGTGATGTTCTTCATTAATATTCATTAAGGATACAGGTTTAAGAAAAAGGGAGGCGTCTTGCAAAAGGTCATTGTAGACGTTTTCTGGCAGTTTAATGGCAAAATGCCAAAGGTCATTTCCTTTGTTTACCTGGCCAGCATTAAATTACTAGATGGCATCAGTTTGATTAGAATTATGTGTATATATTATGCTGTTGTAGACTAAGGCAGCAGATGGAGGAATTATAAATGTGAATTATCCTGGTTTGTTTGGTTATTTCCAATGTCCTGAAGCTTTTGTGTGTTGTTTTTCAAATACACCTTCAAGGACAGCACTCACCAGCCATAGCTAGCCTTGCATTGTGTCATTTGATACACCAGATTTGATACCCATCACACACATGCCAGATTTGTCTTCCAGACAGAGGATGTTGTCGAGGTACCTTGACCGGGGTGTGCCAAAAAAAAAAGGATACAATTGCTGTTATTCTGAGCTTTTTTTTTAAGATATATTTTTTTGGCCTTTTTCAAGCTTTTATTTGATAGAGACAGCTGAAGAGTGACAGGAATCTGGGGAGAGAGAGAAATGGGGAACGACATGCAGCAAAGGGCCGCAGGTCGGATTCGAACCCTGGGCCGCTGCTGAGCCTTCGTACATGGGGCGGATGCTCTACCAACTGAGCTAATTGACACCCCGCAGTGACGTTAAATGTCATATCTTAATATGACATTTAACGTCATCCTACATCCAACCCAACCAGTGCGTTAGATTGTTTTGATATTTGATACATCATACGCTGCTGACTCAGTCTTTTCTGTGCTGAGCTTATAGACATAAAAGTTGCCAGAGTGAAGAAACACTACGTATGATCTCAAAGTGGCACAACTGTTTGATGAACTAATCTGACCTTTACCATTTACTAGCTGTTTTCTGGAGCTTTCAGTCGCATCTCACAATCTTCATCAGTGGATTGACTTTGCTCAGTTTTTCTCAGACCGTGAGATGCGGCTGAAAGCTCCAGAAAAAGTTGGTGGACGTAGAGTTAAAAGTCATTTTGTCAAACTACTATTTTCAAGGTCAGGAATGAGCTTTCACACAAAGCATCTATGTGTAATTCCTATCAAATATCCATTGATTTTGGTGCATTGGTATCGTATCAAATTTAAGGTTCTCTTAAGGCGCTGGTGTCCAGATCTCCATGTTTTAAAGAATGAAACGATCCATCCTCTCCTATTACTCAATGTAATTATCCACAACAAAATACCTTCAAATCCTCAAGACCAGAGGGCAAGACCAGATGCCTTTGTCTCACTGCTTTAGAAACCACCACTCACCCACCCATCCATATGTGCTGGTCCGTACTTCCTCAGCTGTCCTGTTTCTTTTACTCATAAGAGCTCTTTGGACTCATCGCAGCAGCCGCCTCAGAATAGAACATGGAGTTTCTCCGGAAGACACAGCAAAGCAGCAGCAGCAGCACACAGGCAACGAGGCACTGGCCCACTTTCTGCTCAGCATAAACAGAAGACACACACACACATGTACACACCCACACACACTCCCCCCTCCTTCCTCTCCCATCTGCCACCATGAAATATTGATGCCCCTGCTGCTATTAGGAATCACACATACAGTACATGCACATAACTACACTCTATCATACACAACACACGCAAACACACTAATGCACTCTCACCCAGCCAGCCATCTCACAAGGAGCTAGGAATATGTTATTAGTGTGGGTGGATGGGGGTGTAAGAATTAAGAAAACTGTATTTCATTCTATCTGGAAAAAGAAAAAATATCATTTGGCAGGCTAGTGAAATCCCTGGAGTGTTTTTTATATATATATATATTTTTAGTTTAACATGTCTTCTTAGCATTCATGTAGTTATTCAGCAGCAGGATGGTGTTCTTGTTAGTTAGACAGTTAAACAGAGTGTCTGCCCTTGAGAAGTGTCCTTGGGTGAGTCATTGAATCCCTGCCAGCTTCAGGGTTGCTGTCTCGTAACTAACCCTGACCTCTGACATTGCTGTCCAGGTGGAGAAACAAAGAGAGAGGAAAAAATCTGCCCATTTTGGAGCTCATGTCTCGTTATTTATAGAGAGCTAATAAAAAGATCTTATAGTAAATGGATTATATATGTAGGGCTAATTATTAAAATAACCACTTTTATTCATGTAGTCTGTGCACAGTTTCTATCACTAATTATATGAAATGTCAGAAAAAAAAATCTCAGTTCCTCAGAGCCCAATCCAACAGATAATCCATTTAGAGAGATATAAAACAGAGAAAACTATTTTTGGTTTTAGGAGCTGAAACCAGGGATTGGTTGGGAATTCTGTACTTTGAGCATAAGGCTGATTTCTTAGTGTCATCAAATATAATTAAAAGAATAAATAGATAAATAGTGAATCTATCAGACCAGCAATGATTGTTGAATGATTGTCTGTGTTTCCAAAGCCTGATGTGTTCTTACCTCTTCCTGTCATAGAGCTCCATTGTTGTCCAAAAAATATTAAAAACACATTGATGAGCCACGCTAGGTGTAGTTTATTTTGGGTTTGTCCCACATACACCGCCCTTCAGCTGGAAGTTTTCAATAGAGCCTCAAATGTGAATTCATCCACAGCTGAAAAAGGACCCCAATAAATGTACCACTGTCCGGTTGTTTTAGGAAATGACTGAGTTTCTTTGAAAAATTAAACTATATATTTGTGAGGTCTTAAAACATTTTAAGTTCCCAAGCGTTTTGTTTTAGTAGGACCCAACAGGCTTAGGGCAAACTAACACATTGTTGGCTTTGGTCTTTTTATTTAATCTTTTGCGCGACAGTTATATGTCCTTTGTTGTTATGATGTAGAGATCTTTGAGTTTTCTTTGCGAATGTGATGCTCGGTTACATCAGGAGCCCTTTTAGAATTGTGCTCATTGTCTCTGGAAAGTCAGGAAAAAAACAACATAAATCCCCAGAGTACCGGTGTCTTCAGTGCTGGTTCAGGCTGATTAGAAAGGAGAAAATAGCACATTCACCGAGGGGCAGTGAGTCAGCAGAACACAAACGCCAACTCACAAGTGAAATCATTTGTACTTTCATGGAATGATTGTCAGTCTTTGTCCGCTGTAGAATTCCTTGAAAAAGTGGATAACAATGTGTACAGACGTACTTAAATGTATATTAAATAAAATAAATGTCTATCATGTTAGAAGCTTACTGGAGACTTTTAAACCTTTTACATTTGAGATTTCTATGCAGTCATCATCCTATTTTTATGGTTAATAACCATCAAAATCAGCATTAACCTAACCTACCCCAAAGGAACACCTAGATGGCAGCTGTTAATATGAGAATGACTCAATCACAGGCAAAGTAGATCATACATTTAGCTATTGTATCAGTATCTCCTGAGTTGAATTCCTCTAATAATGAAAGTACAGGAAATTATTTTTTGAATGCAAGACACCAAAAATGATGTATGTCAAACCATTCCTTTTGATTTTCACTATTTAAAAAGCGAGCAAAGATTGGGTCATTTTTCTTATGCAATTCTCTACAAAGGAAAGTGAAACTGCAGCAATAATTCAGGACAAATCAGAGGAAACGAGCACAGTTCTAAAAGGGCTGCTCGTGTAACCGAGCATCACATTGAGCGCTGGAAAAACACAGCTCAGCTTCTGTCGAAAACTCCAAGATGTCTACAGCATAACATCAAAGGACATGTAACTGCTGCTGAAACAACTAGCCAATTAACTGCACCAAAGGACTGAATAAAAAGACCACAACGATGTGTTTGTCTAAATACTTCTTGAAGCCGTTGTTTCTGACCGAATCAATAAGATTGGGACCTTAAAAATCCTCACAAATATATATAGTTATTTTAAAAAGTATTTCCAAAAACAGCTGGCCTGAGCAGATTCCTTTTGAAAAATTAGACTGAATGTATGCTTTCATCCCACCTTTATCCTGCTTTCATACATAATTAATCCGTGAGTATTAGGCAGTTGAAATTTCCATATTATAATACAAAACTCCTGTGTCTCTGGCATTTGAATTACCCGACTTCAGATGAGTTTTTTTTTCTAATAGTTTATCTCAGGGATGAAGCTGGACTGTGGCGGTAATTCAGCAAACCTGCAGTAAATGTCTTTTACAATAACAACACGTGTAAGCTGACAACGTTTTGTATCTGTTGCAGCTGTTTCCCCAGATAACGGTCATTAATCTGTCCTCTGTTGTCCTGCTCAGATGCCTGTTTCTGCCCAGCCTGGCGCCCCACAATGCTCCAACCAACAACACCAACGCCTCAGGGGTCAACGACGGAGCAGTGCTGAGCGGCATGGGTACAGGTAAGGGTGTTTTTCATTATTGGATTGTATGGTACAAGGGTTACCAAATTTGCCTCCATATTTCAGCTCGTAATATGGAGACACATTGACCACTTGGAGGTGTGTTGCGATTTACTGGCATTGACCACTGACAGTATAAAGGTATAAGGCTCATACAGTAACTGTACTGTCTCACAACTGTCTGCAAACTTCACCTCTTTTGTCAACAGTTTTTATTCTTGCAAAACAGGGTTATATAAATTCACATGGCACAACGTAGCCAATATGACGTTTTCTCTCCAAGGGGTCAACCATGCTAAGATGGTTTGCAATTGGTGAAATCAAAGTTTCCACGCGTGATTCCACTGAAAAATATGAACTACTTTTTATGGTCTACACTTTTGCTAATTTGTCACCCATATACAAAAAAGGATAACCAGAAGAAAACTCCAGGCTGGCTGACACTTGGCCATATTGTTGAGCTAGCTTTTTGCTTCTCAGGGGGAACAGGGGTCACCTGACCAACAGAACCACTGAACAGACATCAGCTGTGCAGTGTGACACGGTCCTTCAAAAAATAAAAGTGCTGTGCTAGAAATTGACTGACTATAACTATGGTAGGGAACCACTGATTTAATAAGTCATTTCTAATATCCACTGAAGGAAAGCAACAATACAGCCCATAACCGGTTTCAGAGTCTGGTGTAGATCATGATTCTGGCAAGTCATCTTACTTCAAACTAAACTGAGGAGGAGCTGCCCAGTTAACATGAGAGCCAGCAGTTTTCAGTCCATAATAATGTTCATCTTATCGACAAACAGTGTGTGCGAGAGAGAAAATACCAAAAGAAACTACATAACAATTTTCTACAGGAATGAATATCTTTATAGACGCATGTAGTTGATCCTGACTGAAGATGTATTCTGAATAAAAATGTTAGGAGTGTTTTGAGTTGATGTTTTGCAGTAAGAGGGTGTAAGTGCAACTCACTGGATTGTTGGCACATTTCATTTGGCTTTTCATTTTCTTCAAAACATTGCGGGCACATTGTGTAACCGTGGCAAAGTATTTAAATATCAGGGTGGGATTTAACCGCCAACCAAAAGCCAATTTCTGGTACATTTTTGTCACTTTACCAGCTAGTTTGGCAGACAACAAAGTGTTAGTTGGCAAAATAAGTTTTTTTTCTTGTCCCCATGGTATTAACATGTTCCATCATTGTTTTTAGAAATTATACATTTATTTAACTGAAGCAGTGAAAGAGTAAGAATAGATTCTGATGACTGAAATCTTTAGATCTTTTCCTGCTCCACATCCCACATGATGTTAACTCACTGTAAGATGGACTGTATCCCTCTTTTTAACCAAACACATACCTCTCACATTATTGCACTGTCTTCCTCCTCACTTCCTCTTTTTCCTCCAGTTCACCTGTGTTCCTGTCATCTTGATTCTCACTTTCTTTCTTCCTCTTGTGGTACGTTGTGATGTTTTCAGTTTTCATCGTTTGTGCATACAAAAGAAGAACTACAACAAATAAAACCCAAACAAGCAGCCACTCTGATCCGTGTGTTTCACCTCCCTCCGCGGTGCACACAGATTCATATCTGCATTTGCAACCCCTGTGTCCCCTTGGGCCTTTAGTTTATTGTTAACTGGTTATGTAGTGTGTTAAAAACAAATCTGTTACAAAATGCATTATAAAAACGTATTTTTACCAGCAGAGATTTTACATAGACCTGAAGGCAGAGATAAATTTAATCTATGACGTTATGGTTTATTTTGTAGTCTGTAGCCTCATTTAGTATTTATGAAGCACTCCTCTCCTCTCCTCTCCTCTCCATTTTAATTCTGTTCTTTTCATTGTTCATCTCATTATCCAACCCTCGATCCTTCTTTTCTTCTTCCTTCTCTTACTTGTTTCTCCTTTACTATTTCTTCCTCTCCTTCCCTCTGTCCCTCTTCCTATTGTCTCCCTTCCTTCCTTGATTCATTTGTCTCAATCCCCTTCTTTCCCCTCCTCCTCTGTCCTTCCCTGCTTCCTACTCCTATCGCACTGCTATCTGACCCACATTCTTGGATGACATCATCAAGAAGCTCATTCATCAAAATATCCTCAGTCTGCTCAGGAACTCATAGCACCTCTGTTGTGTCAACCATCTACTGATAAGAAATAGATGGATCCCTCAAACCAGTTTCCATCACAGTGTATTTGGTCTTGCAGCAGTCCTGCTGCAGCTTTTGCTGCAACATTAATGGATTTTTTTTTCTTTAATCCAAGTCCATAGTCAGCTCCACAAATCAGACCTAATATAATGGTATCAGTAAGCTTGCATTTAGCTTGTAGTTGGGTGTCTCCGCCAGTGAGACCTAATGAAAAATCAATCCTTGCTCATCTGGCTCAGAGCATGGTGGTGTGCCAGCAGACAGTGAAGTATGTTATTCTGGCTGATTTTAATTTGGCCAAGTGTGAAAACCTGTTGAGTGATTGCCTGATCCTGAGGCACAATGAGTTTGCATCGCTGTGAAGTGTTAGTTCACGACATCTTGGCTCAAACCTTTCTGCATTTTGGCAGCTCAGTCCAACACAGTGTCACTTATTTTGACGTTTTATCATCTGTTTTTGATAGCAGCACAAGATATTAGCAGCTTAATTCTGCCCTAAAGGGTTAGTTTAGATGTGTGCTCACTCTATACTATGTGTTCTGCTCTGTGCGACAAGAAGCTATACTGTATGAATAAACTTGAAACAATTTAGTTCAGTCTTTTTGCCATAGATATAGCGGTGAAGTGAAATGCTTGCAAACTTGTGCGAAATACAATGATAAGCCAGAAAAATGATGAATGACTGAAAGAAACTAACCGGTACAGGTGAGATAAGATGACTCGAGGAGCTTACTGATGAAAAGTAAACACAATGTTCAAGGTCATGAGAAGCATTAAGACAAATTGAGAGTGACAGTATTAAACAAAATAAAGTCAAAGCTGCAATGCATGAATAATATCCACATCGCACGCTTTGTTTCTATTTTACCGCTGTCAGCAAACAGCGCTGTCAAAATTGTAAACAAGCTTCATTTTGGCTGTAATATCAATATGGCAGCAACAAAACAAGAATAAATGTGCAGTCTGTCCAGAAATGAGAATTTCTCTGATACTCATTAAATAAATTAAAATGTTTTTATAGACAGAAAATACCTCCTAATGGTAGAAACCCAATATGATGTGCAGATTCAGGCATCCTGATGGCAAATCTGTGTGTTTTACACAACTCACTGGCACATTATCAAGATTTACATGTTATGGTAGGATGCAGTGTAGGCAGCATTGTGACGAACAGACCGTTCTGTAGTTTCCTTCACAGTGACAGTAACACAATAGTGTGAACTACCTTCTTTGACCTATTTTTCTTCCACCTTTTTCACCTTCAGGGGAGCGCCTGTTCCCTCCTCCATCAGGCCTGAGCTACTCCACCTGGTTCTGCGTGGAGCGTTTCAGCACGGCTCCTCAGGCCCACCCGGTGCGACTGCTGACCATCGTCCGTCGGGCCACGTCCTCGGAGCAGCACTACGTCTGCCTGGCTGTGGTGCTGTCCGCCAAAGATCGCTCGCTCACTGTCTCCACCAAGGAGGAGCTGCTGCAGACCTACTGTGAGCACAGCAGGAACATTTGACAGCCAACAATTTCATTTATTATATTAGGTCGTCTTTTTTTAACATCATGTATTCGAATGCGGAAAATATATATTGTGTTTAAAGTTCATTTTTTTTAAGTGTTGACTTGTTGGGAGGGGCAAAGCAGTAACCCAGAGTCCTCTGACTCATCGATACCACCTCACTTCCCCCTCCCTCTCCCCCAATCAAGCAGCGGACGAGTCCAGCGAAGAGGCTTCCTTCTATGAGATCCTGCCCTGCTGTGCTCGTTTCCGTTGCGGCGAGCTGATCGCTGAGGGCCAGTGGCACCACCTGGTGCTGGTCATGAGCAAAGGCATGCTGAAGAACAGCATGGCCACGCTGTACATCGATGGCCAGCTCATCAACACCGTCAAGGTATGAATGACATCATACATGCACAACATCTCAGGAAAAATGTTCCTCAGCAGTTTACTGGACTGAGCCTTTAACGGAAATACTGGCGTACACATTGCACCGAGTGCAAATGTTACTGTCATATAGTCATCAATACACAGTTGGGTGCAGTTTATAAATCCACAAATTAGCGCTGCAGCTAAAGATTTCATGAGTGAGTCACAATTTATAGATATAGATAGTTAAAAAAGGCTCATAAGAGATCACTATGATTTAATGACACGCCTTGAAATTTGTCTGGTCAACAGTCAACCTAAAGTTATTAAACTTACAATTAAAATGTTGTACAATTACAGTCTAATTGAGAATCCGAAGGTATAGAATGTTTATTTTTGTTTGATAAATGACCTAAATTATTAATTATCCATATTGTTGTAGATTAATTTTCTGTTGATCGACTAAGTGATGATTCCAGTTATACAGTCCTTTTCAAAGAGAATGTGTTTAGACTATTCTGATGTGCATCATTTCCTATTGTCATTATCATATAATGTAGATGGGTGGAAATACACACAGCAGATATCTGACTGCACATCATTATCTGCTCGTATATACTAAAATATGATTTTATAGATGACTGTAAAGATGTAAAGCAGCTGAGTGAGTACATCCAGAGATTTCTTTTATTTTGAGTCAGTGGATGGCGCAGTGATATTCTAGAAAATAGCATCAGCAAGCAACAAGTAATTCGAATCAAGTCTTGTACGATGAGCTCAGAATGTTCAGATCACTGACCGCTATGTTGATAAAGAAGCAGACATATATTTCTAAACCAGGCTTTAAACAGTAGCCCTGCAGCACAGAAGTCAGCAGACTGTGATGTGGCTTGTGGTTTAGTGACTTTAGATTCCCCTGAGATTAGGAAGCAGAGCAGCGAAACCGCTCGGCAGACCGCAAGTCTCAGCTTCCTCTTGGCACCACTGATGACAACGGCTTCATTTCCTGCTGAGGTTGTCGTTCAGGAAACAACAAGCTGGTCATGTGCACCTTATGTGTCTGTGTGCATGTAAGAGTGTACTTGTGGGTTTTTTGTGTCTGCTGTAAACAGTGTCTGTAAAGCACAAATCATCTCTCATAAGTGTGGTCCATTAGATTCATTCATAGCAACAAGTATCTACCCAGTAACAAGAACAATGGTTGCTTCAATAAAGCTTAGCCCTCCGTACACCTCCTGCTAAGAGTGCATCTTCATTAGCCAACATTGTTTATCATTAAGAGACTTCATCATATATTAAAGTGCTGATCATTTTTCACTTCATCTGTATCCCTCCCACCCATTCTCCTCCAGCTTCACTACATCCACAGTACACCAGGAGGCTCTGGCTCCACCAACCCTCCTGTGGTGAGCACTGTGTACGGGTATGTGGGGACACCGCCTGCCCAGCGCCAGCTCTCCAGTCTGGTGTGGCGTCTTGGGCCCAGCCACTTCCTGGAGGAGGTCCTACCTGCCCCCAGCGTCGCCGCCATCTATGAACTGGGACCCAACTACGTGGGCAGCTTTCAGGCTGTCTACCTGCCCTGTGAGTGGTCGCCTTGGTTTTATCTTCCAGTGCGATGTTCAAAAAAATCTTTGCCCTCTTGTGCAGTTTATTCTTTAAGTGTCACTCCTGTTTGTCTCCTCACTTTTTGTCATTCATCCCCTTTCCTCACACGTCTCCATCAACCTTTTTATTTTAAATCTTTATGTCCTTTTATTGTCCCAGGTAAAGACTCGAAGACAGAGGTAGCACCTACCTCCCCAGTGGCATTGGTACCAGAGGAGAAGGTGTCTTTTAGTCTTTATGCACTCTCTGTCTCCACACTCACCGTGGCCAAGATCAGGAAAGTCTACAACAAACTGGACAGCAAAGCCATCGCCAAACAGGTCAGACATTTGTCTATATCTGGATTATTGTCAGACATACTGTAATTTCATCTGACTAATTAACATTTGAGACATAACTCTAAGTTATGCCAAAAATTAGTAGCTTTTGTCAAGCTGTAGCTGATGTAACGGAAAGAAACCACAAACTGCTGTGATGTTTTCAGTGCAGACCTTTAGCAAAATTGAAAAGTTTGCAGAGAAGAAATATTTATGTCTTAAATAATAAATAGATACACACACAAGAAATTCTGTGGTTTCTATTATTCACTCTTTAATGTAGGAGCACACACACACACATATCTATTATAAAGGCCAAACTCGCTACTCAAAAGAAATTATGCAGTCAGTCTCCTTGTTCCTTGGACGTTCATTCACACATATACACTATATGCATTTACAGTAACTAACACACCACCCTTTTATTCCACCAAGAGTGTGTGTTCGAGCCCGAAATGAGCTCCCTCCTCCATCCTTATCTCTCTCCCCACCTGTCAAGTTATGTCCCAGCCTGCTCTGCTGTCCCCGTTAAGCATCGGCCCACAGCGACTCACATGAAGCACACAGCAAAGAAGTGCAGAGGCAGCATTTCTTCTGCAATAGAAAGAGAGTGGTTTATGGTACCAGCAGTCAAGAGAATATGATAGTGTTTTTGTTTTATGAAAATACAGATAGTAACATTATCAATTCTTTCTCATTAAAATGAGGAAAATGCCACATGAAGGCATCTTTTCACACCTTTTTCACTTACTAAATTGGCCATCATGTGCAAATGAATAAATAGAACTAGAGCAACAGAGTGTGGTAGCTCTTTCTCTTCCTCCTAACTTGCTTAATTGGTCCCATATTTCATGGTAACTGGCTGAATAAAAGCCATTTTAAAAGGCTTGAGACCTTAATACAAGACTGCAGCTTTCATCACTAAATTCTAAGGCCCTTGAAACAACCACATCTACAAGAAGCCTGTTTAAATCTAATACAAAACAAACCATCTATAGGCAGAATATTGGACAGATCTGATAGTGACCAATGAGAACAGCATGCAAAATGATGAGAGAGTAAGAGAAATGGCTGTATACGTTTGTGTGTGTGTGTGTGTGTGTGTGTGTGTGTGTGTGTGTGTGTGTGTGTGTGTGTGTGTGTGTGTGTGTATTTTTTGGTTGGCATTTCTTTACTGAACCTCTTCCCTCCTGCCTTTTCAGCTTGCCGTGTCCTCTCATGAAAACGCTACTCCAGTCAAGCTGATTCATAACGCTGCCGGCCACCTCAATGGACCAGCACGTACCATTGGAGCTGGAGTCATTGGATATTTAGGTAAAATAAGTAACAAATAACAAATAACCCATAATTTCAGCAACAAATCCAGTTTGATCCAGTTTTGTTTTAATTGCTTCGGAGCTCACGAGAGTTTGAGAGTCACCAGAACCTCATTCTTCACTAGAAAATATACCTTTAATGATCCCTCACCTTGTTATATCCATCAAACTGTTATGTAGTATTTTATCCTTGAGCCCTGACGGGTGATTTATGCCCTTTGAGTAAATAGTTTTTTGAATGAAACTTATTGATTCTTGCACTTACACTGTGAGAAGATGTAATTTAACATGGTCGTATTCACACTGAAGCTTTTCCAAAGAAAAACACCTTTCCCTTGTTTCACACCTTCAGGGGTCCGTGCCTTCGTAGCCAAACCTGTGGCCACCAACCTACAGTATGTCGGTGGGGCAGCAGCCATCTTGGGTCTAGTTGCCATGGCGTCAGATGTGGAGGGGCTGTATGCGGCTGTCAAAGCTCTGGTGTGTGTCGTGAAAAGCAACCCGTTGGCCAGTAAGGAGATGGAGCGCATCAAAGGCTACCAGGTTAGTTTAACGCTGGTCACACGACACGTTTTGATATTCTGGATTGGGCCTGTAGCTTAAAATAAAACCAAAGCAAACCAGAAGTCATTGGTACACATTGGTGTGGTGTGGTGGGTTGACAAAACACGATGACAAAAGGTGGCAGGCTCTCATGGTCAGCTCCAGACTGTTTTATATTGAGAATGTTAATATACAGCTTCATCAGAGTAATTATTTGTAACTGTTCACTGTTATCTTTGTGTATTGATGCTCATATTCTCAATTCTCTAAGTTCTTAAGAATATTGTCATGCCATCATGGCTGTGAAAACTTATTATGGTTCATTTTCTGGAACACAAACTGAAAACCGTTGAACTATTTATTTTAACAAAAATGGGACACATTCAAAATGCAGGTGAAACGTAAAGCTTAAAATCTTTGTGCTGTTGTGCATCCCTTGCAGCTGCTGGCTATGCTGCTGAAGAAGAAGCGCTCTCTGCTCAACAGCCACATCCTCCACCTCACCTTCTCTCTGGTTGGAACAGTCGACAGCGGCCATGAGACCTCCATCATTCCCAACTCCACCGCCTTCCAGGACCTACTCTGTGACTTTGAGGTGAGGGCTTAAGAGGGAACAAATGGGACCAGTAAATGCTATTATGAAATCAAGTAATTAGATTCTGCAGCATTATTGCAGTCCAGCAGTTGAACCAGCAGAACTTCCTCCGCCTTTTGGCAGCTGACCAACCATGAGCATTTGTTCCACTCAGACTTATACCTGGCTGATGAAAAATTGATGATGAAAGAGAAATGATGAAAAAGAGAGTCGCAGGTATATTTTAGGATGTACTGACTGCTGCAACCAGATGAGAAAAAAGTTTCTTACTCGGCCACTCTGCCACCTCTCCTTGCCAGTAGTCTACGCTGCCAAACACAACTTGTGTTGCAGAGGTCTCAGTCTGCTCCTTCTGCTCCTCAGGTCTGGCTCCATGCTCCCTACGAGCTCCATCTGTCTCTGTTTGAGCATTTCATCGAACTGCTTACAGAATCCAGGCAAGTGTCAGATCTTTCTTTTCCTTGAAACGTGCCCTGAATAAAAAAAGTGATAGTGAATAGTGAATCATAATGAATATTTATTTAGTTAGTCAGTAAGTTAAGTTATTTGGCACCTTTTCTTGTTTTCAATGTCATCATTTCAGCAAAGGGGAAGATCTAACTGTGTGTACCACTTTCTGAACAGTGAGGCAGCTAAAAATGCCAAACTACTGAGGGAATTTCAGCTGATCCCCAGACTGCTGCTGACCCTGAGAGACACCTCATTGTCCCAGCCGACTGTAGCTGCCATCAGCAACGTGCTCAGTCTGCTGCTGCAGGGCTTCCCCAACCCATACGATCTGCTGCGGTAAACACATTTTCAGACATACCTGCCCACAAGGGGTAAAATTCTTGTACTGTACGGAAAGCAAAACAGTAAACAAAAACTCAAATTTCTGTTTTGTTTTTCACCTCATAGGTTTGGCCAGTTCATCTCCTCTACTCTCCCCACATTTGCTGTGTGCGAGAAGTTCGTCGTCATGGAAATCAATAATGAGGAGAAAATCGATGGAGGTAACAATGAATTAAATGCAGTAACGTTCTTCTTGTTTATGCTGGTAAACACAAAAGCAAGTATTTTGAATCATATTGAGTGAGTAAAATAGATAAATATATGTTCAGCTTTTAGTCTTTTCTTTCGCCAAGTGGAATAAACAACACATTTTCTGATCTGTCTCAAGGGAATGACGATGATTTCGGCGGTCTCCTGTCAGCCAACCTCATTCTGCTGAGAAACCGACTGCTGGACAACCTGCTCAGACTGCTCTTCACCACTAAAGAGAAGTGCTCCGTCAATGCCCAGTAAGACAGAAGTCTCTTTAAAAATACATTTTTAGTAACACCGAGTCTGGACTGTCAGTTTATGCAATTTGCTCTCCGTCACTCCCTGCAGGGCTTGTGAGGAACTGGTGCGGACGCTGGGCTTTGATTGGCTCTTGATGTTTATGGAAGAACATCTTCACTCAAGTACGGTCACCGCAGCTCTGTGGATTCTGGTGGTGTTGCTTTCCAACCAGTCCATCCTCAACCGCTTCAAAGAGGGCCTGTGCGGAGGCGGCTGGCTGGACCACACCGACTCCGTCCTGACCAATAAGATCGGCACAGTACTGGGTGAGTTCACAAGCCTGGGGTGGCTTCATGACCATCACATGCAATCTGAAACACAGCATTAACATTAACATTCCCTACCACAAGAGTCAGACGCATGCAGCAGTAATGTGCAGTGTATATACTGTATGTTGTAATATGGCTCAGCAGACGCCTCTCCTCACTCTGGCAACGCTTTCCGTCGGAGTTGGCCTTCGTTCAGTAAACAGAAAGCTGCACAGTTTGTGCGCCGCACAGCCAAGGGTTCGTCTTCTCATTTTTTGCCTCCCTGCTCTCCCCGCTGCTGCGACTGTAGTCCCTCCTGAGCTCAATGGTTTTCAACCACATCAATTCGTCATTTTACTCTTGCCTCAAAATGATGACTTTTTTTTCTTTTTACATGCCTTTTCATGCTCTAATTATTCACTATTTAAGCACATTGATGACAAAAATAAATGTACACTCACACATATGAATATTAGATCTTTTAACTATATAACAATATCATCTTACGGATCTCCAGGTTAAGAACCATTGACCTTGCTTATGAAAACCACGCTGAGTAGTGACATGGCCTAACAGAACTACCACTGCTGTAGCATTGTCAGAATGTGTGCTCTCAGGTTGAAGCCCTTAGTGAAATTCAGATTTGGAGTTTGTCATCCAGCTCAACCAAATCCTTATCTTTGAGGTTATTTTGTTAGTGCTCAGTTTCCAATTCAAATCCTGCCTGAATAGCTCAGTTAGCAGATTACAGTCTTGGTTATTACTATAACCATCCCTTCAATAAACCCCAACAAATCCCCAAACAATGTACAACAGCTGTATTCAGAGTTGCCTTAGTCAGAGGGTGTATGCGGTAATGCTACCCCACCCGTCTGCCTTCATGCAATATTCTTAACTTTCTGACCTAACTCTTTAGGCTTCAACGTGGGCCGCAGTGCCGGTGGGCGCTCCACTTTGCGAGAGATCAACCGGGACGCTTGCCACTTCCCAGGATTCCCTGTGTTGCAGACACTGATGCCCAAACACACCAACGTGCCGGAGCTCTACTTCCTGCTCATGGCGCTGTTCCTGCAGCAACCTGTCACAGAGCTGCCAGACAGCCTGCAGGTACATGTTAGTACACCCGACCTTTTTTCTTTTCCCACTAATACGAATGAATCTGCTCAGTTCATATTTGATCTGAATTTTACTGGACAAATGAATGCTGTTCATTTTTTTATTCTCTGGAATCAGTACATACTGTATGAAATTCAAACATGAGACATTAAAGTTTCAGTTCAAATTTACATATGTTAAGTAAAACTGGGGGTCAGATTTTGTTTTGTTATGTTACTACTGTTCTTGTGTGTTCATATGTAGTGTGTATATTACCCCAGTGTGTGTGTTTATCTTCTCAGTTTGACCTGGACTCCATCTGGACGTTCATCTTTGGCATGCCGGCCTCCAGTGCGACAGTAGTGGGCTCTATCCACAACGTGTACACAGAGGCTGCCTTTCTGCTGCTGGCCATGCTGCGCAGCATGCTCAACCTGGTGAGGACCACCGTTCATCCTACACTGTGACAAAAAAAACTTGGGCTTTTTTTAAATCAATCGTTATTTTCAGCATAGTCAAGCAAAACGTCTTTACCCAGAATTTGACTAATTAAATCGAACACCTTTTCCCAAAAGCATATAACTTTTGAACCATCTATACAGGGAGCTTATTTCTCAGAAAACTCTCATATGTCAGGCGTTCATCAGTGTTTTTTAAGTGGTTTCTTTTTAAACTCCATTTATCCAACAAAAATGACTCGGCACACGTCGTGTTTTCATCCTCATCCACACACTCACATCTGGGAGTGTCTCAGTGAAATGCACAGTGCTCCTCATGGGTTCCTTAAAAGTTTCACTCAACCTTCTGGGGATTAAGTGCCAGCACAGGCTGCTGCTCAATGTTCAACTTTACTTCGAAAACCAGCACTGCTTCTAGATGGGAAGTTTGAAAATGATTCATTCAAGTCAGTGTTTGGTTTGTTTTCTTGCATGTTTTCTTTCTAGCCATGGCAGTCAGAGGAGGAAGGTTCCTGGCTGAGGGAATACCCGGTCACCCTCATGCAGTTCTTTAGGTACCTTTACCACAATGTGCCCGACCTGTCACCAATGTGGCACAGCCCTGAGTTCCTCTGTGCCCTGGCAGCAGCTGTCTTCCCCTTCAACATCAGGCCCTACTCTGAGATGGTAAGGCTTTGCACACAAGTGAAGAAGCAATAAAAAAAAAACTGTAACCTTTACTGGTGATTAGAAGGAAATACAGCAACTTTAATAACAAATGCATGGAATTGGGTTTAAAACAAAAGAAAATCTCATTACCTGAGCCAATAATCACAGGTATTGATCAGTAACCTTATCAGTCTGCTGCACACATATTGTGGTTCTCTCCTAGGGGGCAATAAAATGTAACTTATTGCCCCTTTGGAATCTCCTTTTAAAATCATGGGCAATTTAATCACTGTAAACTACTGCGGTTTCAAGATCACAATGCAAGACACTGCAGTTTTTTCTCAGAGGAAAAGTTTTTTTCAGACAGTTTATTTTATAAGATAATTGCTCTTGCAGAGTGCCATTGAATTGAGTTGTTAGTACAAAATGTGGAGGAGGAAAGAATATGTAAGATTAGAAAATAAAGCAATGTCTCTAATTTGTAATATCTGTAATAGAATCGTGCTCTCCTGCTGTAATTGTAAAAAAAAAACATTAAAACTATTAATACATTTTCTCACTCCTTCCACTCCAGGTCAGTGATCTGGATGACGAGGCAGGTTCTCCCACAGAGGAGTTCAAGGCCTTCGCCGGGGACACGGGTATGAACCGCAGCCAGTCTGAATACTGTAACGTGGGCTCCAAGACGTCCCTGACCAATCACCCAGCCAAGAAGTACGTCTTTGACTTCATGAGGGTCCTGATCATGGACAACCTCTGCATGACTCCGGCCAGCAAGCAGACACCCATCATTGACCTGCTGCTTGAGGTGAGGAGACAACAAGGGTGACCGAAATCAAAAACTGGAGTCAGTCATCCCATGTAGCACCATAATTAAAAGATAATCACCTAATATTCTGTATGTCTATTAATGTAGCATTAGCAAACCCACACATCATAACTCTTAGTAAATAATAGTCCTTAATGTGTGTGTATGTGTTTTCTGGTACCAGGCCTCCCCGGAGCGCTCCACTAGAACTCAGCAGAAGGAGTTTCAGTCCAACATCCTGGATGGCGTCATGGAGCATCTTCTGGCTGCTGATGTCCTTCTAGGTAAGAATAAAGTTTGTTCGGTGTGTCTGCCAGCTTCATTGTTTTCACAGTATTTTATAGTTTTAGGAAAAACATAAACCTCAAATAATTTCCTGATGCTGCTGCATCTTAACTTAATAGTTCACTACCTGCCAAAGTGGCTAATAAGAAAAACTAGGTGAAGATTAGGTAGAAAATGGCCCGGATGAACATGCTGCAGGACAGTTTGGATCGATCACCATGAGTCAGCAAGTCTGCTAGCATGCAAGCATCTTCAACCTTGTCTTATATTTAGTCTACAGTCTGTAGTCTGTCTATTAAATGAGATACATACAGTTATAAATCATAAAATGTAGCTACTAACCTACAGCTCAGCTTGTTTTACATAATCTTTAACATAAACTGTATTATTTCTTGAAGGTCATCACTGCTACAAATCTCAAAATATTATTCTTACAACAAATAATTGTTAAATTGTAAAAAATATATATTTTGGTAGTTTGCAGAGTAGCAGTAGGGGGAATACTTAATTTTGTTTAATAATTTAATGTATATATGGAACTACTCTCTCTTGTTGCTTCTCTCCGTTCAGGTGAAGATGCCTCTCTGCCCCTCAGCAGCGGTGGCAGTTATCAGATTCTGGTCAACAATGTCTTCTACTTCACCCAGCGGGTGGTAGACAAGCTGTGGCAGGGCATGTTCAACAAAGACTCAAAGCTGGTGGTGGACTTCATCGTGCAGCTCATAGGACAGGTACGAAAGTCCAGACCGGACAGATTAACCCAAATGGCCAGTGTGGTTACAGGTGCTTCTTACCACACCCAACCACACCCATCAGTGACTGGATGTGGTCAGAGGTGGAACCTTTCAACCTGGGAGGACAGCAAAATGCTGCTTCTCAGCTTGGTGTTAAATCTTTGCAGAAGATTCCTGCTTGGAATAATGAGTTAAGAGCTGCATTTAAAATGGGATTTTCCTGCATCTTTGTCAGGCGGTGTACACTTTCCCTCCTTGTACCTCCAGAATCTAGCTGGAAGCGTTTGACCTTAAGAAGCCAAACTGCATTTACAATAAAACTGATGTTGGGCTATGTGCAGCAGGATTTCTTGTAAACAGCCTGCATTATCAGACTGGACACTTTTCTCCAGTGTAGCCGGAGGCAAACAGACGGCGTCTGTGTGCTGCATGCACTGGATGGTGAAATAGAACAGTCCTTCTGTGAGTCTTCTCCCAGTTAATATAACCAGTGGACACGCTTGGGATTAAATTAGATAAGCAGCCTCCATTTGACTGCAGGCCTCATTTACTCAGTTTAGGCACATAAATTATAAATGGCTGTTAGTCCATTTAGTGCTGACTGACAGGCGTGTATGTTTGTCTGTCTGTTTATATATGTATGTTGTATATGTGGAGTTGGATGTGAATTTATTGTAATTACGGTAATTTGCCTGTTTTTCTTGGTTTAGTTTTTTTTAAAACACAATCTTTGGTGCAGAGACCTTTCAAGTAAAGTCACATGTGTGGACTTTGTATTCTACTGTGCAAGTGAGAAGATTAGGAGATTATGCTCTGAAATTAATTTTTCAAACCATAATGCGCCTTCGAAATACCCCAGTGTGATTAAGATAGCCATGTACTTCATGCTGAGGCATACAGGAGGAATTATGTGTGTATTTGCTTTTCATTTAATCCAATTGTCTTGAAATGTGACGTCCTAATTCATACAGCAAGACAGTCCTTGAAACAGTTTTTTCATCTATTTATTCTGTTTTTATGGGCACACTATTCAACCAAATGATTGTAATATCAAGGACAACCCTAATATATTTCAAGCAAGTAGTTACTGCACTTTTCCCCTACATTCACAGAATACACAGTAATATAGAAGTTTTAGGACTTTGTTTCAATTTGCTTTCTTAACTTCTTTAATGTCAAGCCAAGTCTTGATGGAAAGAAGTTCAGTTCTCTGCTCAGACACTAAAACAACACTAGAATAACAACGCTACATTCACAGCCCTCTAACTGCTTAACCCAGTTCAGCCCTGATTACTCAAACAAATCTTCTTTCTGCTAAAATCTTTGCACAGCAGATTTATCCACATCCAGATTACAGAAATGTAACAGCCACACACACACAACTAAAGAACTAACATGCCAGATCTCATTTCTTACCTGTATTTCTCACCTTTCTCTTGTTTTCCTCTCACTTCTCTTTTTCCAGTCTAAGAGGCGTTCCCAGGGTCTTTCCCTCGACACAATCTACCACTGTTTGAACCGCACTGTGCTCTACCAGCTCTGTCGACCCCACAAGACGGTAGCTCAGCAGGTGGCCCTGCTGGACGCCCTGCGGGTCCTGACCGTCAACCGCAACCTGGTGCTCGGGCCAGGCAACCACGACCAGGACTTTGTGGCCTGCCTGGCTCACTGCTTTATCTGTCTGCACAGCGGGAGGTAAGATGACATAAGGCTTGTCTGTAACATGGTATCTACAGATCCTTAAAATATTTTTAAAAATCGATATTCATTTTATTTTTCTAAATTTAAGGCCCTTGAAGTCTGAGTGAAAAAAACCCAGAGTTCTTTACAAATATCTATGTAAGGGGAAAACATGTTTATAAATCATTTTGCATCTTGGTCCTGTCATGCTGAGACACTTTGTGAGAAACGACTTCCTGCTGATCACCATCGCCACTAGGAGCATTTTCACAAGGGGTTTGTGCAAGTTGTCCAAAAAACACCAAAGATCAGTGTGTGCGTTTAAAGAAGTTGGTTCAGCATTGCAACATGTAGCACTAAATGAGTAACATGACAGATTAAAAAAGACCAAGTGCTACATTTGGTTGTGTGAAGCATGTATGATTCATAACAGACTCATCACATGGCTTCTGTGCATATACTTTCAGTGTGGTGGGTGAGATGAAGAATGAGCAAACGTGTTTCTAATGAAGACACAAATTCTAGTTTTCTGTCTGAATCACATCAGACTAAATGACATTGAATGAAATGGAGCGTAAGAGAACAGATCCTTATATCCAGTCTTGCTATTAATTAGGGGTTTAACTAGTTAGCCTAGCTTTCACCTATTTGGGTTAGGTTAGTTATTAGTCATCACTATTTGTATTCTATAGTATATTTCATATTTTAATAGTTATTTTAAGCGGTTCTTCTGCTCCATCTATTTGACTACTGAAATGTGGTTTAACAGAGTGATGCACCTTGTTTTTATTTCCTCTGACTACTGTGATTTTGTTGTGTCCACTAACACACCATTGGAGGGCAAATGTGGCAAGTCTGTTTGTTTTTTTGTGCGTGTGTCCTGCCAGAAGTACTGATAGCTTCCAAAACTGCAGCAGGTGGGGAGACACTGAGTTTCCAACCATGCTGGGAACTCAATATGCTTTAACACCACATACTGTACGACTGCAGAGAAGCCAAACAATCTTAACTCTCCCTGTGACGCCGCCATCAGGTCTCTACGTGGCAGGTTGATACTAAGTCGCTGTGTGTTTCTCTATGCAGCAGTGTGGAGGGCTTCGGTCTGGAAGCAGAGGCCAGGATGACAACCTGGCATGTCATGATGCCCACGGAGAACGAGGCCGACACTACGCACAGCCATGACGTCAGCGAAGGTGTGAGACTGTATATATGTGTGTGTTTGTGTGTCGACAGTGAAGCTATTTAACCTTACTGACTGTTTGCATGTGTGTGGTGTTGAGTTTTTCAGTACCTCTGTCGGAACAAGTGTTTGTGGATGTTTTCATGGAGACTTGAAGTGTATTACAATTGACAGGAGGATTGTAAATGAATATGTATGTATTCATGAATATGAATATATATGTAATTACTGTCTATTCATACCAGAAATAGCCACACAACAGTCATTAAAGAAGACTGACTTGATAAAGAACCATTGTTGTCTTCCCTTTGCAGGCCGGCAGCTGCTGCTGAAAGCGGTGAACCGGGTGTGGACGGAGCTGATGCACAGCAAGCGTCAGATGCTGGAGGACATATTTAAAGTGTCCCTGCCCTGCAACGACAGAGGCCACGTGGACATCGCTACAGCCCGGCCGGCACTAGAGGAGCCGGCCTTGAAGAGCTGGCAGAACCACCTAGGTGAGGGACACTGGGCAACACACACACACACACACACACACAGAGACAAGCTGTGCTCTAGCTGAACATTTCCTTTCTGTTCTCGTTCCTGCTGGTTCTCTCTCTCATGTTACCTTCATCAGTGTTGTACTTTTGCTGATATAAGCAGAGCGGTGAGTTACAACCAACCACCTGCCAAAGTTTTGACTTAGTCTGTTGAACCAGACATAATGGCAGGTCACCAGATATAGTTAGAAAAGTTCAGTTCCAGTTTCTAGAAATTCATTCACCTTCATTGTGTTTTGCTGTAGATGAAATAGACACATTTTGCAAGTGCCAAATTTAAGAATTAGCTTTGGTTGGCAGTTTGTCAGCATCTTGCCTCTGCCTCTCGTTTGAAATGACTTGACTTGAAAGTGAGAAATGTTCAAATGATTGGTAATTTTTTCTTCGTCTGCGCTCTGCTCTGCTGTTCAGCCCACGAGAAGAAGTGCATCAGCCGAGGTGAGGCAGTGGCACCAGCAACCCAGTCCAAACTATCCAGGGTGAGCAGCGGCTTCGGCCTCTCCAAGCTGACAGGCGTCCGTCGCAACAAGAAGGAGAACAGCCTCAACAAGAACAGCCTCTCTGCACAGGTACACACAACCGACACTCAGTGCATGGCTGTAGATGATGTGCACAACAACCTTTGAGTATGTGTTAGTCTGCTTTGTTTCATTACAATCTGGTATTTCTGATCTACAGGAGACTTTCCAGTGGATGTTCACACACATCGCTGTTGTTCGAGACTTGGTGGCCATGCAGTACAAAGAATATCAAGAGGTTACTATGCTTACATCATTATATAATGAATTAAAAATGATTCATGGGTGCAGTTATAGTGAGAAACCAGCTGCGGGACAAAAAAACACAGTGTTATGTAACAGTGCAGTCTGGATGTCACTGCAGGGCAATAAACCAAATAAAAACACAGCACAGGTACATTTTCACAGGCTGCTCTTGCAGTTGTGACAGCATGTATAATTTGTAGCAACATTTTTAAAGTGACTCACCACTCACACCTCCTCCATCCCTCCACCTCCCAGCGGCAGCAGAACGCCCTCAAGTACGTGACCGAGGAGTGGGCGTCCATCGAGTACGAGCTGCTGCGTGAGCGGGGCCTCTGGGGCCCGCCCATCGGTTCCCACCTGGACAAGTTTGTGCTGGAGATGACGGAGGGGCCCTGCAGGATGAGAAAGAAGATGGTCCGCAATGACATGTTCTATATTCACTACCCATACATCCCTGAGATAGAGCCGAACACCAACTCCGCACAGGTATTCAGCTTTAAATCTTTAAATCCCCTACAGCACTTTGAGCTAACCCGAAGGAAGTGTTGAAAACCTCTTTAGTGACATACAGTGAAAGACAATATGTTTTTTCTCACTTCTCAATATTTTTAACAATGACGCCTGTAGAAAATAGACTTTGAGACTAAATTTATTAAATTTAGCTGATGTCTTCACCACAGTAACTTAAGAATGGCCGCAGCCTCCAAACATTGATCATTAAATTTAAAATAACTTTGCAATAAATAGTAGTAGAACAGCAGACGTAGCAATGTTTAGTATTTGTGTGACACTACAATAATCATGTTAAGTATTAGTAGCAGAAGAGAGCGGGTTAAATGCTTTTTTAAACTGAAAACTATCCTGTTGAAGTAAGTAAAGGATGATATGTGAAGTCATGGCACAAACGCCTGTATTTAAAATACATATTAGTCTGACTGCAAATTTTACATCCCAAACAGAAATGTTGGGAATAAATTCATATTTAAGAAATAGATTCCTCCATAACTCCAGAGTAGTCAACTTGTAAGAATAGCTCTCCTGAAATAGAGCTCTTGGAAGAGCTCATCGGTGTCATGTGAGGAAGTGACACCAGCAGCCAGTGGCTCACTTTTCCTGACACCACGAGACACATTTAGCTTTGTTTGTTCCACAAATAATCCCTCCTCCCTGTTTGCCAACGGGCGCCTCTCCTCACTCCACAATGATTTATTTGGTCAGGAAGATACAAAGAGATAGCTCACAGGCGCTGGTTCGTATTAATGTCAGCCTCCTAAAACACAACACATGCAAACATTTAGCTGGTTTTACTCAGAGAAAATTAAAAGAATGTCTAAATCATGTCCCCATGACCCTGTATTCATCACATAATACAGACTTGTTTGGTGGAATTGGATGAATGCTTCATTAAGAGACTCTTCAGAAGCCTTCTGGGTAAAATTACTAGCTTGTGGCCCCTCAAATCGACCCAGTGTAATTAAGTCCAAAAGTCCCCCAGGCCTAATCATAATACATCATTCAAACATGTTTGTTCCTGGTGTTTGACAAAGTCGTACAAACATTGTGCCTTGTAGCTGAATACCATCACTAGCCATATGCTTGACTTTGATGGTCAATCACCCCAAAATTATGCACCACAGAAGGTTGGAGGAGATTTTTTTTTTTTTTTTTTTAATTGAATACGATATACAGTATACAGTATACAGTATACAGTAAATATTTTTGGATTGAATTTGTTAGTCAATGGCTATTTTAAGAATTACCAAAAAAGAAAAGTACCTATGTAACTATGTAACATTCTGAATCATGTTATCAGTCGGCATTGGCCTTTGTAGTGCTAATCTCTACTGCACCGATTTAACAAATAAGTCAGCAGAGTTCTTAACTGATATTTCAACATCCCATCCTCCCTCTTTTTATATTCTTTAGCCCTCTTCTCCCCCTCTGGTGCCCCTGGTACCCTCGGCTCTGCCCTGGGTTCTTGACCGTGCCCAGGTACCCTCATGAAGTCCAAAGGAGCTCGAGCTCCCGTCAATGCCTGGTGTGGTGTGATAGTAATAAACAAATCAGAATCCATTTAATCAGAGAGCTGCTGTTGCAATTGTTGCTGCCATGTTCAGTTTGGATTTAAAGCCTCATCCTGCTTTTGACGTGCAGCAAAAACTCATTTGAACTTAAAACTTAAAACTCACCCTGTGTTATGTATGCTGGCAGGTTGAGAGGAGTGGGTAATTTATCAGGGCTGCATGTGAACACGTATATGTTCAGCTGACCCAGTGCTTATATTTTGCTGTGACTTTGAAGTTGTATTCTACTTTTGTGGCTGCCAAGAAAAAATGCACCTACTAACAGTGCAATAGAAAATGAATTTCTACATGTGCATCAGGTTATTGGTGTTACAGATGAGGCTGATGATAATTACTAATAATCCCAGCTGTTGTTGGTTTTCTGTCGGTTTGGACCTCATGTCTACTTTATGTATGTAAGGTATTTTCCTCTCAGGTATGGAGTCAGTCCCACAAACACACAGTGCAAACTGGTATTTACGCTGCAACGGCCTCACCTACTTCTCTTTTTTTTGCCCGCCCGCCCGCCCAATACAGAAACCACTCCGTTACCGGCGAGCCATCAGCTATGATAGTAAGGAGTACTACATGCGTTTGCTGTCTGGAAATCCTGGCATGTACCAGCACTCTGTGGAGCACACCACAGAAGGAGAGACCACACAGCATGAGCCTGAACACGGAGAGGACACCATCGCAAGAGTCAAAGGTACAGAGGCAATACCAGAGAAGGCAGAAAAGCTGATCAGGACGCACAACCTGGTTTGGTCTCTTCTTCTTGATAGCGTTGTTTCTCCTGAAAACTCACTCTAACATTTTGATGCACTCTGCTCTCCAGGCCTGGTGAAGGCTCCTCTGAAGAGATCTC